>CM053605.1:137308943-137399982 GCA_028646535.1 Procyon lotor
GCTCCTCCCGGAGGAGGAAAGAGGGGGTGTCTCCGGAGCTGCCTCCCGTGGGGTCCCCGCTTGAAGTGCGGCAGCCCTATATGAACTATATGTCTCAGTTCCTATAGGCCAAGGTAGGCCTTTGCGGCGTTGTGCGGCTCCTTCTCTGCCTCGCGCTTCTCTGCCCCAATACCTGGGAGCTCTGCCACACTCGGGCTCCCCTGGTCCCTCGGTGACCCCACGGGTCCCGAAACCACACTGTTCCCGCGAGGGCTGAACCCCCGGTTAGCCTCCGGAGCGATGTCCCTCAGCAGAGCGGACTAGAAGTTCCGGATTTTGTGCTCCGGGGCTCCGCGGCTCTGCGGCTGCTGGGAGCCGGCCCCTCCCCCCGGGGTCTCTCTTCCCGTCGCTTTAAATTCACTTTTTCCGCACATCCTACCTTTCTGAAAGTGGTCGATTTTCTGCTCCTAGAATTGCTGTTCTTATTCTCTTCTCTCTGCTGTTGCGTTTGCCGGCTTTCAGAGTGATTTCCTCCTCTTTAGCTGGACTTCTGATTCCCAGGGCTCTCTGTGCCTCCTACACCTCCGCCATCTTGCCTTCTCTCCTTATTTTAGATTTCTAAAAGAAAACACAGTTGGTGTGACCCTCTAGGTATAACGAATATTATCCTTTTCTGTTATGTTAATGTCTGCTCTTGGTACAATTCATGGTTTGCCTCCCTCCATCCCCAACCTTGACTCGATGACCATCCTGATCCCATCTCAGTGGCTGCTGCTGCTGCTAGCTCCAATAGCCTTGTGACAGCAACTCCAGCAGTTTCCTTGCCATCCTATATTAGAGGGCCACTTTAGCCTCAGCAGTACTCCCTCTGGCCATTAGTTTATCTCTGATAATGTGTCCCTGAAGGATGTACATGAAAATGCTACATTTCACCCTACATGTGATCCAAAGCTCTGGAGAGCTGACACAGGTCTTCCCTTTTTCTTCCTTTCTTTTATTTTTTTTTTAAGATTTTATTTATTTGACAAAGAAAGAGAGGGAACACAAGCAGGGGGAGTGGGAGAAGGAGAAGCAGGCTTCCCGTTGAGCAGGGAGCCTGACGTGGGGCTCGAACCCAGGATGCTGAGATCATGACCTGAGCCAAAGGCAGATGCTTAACCACTAAGCCACCCAAGTGCCCCAAGGTCTTCCCTTTTTCTAACTGTGGTGTACCATGGGGCTTGCTATGATGTCCATCCTTTGAGGATGGTGCCGAATAGCCTGCAAGTGTTCTGCATTAGGAATATCAAATGTGGGGAGGGCAAGGTGGGGGGCAACCCAGAAGCCTCTCTGTTACTGGAATTCCTCTCATGTTTTTTTTATGGATGTTTTAAAAACACCCTTCCCTGTAGAATGTTGTTCCTAGAGGAAACAGGAAAAGTTGACATTATCATCCATTTTATTTACTGTACTTCTCTCTCCCTTCTCTTTCTCACAATCTCTGTAGGAGAATTCCATATATTTAGCTATAGCTATATATTCATTTTATATCTCTTTTTGTATACTATGTTGTAAGATAAAATGCATTTCTTCCTGAGGGTTTGGGTCAAAATATGTGAAAGTCACTGTCCTATGTCTTAACCACATTCTCTGTAGGAGAATTCTCTGCATTTAGATATAGCAGGAAGAGGTATCCTCACTACATTTCAGAAGAAAGTCTATGAAAAAAAAAAAGAAGAAAGTCTATGACATGATTCTTATTGGTTTCATCCCAATATGCTCATGGCCATTAAATAATTTAGAAAATTTGTTTTCTCTGTCAAAGTTACTGTGCTGCTGTAAGATCCTACACTGAGTATCAGAAACTGAATACTCTTACATTCCTGCTATACTGATTTAAACCTGACCTCCTCCCAACCCCCCTTCCCACCCCCACTTCCATATGCGCTTGGATGCCTCTGGGAATATTGACTGGAGGTCAGTACAAGGAAATTCAAACACAAAAGTATACCACATTTTAAAAACATAATCTACAATATGTATCATTACGTAAGACCCTCCAAAATGATTCAGTGAAAAGATGATCGTATTGGGGAAGAGTTTCTGTTTTACAAACTGGCATATTGATCATCTGTGATTTATCTTCTCACATAGAATAAACCTCACAATCATCTGGCCTGGGCCTTTTGTAATACTGGTTTAGATACTGTGCCTGTGAAAGAGATACTCATGGTATGCTTTTATGTACGTGGAGAATTACTCATTGTGTGATAGTAGCTAACTTATCAACTATCAGAAAGAAGAGAAGTAAAGAGAAAAGAAATATCAGCTGGGGTAGAAAACCTTTACCAACGATTTTTTTTTTTTCAATCTTCAAATGTATCATATCAAATAATTATAAAATTTGTTCCCTGGGAATTTAAAAACCTGTAGTATGAATATAAGCAGTACTGAAATGATAAACTTTTAGCTTTCAAATATCCTGGGCACATAAATAAAGTTTGCTTTTGTTTCCTATCTCAATCTAAATACCTCCGCTGCCTTCTCTGAAACACTACTCTGCCGTTTCCATGTTATGTGACTCTGGACAAATTTTTAATATCTCTAAATCTGTTTCCTCCACTACAATAACCCAATAATACTATCTCCAAATACTGCTGAGTAGATTCAAAATACATGGGTGGGGACAGGTTTAACACATAGTAGGTATTCAGAATTATTAGTGGCGTTTCTTTTCTTTTCTTTCTTCTTCCTTCCCTGCCTACAAACCAGCCTAACTTGGCAACCTTGCCTCAAATGATCACACTAACTATATGGAAAAACAGATACGTTCAGAATTCCTTAAAACTGAATTTCAAATAATCTGTGGAACACAATCCATTTCACTAAAAAAATGCCTGTGCGTGAATTTAAATTCTGCCGCCTTTATTAGTCACAGGTAAATCGGCAGAGAAAACAATTGAGAAAGAGGTGAGGGCTGTGGTGAGTATTCGACATGCAGAGGGAGAAGGATTTTCTCCTACAACTGAGCCATAAACAGCTATTTTTAGGACCAATCTCTCTCTCTCTCTCATTTAAAAAATTAATAGGCAATATTTTTAGGGTGGTTTTAGGTTTATAGAAAAACTGAGCAGGAAGCACAAAGAGCTCTCACCTCCCCACTCCCTCCTCAGTTTCCTTTATTATTTCTATTATTTCCATCTTGCATCACTGAAGTACATTCGTTATAACTGAAGAATGAATGTTAATACATTATCATTAACCGAAGTCTATGGTTTACATTAGGGTTCACTCTGTGCTGTAGAATTCTACGGGTTTTGAAAAATGTTCAATGTCATATGTCCATCATTATACTATCATATAGTATAATTTCAGTGACCTAAAAATTCTCCAGCATTTTAACTGTTTGGATAACTGTTCAGGTCTCTTTCTCTCTCTCTCTTCCCCCCCCTCCCTTTCTCTGTCTCATTCTCTTTCTCTTTTTTATTTGCAGATTCTAGACTGGAGATATATAGCAGAATAAGATGGGAGAAAGAATTAGAAATTTATTTATTCAATAAGTATTTATGGAGAATCTACTACATATCAGAACATTTGCCAAGTGTTGGGATAAAGCAGTGAATAAAACAGACAAGACATGTCTACTGAGTAAGAAAAATCAGGAAAAAAAAATCACAAATAAATAATTGCCAAACATGGTCAGTATCACAATGGGTGTTTTGAGAAAATATTACATTACATGGATTTGTAGCACAGATGAACAGATAGATGTGTCAGGGAAAGGTTCTCTGTGGGAATGAGAATGAGACTTTAGGGGAGATCAAACTTTGAGGGGTACTTAGCCAGAAAAACTCACTGAAAAGTGGTGCGAATAATATTCTTTAGGTGGAAACATGTAGGGAAGCCCCGAAATGGGGAAAGAAACTCAGCTCATTGGAGGAAGAGTGACAAGGCCTGCCTTTTCACTGAAAAGCAAAGATCAAGGGGAGTGGTTGAAATGGTTGAGACCAAAGAGAAATTTGAGTGTAGATCCTACAGGTCTGGTAGGCTGTGATAAGCACAAGGGGTCACAGAGAACCTGACGTAGGGATTAACCAAAATCAGATATTCATGTCTCCCGCATGGTAGAGGAAAACCAGCCCAAGTGGAAGTGATAGACTGGCTCGTTGAAGAGGTGGTGACTTGGACTGTGGAGGCGAAAATAGAAATGAGGTGCTTGAGGTATATTTTGGAGGTGGGAAGTATGTGTAAGGCTTTCCAAGTTTCTATGATTATTAGTGGAAAGTAGGAAATAACATAAATATCTTAATAACCCAATGTAAATAATCATGACACATGAGATTAAATACTGTAAAAGGATGGTGGTAGATTCATATACGTTAACCTGAAGAGATATCCAGGATATTTTGTTACTTGGAAAAAAAGAATTTCTCAGAATAGTTATAGGGGCACCTGGGTGGCTCAGTGGGTTAAAGCCTCTGCCTGCGGCTCAGGTCATGACCTCAGAGTCCTGGGATGGAGCCCCGCATCGGGCTCTCTGCTCAGCAGGGATCCTGCTTCCCCTTCTCTCTGCTGCCTCTCTGCCTACTTGTGCTCTCTCTCTCTGTAATAAATAAATAAAACCTTAAAAAAAACAAAGAATAGTTATAGTTTTGCCTTATTTAAAAAAATAGAAAACAAAAATCAAACTACATATATATATATACACAGGGAAGAATATATAAGTTAATTAAACAAAAATTATTTCTGGAGAGATGAATGGGAGTATGATTTCACATTTGCTCTGTATCTCTTGGTCGTATACAAATTGCTCTTAGAACAAACATACATTGTTATACTTCATATATTATTTAAAAATTTAGGGTATGCTGTCTAAAAAAATAGTTACCTTGGAAGATGATATTTCTAATTTGGTGATGAGAACTGAGATCTTCTGAAAAGCTTTTAGTGCCTCCAATATTTAGAAGTTGTATTATCTCAGTGGCGCTTGTTATATTGATCCAGTGTTCTGGATATTTGACTTTTTCTGCTTCTCCATTTTCCTATTCTTCTGTTTGAAGGATGGGAGGATGGGTTTGAGGATGATGGGTTTGAAAATGAAAACATTTACCAAAGGATGGGTGTGAAAATGAAAACATTTACCAAACTCCCCCACTGTTAAAGGTTTGGATGTGAATTAGGCTCTTCTAATTGGAAGAACTCACGTGAGGTTTGAGAGAAGGAAATGGTGTTTCTCTATGGCCGTGAGGCGTGGGAGTGGTGGTGGGGTAAGTGTGACTAAAAGACGTGAGCCTCGGCACTGGCTAGACGCTCTACTGACACATACCCAGCTTCATGGTTGGGTGGCACCAGTGGCTTCTGACTCCATCACAGCAACAGTAGCATGACTTTTAAGCCAACAGTCCAGCAGCATGATTTCGGCTCCTTCGCCTCTCTTCCCTCTCAGTGGTTTTATGAACATCCAGTTCCCTATTTATATCCCTCTCTGCTTGATATACTTAGGCTAACTTCCTCTTCAGGCACGGAAGCCTGATTAATACACCCACTTTCTCCATATGCCCTTGTGTTCTCAGATAACTACTACTGGGAGCTACAGGAAAATTCAGTCACCTAGAAACCCTCTTCCCCACACCTTTTGTGAGGTATCATCTTCCCCGGAGGTTTGCACCATCGAGGATGAGCAATTGTCAAACGGCAAAAATTAGATATTCAGGATTATACTTTGTGCTTCTGTCTCAGCAAAAGCATATCTCTCTATTAAACCATCACCTTCAATATAAACACTTAATCTAGTTCTCTCATCTTACGCACACAGACACACAGACACACACACATCCTTGCTTCAACATCTCTGCCATCTACTGTCCCAGATCTCTCTTCTCCTATATTGAAAAATTTCTTGAAATAGTTGTGTATACTTACTGCTTCTCATTTCTTTGTACTCTTAAATCCATTCCTGTTAATGGTACTACTACGTCCCCATTTTCAACCCCCAACTCTAGAAGTTAACCTTCTCCTGTCTTCTCCTTATTGGTCACATCTACCTCATCAGCAGTATATCACAGCCCCGTTCATCTCACTCCATCTCCCTCAGTCCAAGTTGGCCACCCCCTTTCATCGGGACAACCACAAGGATGCTTGTCAATTCTTCTTCACTTCATCCCTTGCTCCTTCTGCAGCCAATTCCCAATAAAATAATCAAAACAGTATTTTAAAAACTTATATTAAGCCATTTTCCTCTAACACTAGGGTCTGAACTCTCTAACCTTGTTCACACAGTACGATGTAGTGTGATCCCGCCATCTTTACCCTCACGTGATTCTCTCACCTCTTCATGCCAGGCACACTGGCTTTCCTTCTGTTTCTTTATGACCAAGCTCCCCCTAATCATGTCATTCTCTGTGCTTGGAATGCTCTTCCTCATATTTTCCACTTCCTTCATTCCTTGTCATCTATCCTGTTTCTGGCCTAATGTCACCTTTCTCCTAGATTGTTCTATCTAAATTAGAAGCTCAATAAACAAACCTGTTTATTTCCAGTATAGCACTGATTAAGCTCTGAATTATTTTTATTTTAACTTTATTGTCCTCTCACAATAAACTAAATGAAAACAAGAATCTTAACTGTCTTTTTTCCTCCTTTATCCTCAGAACCAAGCAGACTATCTGGTACATAGGTTGTGTTCAAAAAATATTTGCTGAAAAATGTAAATCACATCTTCTGATATCCAGAGCAAACAAGTTTGTTCCTTTCACCAAGACAAACAATAGATGAACCTGAATAACTCAATTGTAATTCATGAATTTTAATTACTTTCATCCTTCCCTCCTGTCTCCATTGTGTATTGGTTTCTTCAGTAATGGGTATTCTGTTTTCAATATTAAATTTAAAGTATCCCTTGTATTAATTTAAAAAAAAGAAATGTTACTTCATCTTCCTCACAGCTTTTGTTAATCTGTTTATGTTGCTATTACAGGTAATATTTTTTTAGATCCCTTGTCTAGTATAGTATCTTAATTTCAGAATTATTGTCTTGTTTGTGAAATATTCTCTAGTGAAGAAACACACAAGCCCGGAGACTTGATTTTAAATTCTAACTGGGTGATTTGGGGATAAGTAATATAAGCTTTGGGCTCAATTTCTTCATCTGTTGAATTCAAGGTTGAATTAGAAGATCCCCAAGGTCCTTTTCAATCGAATTGTTCTAGAATGTTAAGACAGAGAGGAGAATAAGAGAGCTGCATGACAAATAAAGGCTAAAACTGAGCAGACATCAAAAAAGATGATGAAATATAAATAACCAGCAGGACATTGTAGTGCTAGTCCAACTTCTTCTAAGTCATCTAATAATATCTTGTATTTTTATCATCCTGGATTACATTGTGGTTTAGAATATTGCAATACTCAAATGCTAAGGTAGGTCACCACCATCAGTCCCAACAAGTGTAATAGCATTACATAGCACCTTTCATCTTAGGCTCTCAAGTCACTTAGTAAACATCAATTAAATTTCAAAACTTCCCTATGCTGGTATTACTGTGCCCATTTAGCAGATGGAAAAGTGAGCCATATTCTTGTTTAAACCACAAGCCAAAGCTTTCTCATTTTAAATCAGTAGACTTCCTTAAGTTAATAATTAATATGCTAGCAGAGACCTGGGGTTGAATTTAATGAACAAGAAATTCTATATGTGGTATCGCCCTGCCTGTGGGTTTATGGAACTATGTGTGGTGTCTGTGAATGTGTGTGGGTGTATATATAGAGTATGAGTGGTATGATTATAAGTGTATGTAGTCTGTGGGAAAAACTAGTGCATGTGAGTGTGTGTCTGTATAAATATAAAATTCTGCACTCTATAGACACTCAAACTTTTTTTTCTAATTAAAAAAATTCTTAGCTGCTCTTCACACTCTGGCATTCCCTTCACTATCCTTCATGGTTTTTTTGTTTTTTTTTTTGGTATTTATTTCATTTGTCCATAATTTTTTCTTTCTCTGCCAATGCATGCTCAGAACTCTGCCCTCTAATTTTTATTCTCATTGCACACACAACCTCTGGTGCTCTTGTGATTCTTACCACTGCTCCATTGATCTCTGTATTCTGGTATTACTCAAATCTCTTCCTCCTATGATTTAACTCTCTTCCCTGGGTGTCTCCACTGACCATAGACATCTTTCTACTCAGATATCCCACCATTATCTTAAACTCAGAGCATCTGAGAATATACTCATCAATTCACTCTCTCTCTCCCAACCTAAACCTCCTTTTTCTTACTCACCTAAGAGATTACCAACTATATCCAACACAGAAATCCAGAATTTATTCTCCATTTCTCCATTTCCCTCCCTTCTACAGTCAAACAATAAGCAAATCCTGCATGCTAAGTGAGATTCCATTTCCAACTTCTTCAGTCTCGATTCCTCTTACTTTCCCTTTCATCTCTTTTGAATAGGCTACTGTTATCTGCTGCCTATACGATGGCGCAGGTCTTCAAATAAATTCTCTATCTAGTCTGATGTCAGAGTGACTTTCATAAGACAATAACCTGCTTGCGTCTCTCCTAAATAAAGTCCTTCAATGCCCCATCCCCATCACTATTAGAATCAAGTCCAGTCCTTCACATGATTTTCAAGATCCTACATGATCTAGGGCACCTGGGGGGCTCAGTCAGTTGAGTGTCTCCCTTTGGCTCAGGTCATATTATCAGGGTCCTGGGAATCAATCTCCACATCGAGCTTTCTGCTCAATGGTGAACGTGCTTCTCCCTCTCCCTCTGCGGCTTCCCCAGCTTATGCTCTCTCTCAAATAAATAAATTAAAAAAAAAAAATCCTGCATGAGCTGACTCTTGCAGACCACATCATGATCATCACTTGCTCTTTCTGTCAAGGTCTGTCAACTGTAATGATATCTTTCTCTCTCCATGTATGTATATATGTATATAGTATATATAAATAGATATTACATATGAATATATATATTTATATTCAATTTCTTGAACTTGCATGCATACCTTACTTTGGCTTTTCTACACCTCCTCTTGTCTTTGTTTCGCTCATCCCTACTTCTCCTACAGGTGTCAGCTCAAAAATCAATTTCCTTAATGAAGTCGACCTTGTTTTTCAGAACTCACTGTGTATCACTTTTCATGCAGTGTAGTTATTACCTTTGTTTGTGTGATTTTTCCCCCCCTGGACTTTTAATTTGGTGAAGCAGAATATGAGCCAGATATATACTGATCTAAACAAACTGTATTAATATAAATAATCCAGGAGCAATAGGTATAAATAGTATGTTTTAGTATAAATAGTATGTTTTAGTAGAAAAATATTTACTATCTCCTTAAACTGTTCACTACATGCCAGGTACAACTGTAATGAGACTGATTTCACGTGCGGTTTATGAAAATAACCTTGGATTTGCAGTCCTGTTCATCAGTACACCCAGGCAGGGGAACTTTCTGCCATAGTCCTGTGTATCTGTTCATACAAAGTGGGGAATCCTTGGACTCTGGGAACCATGTACAGGTTCAAGCCTAGAAATCCCTACCCAAGCAAGCCAAGTCACCTTTCCTGAAGCTGCAAAAGCTTATTCCTGGGATCAGTCTTTTTGACAGCTATGTGGGCCAGCTTTATGTCGGAAAGATTACCAGAGGGCAATTGACTATTGACGTGAGGGTGGGACTTCCAAACTCATGCCAAGGTAACCCATGGTACTGACGAGGGAGGAAAGAGAAAGGGGAGGCAATAGAGGAGAGGTGCCAGAGATGGAAGTGAGCTGTGGATCCCCAAGGGGTGGGTTCTGTGAAATTTGTATGGGGCCATCTTGGTTGTTATGAAGTATATTTGTCAAGGTGGGAAGACATATTGTACTTAATAATTTGTCAACTTGATTTACAGCCTTTAACTATTTAAACATATGTCATGTGTCCAGTCATACTCTTATATAGGTCCACAGCTGTCGGGGACTGGTATGCTATTTAAAAAACAGTTATTTTCTAGGTGATTTTTGGGTTTTATAGCATAGTATGAAACTAATTATTAAAGCATCCCTTAATTTCTTGATAACTGTCAGTAATATTTTACACCAACAGTAAAATATATTTGTTACACCTTAACTCAAATCATGATTTTCATTATAACACAGAAAACCAATAACTATTGCATAGATTTTACCTGTCCTTTGACATACTCGTAATGAAAGTGCTTCAGCAGACGTGCTAATTTTCATGATAAAGAAGAGATTGACTAATTTAAATCATATCTTTTTTTTGTGTGTGTGTGTATTTATTTTTTTGATTTTGGGGTTTATTTTGGTACCTCTCTTCTAATAGAATTGCCACGTTCCAGGAGCCCATCCATACTCCCTTCTTGGTAAAACGAAGCCAGGGTTCCTATTATTTTGTACAATACTGCTTTATTTTGGTATAAGAATGTTATATATATTAGACAATGCCCATTTTTAGAATTTACCAGGCACTTAATAAGAATTTTGCAAATATTAACTAATTTAGACCTACAATAGGTATCATTATCATCCCCATTCTACAGATGAGAAAACGTAGGCAAACAAGGCTGAGCAACATGCCCAAAGTCACCACCACACATCTAACAAATAGCCGAGTGAACACTCAAATACAGGCAGTCTAGTCTAGGGATGTGATGCCCAGACATGACTCCATTACTGCTCATAAGTGATTACTTCTTTTTTTTTCTTTCAGTTTTATTGAATGTTTACTTCTTAAGGGCATGGATCATGGGCTTTTCTTTAAAAACTAAAAGCATAAAATTTTAACAATTAATGGTCATTAAAGAGCAATTACTGAGTCTGACATGACAATTTATTGGAGCTTAAATTTGAAATTGTATAATTTAGGTTTTTGAAAACCTTTATTATACTACCTGCGACTTTGCATGAATATTATACTTTATATCTAAGATGCAATATCTTTTCATCAGGAAAGAGAACATGTTACCGTATTGCTTTATTTTTGGGTGGGAAAACCAGCTGAGTTACATTTGAAAAGACTCATAATAATAATAACACATCAACACTTACAGGTTCCCATTTCTTAACTTGCCAATTTCAGAGGGACAGGATGTTTTTAGATATTTACAGAGAGCAGCAGTCACTAGTACAGGCACCTGAAATTAATATCTCCAATATAAGTGAATGAATTTATGTCAACACTGTAGATAAAATGAGTCTATTCGGCTGCAAGAAACAAATCTGAAAAGAACAAGTAATATGGATGTGCTTGTTTCATAATATTTGCACACATTTCTGTTTGAAATTGGGGTAGTCCAAGTTTATCCTTAACAAGACAACTACATGTGTTTGAAGCAAACAGCGCAGTTTCCATTTTATCCATCTATGTAACAATAATTACTGCACATTCCTGTAAAGGCTTAAAATACCTATTGCACAACTTTTGAATATAATTGATTCTCAGGGAATAATCTGTAAGGATATGTAACAGTCATTCACCTTGATTATGTAAAAAAAATTCCATTTCACATTTTGACCTTATTTTGTAAGCCAATAGCTAAAGAAAATATGTTACGAATTTCCAATACAATATAAATAGAATGTCATAATCTATAGCATAAGAACTCTTCTTGAATATTAAGAAGGTATCCATCTTTTCTCTCAATATAAACACAGAGAATATTATTTGGCCTAGATCAGTTCGTTTTATATAAATTAGACTGGAAAATTGCATCAGCCTTATTTAGAAATATCCACAAGAGAGATACTCTGCTTATTGAGGTCATTGCTGTGACTACAGTAGTGACTTAAAAACCAGTCTCACAGTTAAGAAGTTTATTATGGAAAGTAATTAAACTAAGCCAAATTTAGGAGAAATTATAAAGGCTAAAAACACTTTTGTGTTTCTGAAATCAATACCTAAAAGATAAAAGGCAAAGTATATTCTCAATCCAAAGGATCTTTCATCAATATAAATATTCGAGTTGCATTACTTTTCCCATAAGTGAGGGAATGATTTTTTCAGCGTTTGAGAAAGCTGATGCTTACCTCACTTCTGCTTGGACAGAATAGATCATAGTTAATTTAAATACAGGTTGCACCAGTTATACACACAAATACACAAATACATACACCTTCATATACATATATATGTATGTGTATATATATTTATAATGAAATTTTATATATATGTGTGTGTGTGTGTGTGTGTGTATTCCCCAAGATCCCTTTTCTATTTTTGGTTTTAATTAGGATACTAAGAGATGACTTTTTTTAAGAAGTGCATTTAGAACAATAGTTTCCAGGCACTTGAATTTCAGTAAAGTAATATCACACCTCAAAAAAATATATAAAATATATTTACATAAAAAATATACATGCATAATCTGTGGAGTAACATAAGGTTGCCATCTTTTAATTTTGCCAACTACACCATTCAAAACAGAGCACAAAAACTAAATATTCTATCACCACCATTTCATTGGTGGTCAAGGAACATCAAACATTAGTCAGAAGGGCATAATCTAAGATTATTGGATAATTCTTATAAAAAAAGAAAAACTGACAACTTTATTTCATTTTCTACCCGAAAGCACAAAGCATTCTGTGTCCCTCTTTGGTTTCATGAAATGGAAATAGTATTTAATTCCCTATTTTAAGCAAAAATACTTTTATTATTTCTCTTCTTCCTCCTTCTTCTTCTTATCCCCTTCCCTCCCTCCTTTATTCATTTATTCATTCATTCAATTTACAAATAGAACATCTCTTATGTGTCAGGCTCTTTTGTAGGTACCAGGGATTCACAGTGAGAGAGAAATTCCTGCCCTCATGGAACCTACCTTAGTGAGATCTATTAGAAAATCATGTTGATTCTACCACCATTACATATATTCTCAATATGTCTACTTTGCTATTTCTGCTGTCACTATTATCATCTCCTGCACGGTTCCTAATTTACCTTCAAAATTCTTTTTTTTTTTTTTTTTAAGATTTTATTTATTTATTTGACAGAGAGGAGAGAGATCACAAGTAGGTAGAGAGGCAGGCAGAGAGAGGGAAGCAGGCTCCCCACTGAGCAGAGAGCCCGATGCGGGGCTCAATCCCAGGACCCTGAGATCATGACCTGAGCTGAAGGCAGAGGCTTTAACCCCCTGAGCCACCCAGGTACCCCCTTCATAATTCTTTTATATGGCCACACCTTCGATGAGGTCTATCATTCTCAATGTAGTCAGAGAGATCTGTTCAAAACCTGAATCAGTCTCTCGCACGCTTAATCCCCCCAATCACCATCCCCCACCCGATGGATGGCTCCATATAATATGTAGCCTTTCCTCCCTATTGCAGCATCAAAGTTAGTCTGGCCCCACCCAGGGTTTAGAGAACACTCATTCTCTAAAATTCAACCACATTGATTTCCCTTCTGCTTTTCTTCATTCCAAACTGACTCCTATTTTAGGGTTTTACATTAGCTTTGCTCTTGCCTTTTTTCCAGCTCTATAAGAGACAAAATATTCCTACTAAAATGATGTGGAAAAATATGATCTTACATGAAAAGAGGCAGTCTTATTTCAATGTCTCATTAGGAGTATTCTTTGGAACTTACAGTGTACGAAATGGTGGTAGTCTTATGGAGAAAAATGAATCAAGACTGCGGGGTAGAATAGAGGTGTGTATTCAGCTCTAAATGGTGACACAGAAATTGCTCAGTAAATAACAGTGGCTGTCATTACTGGGGTTTTCTGTTGTTACTGAATGGAAAAATGGAAAGATGTCACAGATTTGTATTTCTCATCTTTTAAGTAGTAATATCATTTTCCTTTTTTTTTCAATCTTACTATTTTTTTAAGTTTTATTTTTTAAGCAGGCTCCACATCCAACTTGGGGCCTGCACTCACAACCCCAACATCAAATGTTGCCCACTGCACCAACTGAGCCAGCTGTGAAGTTGGAAGTGAAAAAATACATACTGTACTGGGGGGATCCATCTCCCTTGCACTTCCCTCACTTTATGCCACAATGTCGAGGAGTTGCCCTCAGTAATGAGCATTTCATTTACTTTTGGAGAGCCGCATTTCTTATACTTTTACTTTACTTCTTGCTCACTTAGCATTGCTATCAATGAATAGTAGTCAAAAGTGTTTGTTTATTTCGTGGGGGGAGAAACAAAGGGAGAAGAGAGAATCTTTTTTTTTTTTTTTTTTTTTTTGAGAGAGAGAGAGCAAGCAGGGAGAGGGAGAGAGGAGAATCTCAAGTAGGCTTCATGTCCAGCACAGAGCTCACCATGGGGCTCGATGAGGTCCTGAGCCAAAATCAAGAGCCCCATGCTTAACTGACTGAGCTCCCAGGTGTCCCCAGAAAATGTTTAAAATATGGGGCAAAAGTAAAGAAAACCAAATTTGAGTTAGCCCTAAAGGAATTTGCTTTTTTTTTTTTTTTAAAGATTTTATTTATTTATTTGACAGAGAGAGATCACAAGTAGGCAAAGAGGCAGGCAGAGAGAGGGAAGCAGGCTCCCCACTGAGCAGAGAGCCCGATGCGGGGCTCGTTCCCAGGACCTTGAGATCATGACCTGAGCAGAAGGCAGAGGCTTTAACCCACTGAGCCACCCAGGCGCCCCAAGGAATTTGCTTTTTGATACATAAGAATTCATTACCAAAAAGTGTATCTCATTGTGAACCAGTTTATAAAATACAGAATACATATTAAAATGAGATAAATAAGTTTATGGAAGTATTGTATGGGGAATTTCTTTTAAGATGTTTTCTCTCCAGCATGACAAAGAGTTTTAACATAAAAATTAGGTTTGCCCATAACTTTTGAAGAACCTAATCAGTTGCAAGAACTATAATTTTAGGTAAACTGTTAAAGAATGTTGCATAGGATTGCTGTTGACTGTTGCAAACCTTTGCATCTACAAACAAGAACTCAGTGTATATGCGATTGCCTTTGTATTTGCTATTACATAATATGGAGCAAGTGTGACTGTTTCTCACATTTTTGAAGCAACATAGCCAGCTTTTGCATTTATTAAAGATGTTAATTTTCCAAAGTAATATTTTCCTCCCTTAATCCCCCATTTCCTGACAACACAAGCATTTCTTAAAATTTTCTCACTCACTTGACGTATCTGTCCTGAAAGCCACCTAATTTGTTAAATAAATGTTAATAAACAGTTTGCTATGCATTTTCATTGTTTTCTATCTCCCTGTATTTTTAATCCTTCTTTCTAAGCCTTGGAACGATTCAATGGCAATGATATATGCTTTTGTCTTTTTAAAGAGCTGGAAATAATTTTTAAAATCTGCTGTGATACAATCATTTAAAAGTATGAATAAAAATGTGAGATTTCTCATGTTCTTATACTTCCATTTTCCTTTCCTACTCTTACCACTTTGTGTTAGCACAAATTTAAAAACGTGTGGTTCCGTTAAAAATATCACTGAAAAAGGATGTAAAGCCATTGGAATCAATGAGAATATTTAAAAAAAAAAAAACCCATTTACTTAGTCTTGGACACACTTTCCAGTTTGTACACTGCTTGCCATTTTCCTTCAGTGAATGTATTTTCTTCCTGTCTTTTCTTTCTAAAGAGTTGCATTCAAAGAAACTTTTAATTATATGAATAGCTTCATTTTTTATTTCTTTTGTTCTTACAGATTGCTGCTGCCTTCACTACCAGTATCCCCAACTTCCCTATTTGATGCCACATTTGAAAGTTCCAGTTGGCTTACTTACCTGCAATAATAAGGAAGAGGGATGTTTTAGATTATGGTGTGCATTGCGAGGATATCCCTGAATCATTGCACACTGGATTTAATATGAAAACTGTATTTGGAGTCGTTTGATTTGCAGAAATAACAAGCCTAAGTGCTTTACTTTCTAATGGTAATTAGTTTTCAACCCAGACAGTCTGGAT
Source organism: Procyon lotor (assembly GCA_028646535.1). Classification (NCBI taxonomy): domain Eukaryota; kingdom Metazoa; phylum Chordata; class Mammalia; order Carnivora; family Procyonidae; genus Procyon; species Procyon lotor. The sequence continues at coordinate 137,324,804 of CM053605.1, forward strand.
AACTATATATTTACTACCTTGTAAAGGACTATCATAACAAGCCCTTAAGCATTATTTGAAAATTAATAAACTAAAGTAGGAGGAAACCCTTCACTTTCCCAGAGCAACATGAACTGAGTTATATTATTTTATTGCAAAATTTAACTTTTCAATTATAGGTTTACTAAATTAAGAGGCTTGAAAAGCATAAAAAACAATTATTAGTTTCTTAACACTGTAGATGACTAATGCAATGAGTCCACTTTACTGTATAGAAACAGGTTTTTGTTTTTTTTTTTTTTTAAAGAAAATTCTTTCCTTGAATCACCTGAGAATAAACCTTGATTCACAAATAAGTCTCGTTTCTGTCATATTAATAGAATACAGTACATGTTTAAGTAGGATTTTCTAAATTAGGTAGAAATAAATCTTATGCAAGAAACTTACACTTCTTTTCAAACTTACATTTTTATTTTTTAATTGAAATTTGCAAGTAGAGAAATTCAGTTGTAGAAAATCTGCAAATATACAAAAAATGCAGTAATCTGGATTTGAGCTAAATAACAATTGCCATTGATGATTATGTTAGATTTAAAAGATAAGATTGTGTATGAATTGGGTTAATTATGTGGAAGAGAGTGTGGAGGACAAAAATTACTTAACCTAATTCTCGCCATCACAGACGGAGGGGAGAGAGCCAGTGTTAATAAGCCCCAGCAGAGAGGAGTAATGTGATCCCATTACGGCTAGACCCAGAGCTAGGGCTCTGGGTGACCTGGAATGATAACTTTTTTACAGGTGGGGTCCGATATCTGACTTTGTGTAAATGGTGTATGTGTGTGTGTGTGTGTGTGTGTGTCTGTCTGTCTATATGTTTGTAAGTTTGTTAGAGCCTGAAGAAAGAGCAAGGATTGAATTCTACAAAGACTAGTTAGAAAGCATAAAGTGCTGAAGAACTTATATTTTCTTCCATTCCTGACCTCCTCCTACTCCAACTTTAAATCCACCTATTTATTCTGTTTTATTTATTTATTTATTTATTTATTTATTTATTTATTTGACAGAGAGAGAGAGATCATAAGTAGGCAGAGAGGCAGGCAGAGAGAGAGGGAGAAGCAGGCTCCCTGCTGAACAGAGAGCCCGATGCGGGGCTCGATCCCAAACCCTGAGAACATGACCTGAGCTGAAGGCAGAGGCTTTAACCCACTGAGTCACCCAGGCGCTCCTATTCTGTTGGTTTTTATGGCGTGATGGTGAAGCGCAAATGCTTTGCCACAGACAGCTAGGATTCTGATTCTGGCTTCCACACTTCCCAGCTGCATGATAAAGATCAGGTCCCTTAACCTATGTGTGGCTCAGGTCTCCTCATCTCTCAAATGAAGATAATCTCTCAAGGATGAAATGAATTATTAAGTATGAATTTCCCACAACAGAGCCTCACACACAAAAATCAGGATAGAGGGTCCAGGCAAGTGACATTGATTCTGAAGGCATTGAAATTCTCATTCTGCCAGATTTTGGTTGTACTCTTTAAAGTACTTCTTAAGCACTTAATCTCCTAAATCCTTAAGTCATTTAGCTGTGATAAAGTGGAGAATGGCATAAACTTAAAAAACTAGTTGAGGATAAACCAAAAGAGATGGAAGATCTCTTCCATAAATTGTTGACTAAAAAGTCTCTAAGCCATTAAATTTAATATTTTAAATTTTCATCAAGCTATTCCTGGGTTCAAGAATTCCATGTGGTCCTGTATAATTCTACTTATCCTCCACACCATCAACATAATTGGTGTTTGATAAGTGAATGGAACAAGCTAATGAATGAATGAATATGTCCATGACAATCACGATTTGGAAAAGTGGTAAAAAAATCAGAACAGAACAAAACAAAACTAAACAATCAAACAAAAACCCTAAGAGCCATATAGTTTTTCAAATTAGGGTTTTCATTTTCTTTGGGAAAATACCAAGCAGTGGAGTGACTGGATCATGTGGTATTCTATTTTTAGTTTTTTGAGAAATCTCTATACTGTTTTCCACAATGGCTGCACCAACTTACATTCTACCCAGCAGTGTGTGAGAATTCTCTTTACTCTACATCCTCACCAACACTTGTTATGTTTGTCTTTTTGATACTAGCCATTCTGACTGGTGTGAGGTGATATCTCATTGAGGTTTTCATTTGCATTTCCCTGATGCTTGCTGATGTTGAGCACCTTTTCGTGTGCCTATTGGCCATCTGTGGCCATCACTTTTGGAAAAATGTTTACTTTATATGCCCAATTTTTAAACAATTTTATTTGGTTTTTTTGTTTTGTTTGTTTTTTTGTTTTTTGGTGTTGAGTTGTATGAGTTCCCCTGTGTTTATTGCAGAACCATTTTCAATGGTCAGAGTATATAAGCAACCTAAGTGTCCATTGCCATTAATAGATGAATGGATAAAAGATGTAAAATATATAGATCTCTCTCTCTCTCTCTCTATATATATACATATGCATATGTATATATATATATATAATATGTATATATATATATATATATATATATATATATACATATGATGGACTATTACTCAGCCATTAAAAAGAATACAATTTTGCCATTGGCAATAGACTAGATGGACCTAGAGGTTATGATGCTAAGTGAAATAAGCCAGAAGAGAAATACAAATATCATATGATTTCACTTATACATGGAATCTAAAAAACAAAGCAAATGAATGAATGAACAAGTAAATGAACAAAATGGAAACAAACTCATAAGTACAGAAAACAAACTGGTGGTTGACAGAAGGGAGGGGAATGGAGGGATGAGTGAAATAGATGAAGGGGATCAAATGTCCAGTTATAAAAATAAATAAGCCATGGGGATGAAAAGTACAGTATAGGAAATGTAGTCAATAATATTGTAATAACATTATATGGTGACAAATGATAACTACACTTATCATGATGAGCATTGCATATTGTATAGAATTGTTGAATCATGTTGTTTCATACCTGAAATCAATATCATTGTATGTCAACTATACTTCAATAAAAAACAAACAGATACCTAGAAGACTAAATTTGATCCCCAAGTGTATTTTGTTTGGCCTTCTTAGTCTGTGAAAAATAGAAACATTTAAAATTTAAGAGACTTCATGTAAAAAAAAAATCCAGATTTCCAAGCCTTCTCTAAAAATGAACAGCACTGATAAGAGTAGGACTTTGTTCTTGCTTGACTACAAATTCCTGGAGCCAGACAGTCGCTCTTCCTACAATGGACAGAACATGGTAAACATGACCCTGACTGCCTCATTCAGTTATAGCACCTGCCAGGTCCCTTTAAGACTCCATCTGTAAATCTCTGATCTAGAATGGCAGATGTTTTTTGCCACACTTTGCTTCCCTTATAAGGTTTTCTCATTGCTTAAGACACCCAAAACCATCCAGGGTTCTGTTTTTCTTTAGTGAAAGAATGAAGACCCCTGAGTTAGTCATAGGATTTTTCATCTTAGGCATTACTGGCATTTTGGGTCAGAAGACGTTTGTTGTGGGAGTTGTTCTGTGAACTGTAGGCTGTAGAGCAGCATCACTGACCTCTACCCACTAGATACTCTCCCACCTAGTTTGACAACCAAAAATGTTTCCAGGTGTTGCCAAATGTAACCCAGGGATGGGGAAGTGAGATGAGAACCAGTGAGTTAGATACCCAACAAGAGGAGGACAGATACATGAACTCAAAGTGGTGCCAGATTTATATTCGAGAGATACTGGTTAACTTGCAGATCAAGGATTGGCCTCAACCCTGGCACGATACTCAGGTTCTAGATTTAGTTGCTGGAGACAGACCACTGACTTAACTATATTTGTTCAAACTTAAGCCATTCAAATTGACTGGAATGATAATGCTATGATTTTAAAACCCTCGATTTTTGATGGAACCTAGAAAGACAAGGACATATAGTTAACAAAGTGATGTGATAAAATGCAACATTCTGCATATAGTAATGTCTGGATAACATTCCCATGCTAACACTTCATCCTGCTTCCTACTTACATGTGTTCTTGATGAATTATTTTTAAAGTATGACTAAATTATTCATTACACAAGATCACCATTATTTATGCAACTGAGGTTTACCACTAACATTCTAATATGGATTTTTTTTTTTTGATGAGGGGACTTCAATAAAGCTTCTAAGAATAGAAATATATACCTAGAAATAAGTAATTCACATGGGGCACACCATAATGGTGGAGGAGTAGTATAAAGTGATTAAACCTTTAAATCTTAAGGGAAAATTAATAACAGTAAATTTGATAAAACATTATTTATAATATTTACATATATAGTTAAATTTTATGTACATGTCTCAGATAGAAGATCTCAAAACACTGAGCAGATTAAACTGCCAGACCACAACAAATTTCTCCCACAGGTTATCTGCCTCATGTATTTCTTTTAGCCAAAAATTAGGTAATACTAGGTAACAATAAAAATACAAAAGCATAAGATTGTGTATCATTTAAATTTTCTTTTCCTAGAATCAGAAAAATAAATACCATATCACACACCTCTTGGTAATTTTAATTTTAATATTTCTTTTTCTTACACCTCCTCACCATCCCTTCTTTCTGCTGATGAAGGTATATTCCCTACTGCTTGTCCTCTGATGCCTTGTTCAATGTCAATTTCAATGAACCGAGTGATGACTTCAAGTATAGTACAATTCTTCCTTTGGGAAGCTACTTCTTTGACTAATATTAAGTGAGTTACTATTGGTATGTTAATTAGGTGCTTCACTTAGCATGGGCTATTTATGTACCATGTACCCTTCATCCACGAACTGACATGTGAGAAACAACGCAAGATGAAATTTAAGAGTTTTTCTAAATACTGGGTTAAATACTGACAATATTAAAATGTATGTTTTTCTTTTACAACTATATTTCTATTTTAACATTGAAACATTTAATCATAACTTTCACCATTTTAATATTTAGTTAACAACCTCTTTCTGAATATATGTTTAAATAGTGAAAACAGTTTTCTCTTTGCAGGCCTAGCCACACACGAATGAAAAGAAATATTATCACGGATATTTTTTAAAAAAAGTTGGAAAGTGAGTAGTCAACATAGAAACCATAGAAGGAACAAAAAAACTTGACGAGAAATTATGAAAAGTCTGTCATTGAAACTGGTTGTTTCTTCTATATTGATATACTCAAGTATATCAATGGACAGACTTAGGACTAGGGAAGGTCCTCACTTTGAGGGCCCACTGAAAAGATGTTTAATATTTAAAGCTGAAATCAGTTCTGATCAGTAACTTCAACATATCCTCAGACCTTCACATAATCTAAGCCAACTCTTGCAGTGGTTTTCATACAGATCAAGGGCCTTTCTTAACCCCTTTGAGGGACAAACTTTCTTTTAGGCTTTCTTAGAAAGTCTTATCCTACTGGAAGCCAATTCCAAATCTTGGTTGAGCACTTCTATGACAATGACTTATGGAGGCACCGTACAGTCTCAAGATTTTTTGCCTATGAATATTAAGTGACTCAGTGTATAAAATGATGGCCATGAATACTTTTACATTCAATTTTAAACATTATATTTATTGATACAATGTCTTTCTAATGTAACATGGCTCTTTGGAAAAACAGTACTGGAGAATTCATTGTATATGACTAGTAAAAAATACTATAGGAAAAAGCCAAGTTGGGTATATCTTTAAAGGACCTCATTATCAAATCCTCAGTTCACTTCAATTTCAAATTTTCAATGCCATATAGAGGGCATATATATGAAATATACATTTATACATGTTTATATAAAATATAAACATGTGTGTATATATATGATACCATTACATCTCTAACATGTTCAGCTAATCTCTGCACTAAACTAGAGTAAAGCTGAGTCATATGATAAAAGTAGCAACTGGGGGCGCCTGGGTGGCTCAGTCGTTAAGCGTCTGCCTTCGGCTCAGGTCATGATCCCAGGGTCCTGGGATCGAGCCCCGCATGGGCTCTCTGCGCAGCAGGGAGCCTGCTTCTCCCGCTACCATTCCCTCTGCTAGTGTTCCCTCTCTCGCTGTGTTTCTCTCTGTCAAATAAATAAAATCTTTAAAAAAAAAATAAAAAATAAAATAAAAGTAGCAACTGCTCAAAGCCTTGAATATTAAGGGCAAAGTATGAAGGATGCTATGTCTGAGATTAAAGACCAACCAGAAACCAAGCTCCCAAAAGATGCAAAGACATGGACTGTCAGACGACACATTGTTCAGCAAGGGTCTCAATCTGGACCACAGGGAGAAAACTATAAAGAAGAGTAAACTGCCTGCCTACCAAAGCTTAGAACATGATGGTTATTTTTAACTCTGTCTCCTTAACCAGTTTCAGATTAAATAAATGAAGACAAAGCTTGAACAATCACAATCAACATTGCATCTCAGCTCCAACAACTTCAAATTTGACTTTGACCCAGGTAAATGTAAGTGGGCTTTATGTATGACAGAAACAGCACAATACAAATGCAACCCCTGGAAGGAAAGTCAGAGATCTGTCAGTCCATTCTATTTTGAACCAAGTCTGAGAAGGAAAATGGTGCGTGGGCAAATGAACCGGGGAATAATTACATGGGACATTTTAATGTTGCCACCAGGCCTTGTTTAAGGCTTTATAAACTGATCTTAATTTTGTTATACTGACCCCCAAAGGCACTTCCTATTGTAAATAGTCTATTAAGAATTGGTCTATATTTTGGAAAGCAATAATATTAAGTTCATTATGGCCTTTTGCAGTCCAGGCACTAATTTAGCTTGTGTAATCCTCTTAAGGTTTTAATGGGTAAAAGTTATTTTAAGAATTTTTGCAAGCAAACTATATGGGTATGCTTAGAAAAGTACTTCTCTTTCAGACCCTTTAAAATATATGATATTTATGTTAAATGGATTCATGTTAAAAATGTAACACATCCAGGCAGGAAGTCTTAATAACACAGACTTCTACATAAAGGAGTATTATTGCTCAATCTCTGCTGAAGAATCTTCACTTTAAAAGCCAAGAGAGATCTATCTGTTATAAGATATAACAATATATTATTAATATGAATTATAATACTGTCATTATCCTTGAATCAAGTTATTTTCATTGTGGAAAAATAAAACAGATAAACAACCAAAAAAGGTTAAAATCTCGTTATTCTCATAATGAAATCCCACTAAATGCATCTTTTTGAGCACATTTCTTTTTAAGTATCACAATATATCCCGTCAACAAATATAATAAAAAGCCTTTTAAAAGCTGACTACTGTTTCATAGAATAGGTAAGTCATAATTGATTTAACCCATCTGCTATTGTTGAGTATGTCTATAGTTTCCTCTCTGCTTTCTTTTGTTATCACAAACAATGTTTCAAGGAACATTCTTGCATATTCTTTCATAGAGAAGCAAATTAGGATGGTGGGCAATGAAGAGAGTAGGTACTAGTGACAGATCACAAGGCACAAACTCCAGGAACCCACCGTTGAGTTCCGTGTCCATGGTTAGACGAATGTTTTTTAACCTTTTTTTTTAATTAAACCTTTTTAAGTCTCAATTTTCTCTTCTGTAAATGAGTTAATAATGTCATTTGAGTTATGGTAGTACTAAACAAGGTAATTTACGTACAATTCTTAGTTTAATCCTTGGGACAACTTATTCATTCAATTGAAATTAGCTACTATTACTATTATTATTATTATTATTACCTTTAAAAATTCACCTTCAGGGGCGCCTGGGTGGCTCAGTTGTTAAGCGTCTGCCTTCAGCTCAGGTCGAGATCCCAGAGTCCTGGGATCGAGCCCCGCATCGGGCTCCTTGCTTGGCAGGAAGCCTGCTTCTCCCGCTACCATTCCCTCTGCTTGTGTTCCCTCTCTCGCCGTGTTTCTCTCTGTCAAATAAATAAAAATCTTAAAAAAAAAAAAAAAAAATTCACCTTCAAGGCATTCTTGGGCGGCTCAGTTGGTTAAAAGTCTGCCTTCTGCTCAGGTCATGATCCCAGGGTCCTGGGATTGAGCCCCACATTGGGCTCTCTGCTCAGCAGGGAGCCTGCTTCCCCCTCTGTCTCTGCCTGCCTCTCTGCCTACTTGTGATCTCTCTCTCTCTCTGTCAAATAAATATAAAATCTTAAAAAAAAAGAAAACTTACATTAAATGTAACACTCTAAGGGGATATGTTGATTAATGGTTGATGACACAAGCCACCAGCAGTCTCTTTTTTGCTGGGTTTAAAAACTAGTACAAAGATAGTGTGAATATTAAAAACATTTCTCCACTAGCTTGTAGGACTGGAAATAGTTGACTTTCCTGACACCAGTGTGCCTGGGTTTGAAGGTGGTTTCCTTGTGATTGGTGATCAGGGCTTGGCGAATGGTGGTCAAACTCTTTTGACCATGATTGCCCTGATTCCTGGTTTCAGTACTGTTTTTCCCTGGAGTGCTGACTATCACACATTGACATGGGATTCAAGACACTCTTTTCCTTGTCTCATGTCCCACTACTTTTCCACTAGTAGTTTACTTTATGATAATGTTACACTCACTGAAGCTTTCCATATGTAGTATGCCTCTGTGTTTTTACCTTCTTGTTCCACTCACCCCACTCTTTCTTGTCTGACAAGCATCTACCAGTCATTCTTGGTTCAAATCACATGTCATTTTATTCCCTGAATGCATGGTTTATCTTCAATTCTCTGTGCCACAATAGTAACCTCTGTTAGTCTCTGTCACCTGTGTCATAACTCACTTGCTACAGTATTATAATGGTTTTATTGTCTATCCTTATCTGTCTTTAGAGTTCTTCAAAGGCTGGGACTATGTCTCATTGTCTTTATGCCTGATAGTCTAGGGCTAAATTCTCTATAAGTGTTTGTTGGATTGATCTGAGTTTGGCTTTAAATTCTAGCCCTATACATACAAGTGTGGGAATGTTTATTCAGCGATCTATCAGGTATCAAGTTATAACATTAAGACTCTCTCTGCTCCTAGAGTCACACCTAGGTTTTAGAGACCTGCCTGAATTTCTTACCTGCTCTCAAGGTTTGAAAATAAATGGCTTACAATTTTCCTGGAGATAAAAGAAAGTAATAAAGAATGGGGCCTGCCTAAACATTAAATTAATTTCTGTACTTTTGGCACATATCAAATCTAGCTTACTCTCAATTTTGTTACTGTTTTACCAAAAAAAATTTTTTTACAATGAATGCTATATTTTTTATTACAATAACCCAAATTACTCAAATATTACATGAAATACATGACTTGATTATCACAGACACATAGAGCTTCAGAGTTTGAAGGAAGACTGAAGATCAACTAAATCAACAAGATGTCTGGTTCTAAAACCTAATGTGCAAAAATGAAGGGGCCATTTTGTGGATGTTGGACCTGTGGTGACCACTCACTATTGCTGATCTTTATGGAATTCTTTTCATGGCCAGACTTGTTCTAAGTGCTTTATATGGATAGATTTATGTAACCTTCCAACAATTCCATAAAGTAAGACTACAATTATCTCCATTTTACAGAAATGGAGCCCTCAAGACACAGAGCTAGTAAGTGATAAATCTATGACTCATATAAACATCCTGGTTCTAGGACCAGTGATCCTAGTAATTAGCTATGGATCCCCCCAAATAGTCCATTAATATGGTATGCTTCTTTCAGTGACTCTTATGATTGGGATTTACTTATTCAACACATATTTATTGCATGCTATCTACCTATCCGTATACCCATCCTAGATTCTGAGACTCCAACCTAAAACTGGATATAGTCTCTCCTCTTAGGGAACTCACAGTTTGATGAGAAAAAAGAGCAAGTTTTAAATTAAAATATAATACGTAGTACTCAATACATACTTGGTGGATGAATTAATAACTGCCAAGATAGAGAGTATGCAAAAGGAGATATGTAAGCAAAGGTAGGATATCTCAATAAGGCTTAAGGTGGTCAATAGTCAGGAAAGACTTCCTGGAAATTATCTGGATGAACATAATAAGGGAAGTGTACTCTTTGAAGAGGTAATAATAAGTGAGAGGGTACAGAGATATGAGACAGTCTCACACACTACAGGAAAAGACAGCAGATGAGGAAGTGGTGAAAACAAGACTTAGCAATGATCGAAGATCAGGCTAGAAACAAGTCTGGGCCTCAGTGTGAAGGGCTTTGGATGTTAAGCCATGAACTGTGGACTGTAGCAAGGCACTCTTGAGAACCACTTAAGGTTTGAAAGTCAGCTAGTGACATGATCAAAATGGCATTTTAGAAAGGTCACACTGACAACAGTGCGAAGAATAGATTAAAAGGTCCAGACTGTACAGAACAAGAGGCTACTGCAGCAAGGCAGAAGAAAAATAGGAGTAGCTGTGGAAAAGGAGAAGACAAAAGCTGAGTTTAGGCAGTAAAAGAGTTTCAGACATTTGGAGATATTTACAAGGCAGTTTGATATAGAAGGGTGGTATTCTGATGCTGATACTTCTTGTCTGGAAGCTAAGAGTCATCAAAGCATGTGTGGTATTGAATTTCTGAGTTTGATTAAGGTCCTTTAGAGAGAGAGTAAATAATATATAAAATCTGAGTGGGAAAATAAAAGTACAGGAAGATGATAGAATGGAAGAAATGGAGTGAAAGGAGGGAGAAAAGGATCACAAAACCTCAGAGGAAAGAAGATTTCAGGAAGAAATGAGTGCCGTAGAGAGCAATGGTCATAGAGAGAAGTGGCGTAAAGACAACAAATGTTTCATTGGATCTGGTGGTATTGAGGGCAAAGTAGTGAAAGTAGTGAAAGAAGATTCAGTGAAGTGGGGAAACCAGAAACCAGATTAAGTGGGATGAGGAATGGATGGCATGTAAGGAAGTGTAAACAGCATCTGTAGAGTCCTTTTTCTAAAAGTTTCAAGACTTTTACTCATAGAGGGAACCAATAAATGGTAGCTCAAGGAGATTGTGTGTTCAAAGGCGTCATTGTTTTAAGATGGGAAGGATTTGAGCATCTTTAGAAGCTGAATTGGTCCAGAATGAGGTAAAAAATCCAGAGAATAAATTAAAAAAAAAAAAAGAAGAAAAGCAACTAAGCCACTGAAAAGATGGTCCATGGACTCTAAACTCTACAGAGAAGGAGGTAAAGTTCAGATGATAGATTGAAATTGTCCAGTATAAGGGAGTATAAGAGACAGATATTTTAAAGAATAAGAGAAAAGGATAGGGGATTTGAATTGGACAAATGAAGTTAGATGTTTAAATTCCAAAAGCAATTTTGGGTAAGTTAATACATAGGGGTGAAGTATTAACCAAATATATTTTTGGTGTGTGTCAGGTTGCATGATAGGTGTGAGAAATATCTATAATATAACCTTGGAAATACATTTCTGAAATGCAGCAGAGGAGAAGGAAGATGGAAAAATGAAGAGCAAGGAACTGAAAGGCTAGGTAGTTGGATTATTCAACAATATGTATTGAAATCACTCTGGTCACCTGTGAGAAAAATACCAAAATTCTCAAAAAAGTGTGGAGATTCTAAAAAACAATGACAAGAATGGACAGAGTGCTAAACAACTATATGACAGGAGCCTCAGGGAAGTGCTCTGTGGAAAATTAAAGAGTAATTATTTGGAATGGCCCTGGAGATCAAGAAGGTCCACCCAAGTCTTGGCCCTGTGATATAAGAATATGGGAAAATCAGTCTCCGATACAGGTAGTAAAACAGGGGAAGAGTTCGATTCAAGGGAATGTCAGATTTTTCATAAGATATGTACACAAATAGGGGCGCCTGGGTGGCTCAGTCGTTAAGTGTCTGCCTTCGGCCAGGGTCATGATCCCAGGGTTCTGGAATCGAGCCCCGAATCGGGCTCTCTGCTCGGCAGGAAGCCTGCTTCTCCTGCTACCATTCCCTCTGCTTGTGTTCCCTCTCTCACTGTGTTTCTCTCTTAAAAAAAAAAAAAAAAAAAAGATATGTACACAAATAGGGCACTGAGTGAAAAGGATGATGACATCCGGTGGTTTGTTAATGGGTCAAGGTTTCTAGAAAGGTGGATGGCAAATATTGACAGGATGGGAAGTGTTGACAAAAGATATAGCAGTGGGAAGACAATAGGAGATGGATAGAACATCAAACTGTGTAGCTGAGAGGATGATGAAGCATACCCAAAACAAATGACTGAAGGGTCTCACAATTAGGACTGAGGTAGAGTTTGACAAAGGATGGTGACACTATTGAACTCAAGTGTTCAACCAGAAGTCTTATAAAAGATGGTTCTAAGGGCACCAGGGTGGCTCAGTTAAGCATCTGCTTTTGCTTAGGTAAGGATCCCATGGTCCTGGGATTGAGCCGTGCTCCTGTGTACTCTCTCTCTTTCTCTCAAATAAATAAATAAAATCATTAAAAAAAAAAAAGAAGAAGAAGAAGAAAGATGATTCTAGCCAAAGACTCTGAGTGTAAAAAAGGTCAGATGTGGTAGGTTTTTTGGATTCTGATTATTTTTACCCAAGGCAGTCTTCCATCTACCCTGGAGCAACTGTGATTGCTAGAAAGAGCTTCCCGACTGATTAAGAAACCACCCTCTTATACATATCCTTCACCCACTCTTCTGTTAGGGTCATATACAAAATGATACTTTGAAAACAAGTATCATGGGCAGTCAAGGTAATTTTTCTTCAGACTGAACATGCCCAACACTTCACCATTGCAACTTATGGTGCATGTCAAGAGCCTACTCATTCTTCAAATGGCACAACTCACTTTAGCTGACAATATATTCTTTGTATGGTAGCTAGAAATGAATTTAGTACCTCAAGTATGTTCTAACAAGCACAAATTACATGGGAATGAAACCACCATTTGCTAAACACCTACTAAGTGTGCAGCCCAATGTCAGTTGTGAATGTACAAAATCTCACTTAAATCTCAGTGGTTAGTGCACAGGCTCTGATGTCTGAGACCAGGGGCTGGAATTCATGTTCTGTCACATATTAGCTGTGTGATATTGGAATAAATTAATTTGCCATCCTGGGACTCATTATTTTTCTCTGTAAAATGAGGATAATAATGCTATTCATTTAGCAGGGTTACTATGAAGGTTAAATGAAATAAGACATATAAAGAAAGCACTTATTGCCTGGCACAGAGTAAACATAATAAGTGATAGTTAATCATTATCTCCATTTTACAGATGAAGAAATCTGGCCATTAGTTAAGGTCAGACAATCAAGATTCAAGTCCAGATCATGGAATTCTAAAACCCAATATATCGTATTTTCCTAAACTCTGTATTTTAATGCTTATCTTTTTAATATTGTAACCCAACATGAATGGCTGTTGATTAACATTAAGTGTATTGTCAATCAATACTCCTTTGTTTTTTCATACATGTTACTGCTGTTAAGCATGATTTCCTAATTCTGTCCTTGCGACAATTTGTTTTCGGGCTTAATGGAAGCCATTGTAATATCTAGGCTTAATGATGTGAACAACAGAAAAGGTGACGACTTTGGAAATTAAAAGAAAATGAAGAATACAAGAAACAATATAAAAAGAAAATTAATAATATGTAGAAATAAATTGGAACCGTACCAAGAAAGATAGTGAGAAGACAAAGTGATTATTGGCTGGTAATTATTTAAAGTTATAAGACCATTGGAAAAAATGGAGAAATTTAGGAAATAATGTTTGCTTAGGAGACAAAATTAACTTTTATTGGGAGATTTCTTGAAAGGATACCTGGATTCACATTACATATATCAAAAATTGCCCTTTTTTTCCTAGATGAGATCCTGGATAAACGAAGCTCATAGCTGGAGCTTCAGTTTTCTTTAAGAACTAAAAATCGATACATCTAACTTATGCTCCAAGATCAAAGGATTTGCTAACTCGTTGGAAAAGTAGGCAGAATTATAATAACAGGAATCTGAGTCTAGAGGGAGAGTGATATTTAGAAATGATTTTTGTGTAACTGTCCTCTCATTTTGCATGAATTTGAGAAAAAGTCCCATGTGTGCATCCAAAGAGCTCATATTAGGTAATTAAACAATGCTTAGTGTTCTGCAGTGAATGATCGATGTTTTAGGGCGTAACGACTGACTTAAAGGGTTAATTTGGGCTTCTTTCACAGTAAAATAAAAATCTTATCTGAAAGAGAATTCTGTTTTATTAGAATCCCAGAAAGAACCTGTGATAATGATGATCAGTGTTTTATAAGGCACGATCATCCAGCAACATGAAGTCATGGTCTACTCTTTCTCCATGACCACTGTTAATCTAGTAACAGCTTAATCTTTTAGAATGTAACTTGTTCAAAATACTTAAGGCTGTCATTTTTTTCATTGCTCATCAGAGTCTGTCAATCATTGTCAAAAATTGTCAATCACAGTCAAATGAGGGCATTTTCAGAACAGATGAAAACTTTTGACCTCATATTTTTTTATTTTTAACCTTAAAATCACATGCAAAAGAATGTAATAACTCAGACTCTTTTCTTCATCATTGGTTACTTTAAGTACTATTCAAAGTAAATTGGGGGTATGTAATATTGGATTTATTTAATAGTTTGTATTTTAAGGAATCAGAAGTTGAAAATCCTGGAAATATGATAGAAATGAGACAGGAGACCTCCATTTGTCTATTCTTGACTCGTTGTCACACATGACTGAGGATGATTCCTTTACCTCTGCTGAGTGCTCTGTTATCTGTTCTGTGAAACCAGTAAATGATATCTTACTTACTGGTGAGGGGACTAAGAAAATAGTCTCATGAGTTTTCCTCCCAAACTGAGATACGTTGCCGTAAATATTTTATATGGTTGAAATGCACAAAAAGAAACCAAGACCAAAACAATTAAGGCAAAAGAGACTCAAAGTATTTCTTTAGGCAATTTCCTCTGCAAAACAAATCTCTCGCTTCTTTGTTTTGTCTTAGTCTATTTTTAATCTCCTAAGCCAAGTCCTTCTAGTTTTAAGGAGAATTAAATAGTTAAGGTCAGAGGCAAACCTCCAAATTTCTTGTTGAGGTTAACGAGAGTAACAATGGCAGTTGTGAGAATCTCCGAGGCACCTTCATTTGGTAATTCCCCCAATCTGGCTGCATGCTATGTAAAGATCCCAGATTACAAATTATGAGAAAAATACCAGGAAATCTGCTTCTACTTGTTTCTTGTCTGCTACCACACAGTCCTGGATTGTAGCTCATTGCCATGTTTCACAAATACTGTGAATGCTCTGCTGCAATGTATACTCAAAAACGGAGATTCACTTGTTAAGCTTTACAGTAGATAAGTTAAAACCTACCTGCTGTTTTATATCCTTTCAACTTTTCAAACTATAACTTTGTTTTCAAATACTGTTTTTTCCACTTTTAAATATCTACCTTTCCTTTCTTTTTTTTTTTTAAAAGACTTTTATTTTTTTTAAAGATATCATTCATTTATTTTACAGAGAGAGACACAGCGAAAAAGGGAATGCAAGCAGGGGGAGTAGGAGAGAGAAAAAGCAGGCTTCCTGCTGAGCAGGGAATCAGACATAGAGCTCCATCCCAGGACCCTGGGATCATGATCTGAGCGGAAGGCAGACCTTAATGACTGAGCCAACTAGGCTCCCCTTAAGATTTTTATTTTTAAATAATCTCTATACCCAATTGGGGCTTGACCTCACAACCCCAAGATCAAGAGTTACACATTCTATTGACTGAGTCAGCCAGGCTCCCCTCTTTATAGTCTCATAATTTCTGTCTATAAAATTTCATTCATTAGGGTGAAGTTTCTACCGGTTTGTTTCAAATTCTGAATTAATAAAACAGCTATTCTTTCTGCATTCAAGCAAATCCAAGGATAATCTATACATTTTTCTCAGGAAATTCGTAAGTGACTCAAGCTCCTATGACATTAAAAGTTTATTCTACAGGGGTGCCTGGGTGGCTCAGTGGGTTAAAGTCTCTGCCTTCAGCTCAGGTCATGATCCCAGGGTCCTGGGATCGAGTCCCGCATCAGGCTCTCTGCTCAGCAGGGAGCCTTCTTCTCCCTCTGCCTCTGCCTACCTCTCTGCCCACTTGTGATCTCTCTCTCTCTCTCTGTGTCAAATAAATAAATAAAATCTTTAAAAAAAAAGTTTATTCTACAAACAAAACTTAAAACATTTATTTAATTGTTATTTGAGTGGCTGCTCTTTGTCAGATAGTAAAATAGTTATGACTCTAAGTTTCCTATTATCAATAGAGCCATCTTTTCCCTTCATGTTCCACTCTAATTTGCACTAAATATTTGTTGGCCTTCCTTCCTTTTTATGGAAAAAAAAAGTGAGGGAGTGCTTTTAGAGTTGACTTAGCTCTGACAAGCAAATGGAAATAAATGAGCAAAGTTTCTGGAAGCATACAAAATGGGAGTCATCTCTCTCTTTTTTTCCAAGTACTCTAAGACATTCAAAAGTACAGGTCACTCCACACATCGTTGGACAAATGTCCTATGTTGCCCTAGGAAGAATTTGACCTAAGACAAAAGTCAAAGAGGCAAGAATTAGGGTAGAAAATGAGACTTTTTGAGGACAATGAGTTGGCTTTATAAACTACAGCTAAAAATTTAATTAAGCCATTTGCACGGTTAAAATGAGTCTTGCCATTTGTGACAATATGGACGAAGCTAGAGGTATAATGTTAAAAATAAGTCAGTCAGAGAAAGACAAATACCATGTTATCTCACTCATATGTGAAAGTTAAAAAACAAAACAAACAAGCAAGCAAAACAAAACAACCCCCCCCCCAAAAAAAAAGGAGAAAGAGACAAACCAAGAAACAGACCCTTAACTAGAGAGAATACACTGAGGGTTATCAGGGGGGAGGCGGGCGGGGGATGGATGAAGTAGGTGATGAGGATTAGGGAAGGCACTTGTGATGAGTACTGGATGTTATATGGAAGTGTTGAATCACTATATTGTACATATGGAACTAATATATCACTGTGTGTTAACTATGCTGGAATTAAAATGAAAAACTCAACAAAAGAAACCAGAAAATAGCCAGTGTTGGGGAGGATTTGTGTATTGTTCTCAGGAATGTAAAATGGTATAGCCACTGTGGAAGACAGTATGGTGATTCTCAAAAAAATTAAACAAGAATAACCATAAGAATGTACAGATATATATGTGTGTTAAACAAAACTATTACTGACAAACTTGGAGGAAAATAAAATCAAAACTGTACAGTATTTTATTTTATCCAACTTAATTTCTATTAACGACTATAACATACAAGGATAAAATAAATACATTACCTCCTTGCTTTCTAGAAAATTACTAAATCTAAGTTGAGACCATAATATTTTATTATTATAAATAAGACTATTAAAGAGATAATTTTTGGTATCTTCTTGGAAATATTATAGACCAGCCAAAGTTAAGTAAGATTTGTGTGTTTTATGTTTGTTATTTGTGTTATTTGTGATGAAAGAGGTAGTTTATATGCCAAACTCTATTGTTATAAGTATTTTTTAAAATATTTTTATTTAGGGGTGCCTGGGTGGCTCAGTCATCAAGTGGCTGTCTTCGGCTCAGGTCATGATCCCAGGGTCCTGGGATCAAGCCTTCCTTTGGGCTCCCTGCTCAGTGGGGAGCCTGCTTTTCCCTTCTCCACTACCTCTCCTTGTGTTCCCTCTCTCACTGTATCTCTCTGTCAAATAAATAAATAAAATATTTTTTTTAAAAAAAATTTATTTATTTTAGAAAGAAAGAGAGAGAATAGGAGGGAGGGGCAGAAGGAAGGAGACAGGGAAAACCAAGCAGACTTCATGCTGAGCTTGGAGCCTGATACTGGGCTCCATCTCACAACACTGACATCAGACCAGAGCTGAAACTAAGAGTCAGACGCTTAAGCAACTATGCCACCCAGGCATTCCTCGTTTTAAATATTGTTAGAAATAATGTAACTAGACATTGATTCTTTGGTGAACTCCTACATGACTTTTACCATTCCAATTCATAAAAGCAATGCAAAAAAGCAAGAACAGAATATGATAAAACTTTTGGTATTTTTGTTTGTTTAGTTTTATTCTTAGGCTTAATATCTTAGCACCTTTTGTATCCTTAAAATATAACATATACAATTACGTGGGTTTTTCTTACTGCATTCCAAAATGCTTTACAGTTTTTAATCATTTGATTCTTCCATATCCCCTATGAGAAGGAAGGTGAAGCAGATTGACACGGTATAATCATAAAAGATGATTAATTGCCATACGACATTTTTTTAGAGGCAGAATATATCAGTTGGTGTTCATTTTAGATTCTAGGAACCACACCAGGATTGCAACAGAAAAATTTAATATAAAACATAGTTAACCAGGTAATGAAGAACTAAAAAGACAAAGGGTATGTGCGGTAGGTAGGTATGAGGTGGTGATCCCAAGCCCCAGTTTTCACTGGGGACAGAGGGACAAAAGAAAGAGGTTAGTATTATTTAAACTTGAGTATTGGAGAAGGAACGCCCCCCCTCCCAAAGTCATAACTCAGTCCTTTGAGAAGGATGTGCTTCTTCTATGGTGTGGGAGTCTCTGAGCTAGGAGGAAGGACTGTATGAGGCTCGTACTCAATTTGAGGAGAGGGTATCAGCCAACTGCTATTACTGTCTCTGGGTGGCCTAATGAGGTTATTTCTGGAAGTGTTGGAACAACTGCAGACTAGAATCAGTTACTGCTACTGGAACCATCTGTTCTTGTCAGAATGAAAAAGCTTCATGGGGTGTCACTAAGAGGAGCTGAAAGCAAGCAGGAAAAAATGATTCCCAACTCTTCTTTTCTCCTGTAGGTTCCTCCTAGCACCCATGATTAACAACCTAAGAGAGAGTCAGTTGGTAAAAGAGAAATATGGTTTACTGAGTCCCATCTCCTGAAACAAAGTATAGAAGATAAAAGAGTCAGAAGCTTGAAAAACAATAGCTTACAAACTAGCACATAAGGCATCTAATATTTACTGGCATGTACCATGAGAATGTCCAACAAAAACTGACTGACTAGAGCCAGTGGCTTGAGGTCAATTCTCATGTACCATGAGAATGTCTAATATTTACTGGCATGTACCATGAGAATGTCCAACAAAAACTGACTGACTAGAGCCAGTGGCTTGAGGTCAATTCTTTCCCTGCCATTTGATTGTAAACCACATTCAGATTTAGTGTATGTGCACATGCAGGGGCTCAGTGATATGAACAACAGTTAGAGATCCCTGGATTCCAAAAGACCCACAATAAATAATTATTTTAAATGGTGTGTTGACACTGACCACCTCTTTACAGGTTGTGTTGTCCAGCTCCAGTTCCTTTTTAAGAGAATAAGGTGAAAGAAGTACAGAAATAGCAAAGTTTAAGTGAAAGAAGAATAGAAAAAAGTAAAAGTTAATTTGGTCAGTCTAGTTTGCTGAGATTGGGAGAAATTAGGATACCATGAGATTTAGACCCTTCTCCGAAGATGCCTTAAACTCCCTGGATTTTATAAGTGATGTTAATGTATTATTATAGATGGAAGACACAGAATCTTAAAACAAAGAACTTTCATCTTGTTTTGACTTAATTAATCAATAGCTTATGAATGGAGGAAATCTTCTATACTTTTACCAAATGTATTTCCAAAAAGTTAAACTAAAGCCAGAGATGCAAAAGTCAAACAATATATGACATTTGTAAGTGCAGATTTCTATTCCATGGAGATACCAATGTGATAAAATATCTAGTCACTCTTTGCCTTTCATAAATATCTCCACAACTTACTTTGTAGTCTTAAGTTCTGCTCCTTTTCATCATTGTTGTACACATATTAAACCACTTTAAGTACCAGGGCATCAAACTGAGGTCAAGGGTCTATTTTCTTTTCTGTATTTTTAAATATCTAACATAAATTATCCATAAATGATGAGGCTAATAATTCTTTTCAGTATTATGAACCCCCCATCCCAGTTTGGCTTTAAGGAAACAAAAAGAATAAAGGCAAAAATTGATAAACAATGTTTTAAAATATTTCAGTAATAGAAACTTTTTAAAATGAAAATGTATCCAAATCTAATCTGTAAAGTTATGGTGGGGTAGCAGGTATGCCAAGCAAGAAAGACCATGTTTGGGATCTGTGTAATCAGTCTTCTGCTCAAAGAAATTCCTGAGACTTTTTCATGGAGGAGCTCCATGGAACACACTTTGAAAACTACAGCAATAAAGTACTCATATCTCTACATAAACATTGTTCAATAGACACAAATGCAAATGCACCAAAGGACATATGGCAGTTATCAAATATTTCCATTATGTGTACTTCAAATTCTGTTCATTATAAATTATTCCAAAGTATGAATTAAAGGTAGCAAGGCAATGCTAGGGTAGTTGAGTGGGTTGTTCAAAAGTTAATTAGATGTAAATTGGTGATCTGTAATTATATATGTAAAGAGTACAGAGATTAAAATAAATAGTTGCTGTCCACAGGATGCTCACAGTTTTGTGGGGAAGACTGACACTTAAACAATTTATGAGCACAGAGGACCAAGCTGTTATTTTTGTTAAGGGGTCAGTAAGAAATCAAAAGTTTTTTTCAGAGTGGATATTTACACAATAATGGAGGATGTACTCATATTTTCCAGACTGATGATAAGTAGGAATAATTTGAAATAGGAATAACAGTGTGAGCAAAAGTATGTGAGTGCATGCATTTTTAGGCTCTGAGATGGTTTGGATGATTCGTGCAATCTAGATGTAGGGAGATTTACCTAGACGTAGGTCGAACCAGATGGTGTAGGGCTCTGTCCTCTGCTGGATATGTGAGCCATGAGACAGAAAATGACAGAACTATATAACTATGTTTTGTTACTACTGGAGGCAGAAGTTTGAAGACTAAGTTTGCTGTCTTTTGAGTTTGGTAAGAGTAAAGGCTTTAACCAAGGGAACATGAGAACAGGATTCCATTTTATGAGAACAAATAAGGAGCCTCAGTTTTGTAGATGGTGAATATATAGTAGCTGTGGAGTTCTCATGTTGAAATGTCTGGTCAACAGTTGGAAATTTGAACCTCAAACTACAGAGAAGTAGCAAGTGCAATACAGTTTGGAGCCTTGGTTTCAGAAGATTGCTCAGAGGAAAAAGTAGAAAATGTAAAAGAAAAAGGAGCTGACATTTAAGTTTTGGGGAAAACTCACTTTTAAGGACCAGGCTAAAAAAAAAAAAAAATCCTTAGTTATTAAGAAAGAATGCTCAAAGAAAATGATCAAAGGTGATACTCAGTATAGAGCCAGAGGATAATGGAGAATGTATTTCACGAATTGAGTGATTACCAATATTGTAAACAAACAAACCCACATATGATTCAAATAATTTGAAGATTGAAAATGGTTAAGATCTATAGATGATTGAAGATTATTGGATACCTTAGCAGCATGTGCTTGTTTGCTTGTTTTTAAAGATAAGAATAGGTAGTAAGAGGGACACCTGGGTGGCTCAGTTGGTTAAGCATCTGACTCTTGGTTTCTGCTCAGGTCACCACCTGAGGGTCTTGGGATCGAGCCCCATGTTGGACTCTGGACTGAGCTTGGAGTCTGCTTGGGGTTCTGTCCCTCTCCCGCTACCCTTCCCTCTGCTAGTGTGCACTCTCTCTCTCTAAAATAAATAAATAAAATCTTTAAAAATATAAGTGGCAAGATTATAGTTACTTGAGATATAAATTTAAAGTAAGGGAGTTGTGATGGTATGTTGTAGATTATAGGATTGTAGTTTCAAAAACTGGAGAGCAGTAATTCTGGTTCCACATTCTCTTTCAGAACTTTGCTATTCCCCCATAAAGATTTAGACTCCATTTCCTGTTAAATAAATTGGATTGGCCTTTGTGATTGCCATGATGAATGGAATGTGGAGGAGATGATCATGAGTATCTTCAAAGGTTAGGTCATAAAAGAGATAGAGTTTCTGGTTGGCCATCTGTCTTGGGATGCTTACACTTGAATCCAGCCACCATTTGTGAGGCTATCCAAGTCAGACAAAGGCCCTCAAAGAATCATAAGGATCTTATTATACTCATTAAGTAACAAGTGAATATCTCAGAATCTTAAGGGCAAGACCATCAACATCCTCACAAGAAGCCTAAGACAGAAAAAGGCTTGTCTCAATGAGATTTGTGGTTGTGCCTTTTATCTAATGGGCTAAACTCCAGTAGCAATCATAGGAAATCCACAAAGCTTTAAAGAGAAATTCACCAGCAAAAACACTGCTGGCTTGAACTAAAAAAGACAACACAATGACTTTGGGTCCCATACTACTATTGGCAGGAAACAAGTCAAGGAAACTACGTAGTGGCTAGCTTCTGCCACTTTTCTATGGATAATGAAGGATTGCCTTGAAAGCCTAACCAAGAGTCCAAAGAATAGAGCCAAGAGCTATGATGGATCATCTCCAGGCAGTAACAGTAAACCTTGATCCAGAAACTGGCGATATGTGATCCAACAACCATTCAGAATTTCTATGGACTAGTGACTGTTGTAGGCCTCTCATTTGTACTTTTTTGGAGAAAGTATTTGTAGTAGGTATCAGTGTCTGTCTCACCATTATGTGTTGGAAGTGAGGTGGAGTAGATATCTCTAGTTCTCAGGTCTTTAGACTCGAAAATGTACTCAAAGAACTGTACTTGAAGAAGTGTATTTGAAAGTCCTCATCTGTAGGGGCGCCTGGGTGGCTCAGTCATTAAGTGTTTGCCTTCGGCCCAGATCAGATCCCAGGGGCCTGGGATCGAGCTCCGCATCAGGCTCTCTGCTCTGCAGGAAGCCTGCTTCTCCCCCTACCATTCCTCTGCTTGTGTTCCCTCTCTCACTGTGTTTCTCTCTGTCAAATAAATAAAAAATCTTTAAAAAAAAAAAAAAAGAAAGAAAGTCCTCTTCTGTAATTGCATTTGTCTTAGAAGAGGCAATTCTGATACTTAAGAATGATACTGATTCTGAAATGGGATTTTAGAGGGTTCCTGGAGGGTGACAGTGCATATGGCATGTGGGGTTCTGAATTCCTGTAGGCAGAATGTGGAAGATTGCACCTTCCAAAAATGGCCACAGCTTTACTTCTGGTCCCACATGCTCTTTCAGAACATTGCTAGTACTCCATCAAGAGGTAAATCTATTTACCCTTCCATTAAAATTGGGCAGGGCCTCTTGACTGCCTCTATTAATAAAAAGCAGTGAAGTGGTGCTGCATGATTTTGGAGGCAAGGTCATTAAAATGATACAGTTTCTACGTGGATCCCTTTCTCTTGGGATCCTTTCCTTGGAATCTAGCCATCATATTATAAGGAAACCCAGGTCACATGGAAAGGCATTCTGGCTGACAATTTCAGTTAAATTTCCTACTGATAGCCCACAGCTGCCTTCTGACATGTAAATGAGCAAGCTTTCAGATGACACCAGCTTCCAACCTTTGAACCATCACAACTGATACTGAAAGGATTACAGGTGATCGAGACACACTGATCCCTGTCCAAATTTCAAATTAATGAGCAAAAGACAAATCTTCATGGATTTTAAGCTTCTGCATTTTGGAGTGGTTTAATCATAACCATATTATAGTGGTTTGTTTCACAGAGGAAGAGTTGTTTGAACATGTATTTAGTATCTGCAGAAGTAGTAGAGTTAAGTGAGAAAAATAAAAGGGAGAAGGTGAAAATTCAAAAGACAATGTGAGATCAAAAGCAAAAGTAGAATGACTAATGAAAAAAGATCTGGGATATTTCTTTCTCTGAGAAAGGAGAGAAACAGAGTTGAGAATATAAAGATAGTTGAAGAATAGATAAAATATTCTTAAAAGAAATTTATTTTTAGATATAATGTTTATAGAATACTGAAACCTTTAACTTCTCAGGAACTATGTGTTAAATCTATTTCACATACTTTATTCACGGTGATAAATACTACTTACCTTTTCAATTTTACAGTGTTCCTGGTCTACTGCATATTTTAATTCAAATTTTAATGTTTTTTTAAAAGGCTAAGTAAGATAAGCATAGTTTGCTTTAAAAGGCAAAAAAACTTCTTAGCAGTCCACCCCAAATTAATCATCATGCACCCTTTTCTCATATTTCTTTCCTTAATGGTTTAGAGATGAGCAGTCACATTACCATTATGTATGAATACTACTAAGCATAAATAAGTGGGACAGGTTGCCCTGCAAACAAATTTCATTAAAGTACCTAGATTAACACATTTTAAAGGTCTCTTTAATGAATCTTTGTCCTTGTGATACAACATAAGCAAGAATAGGGCAAACTAAGTTGTAGAATTTTATGTCTCCATCTCTAGCTTCAAACAATTAAGGGAGTTATAAATAAGCTCTACTATCTTTATCCCACTCAAAAATAATGAATGAGCCATCCTCATGAATCACAAGACTATCACATCAACCCATCACAATCCCAAGATCATGAAAGCAAGACTTTAAACCAGCATTATATTTTGGAATAAATCACGGACTTGGTAACTATTTCAGAATTGTAAATGTTATGATTTTTAGAGTTATAGCATAATTCATATATCAAACTGTGGCATCTATGAACCCCATCATAGAATCACTAGAGCTTTTCCAATTTTCAGAACAAACCTTTGTGAGTTCAGATATTTAAAAAATTACTGCGATGAGAAAACTGACCAAACAAGAACATTCGAAAAGTTTAAAAGAAGAATTTTGCAATGAAAGTTATATCAATCAATAAATATAAATAAGACAATTCCTTAATTATTACAATTACATGGGACCCAGCAATAATGAGGAAATGACTACAGAAATGAAGGATTGCTTTTAGTTCTGTCGACAAAAGACATCAAAGGATACAAAAGCTTATTCAAAGCAAGAGTTTCCAATCCAACGGGGTTCTCTGTTTTATTTTGTTTTGTTGTTGTTTGAAGGGAGGAGAGATGGATATAGTCACGCAGTCAGATTAGCAAATATTAGTACCTATTCTATATTAATGGACAATCCCTTTTTATAAGTTGCATAATATCATGACTTCTGTAACATACTGATATTGATCAAGTCTATCTACAAAAGCATTATCATAGGATACTATTACCAATCATAAAATGTAAAATTATTAAAGGGAGAAAACAATCTCTGACTGAATTGATCTTGCTACTCTGAGGCCGGCTAAGAAGTGTAGCTGAAACTTACATTTAGTGTCTTTTAATGTCTTCCTATCTATGACGGGACATCAGGAAAGAACCAGATTCTGCTACCTTTCAAAACTATTGTTTAAGTGAGATAAGGAAAGTGTTAAGCACATGGTACACACATAAAAGCTTTCCAACTGACCTGAAGTCTCAAATGACAGAAAAGATTTCCACATGTTAGGATGAGAATGTGGAACTCACATTGCTCTTTGTTTACAATGCATTTGTATTAGTAGTTGAGATTTATTTTCTCATTGCTTTTACATTTGGGTTCTCAATACAGAACTTTAGGTTACGTAGTTCTTTTAGTCATACAAAGCCATCTCAGTGCCATAAGATGCCTAGATCCAAATGCAGTATAACATTTTTCTGGGTTGATTCATTCCTTGAAAGAAGCAAAAATAATTCCCTGTGAAACAAATGGTTTTTAAATGCAATGAAATTAATAGTAAATTTCAGGGAAGTCTTTTAGAAAAGACAGAGAGTGAATTATCCACACAGAGAGTTACAGTGAAACTAGCCAACTTGGAGATGTGTTCATAAAAATATGTTTTGCTCTCCTTCTAAAAGACTGTAGCAATGAGAATTCAAACACAAAATAGAAAACAGGACCTAAATTTAGCATTTAATATAATTTATAGGAAATCCCATTTAAAGGAGCATTCTATAAATTTAAACTGTTTCAACTTTTTCTTTCACTTTCTAGCACTTTGGAACTACTGCTCTCTGAAATCCAATTTGTGATTACTTCCTGCCTTTACTTTATTTATGTTACTAACCCTTTGTATCTTTATGAAAAATTAAAATAAAGACATTATCACTACTGAGACTACCACTTCCATCAAAACAAGTGTGTGCACCCCTCACAGACACTCACACCCATGCACACATGCACACATACCACACACTCTCATCTATCAAACCCACAACATTCCCACATTATTCATTATCCACTTTCTTATTATCAACTAGTAATTTTAATTTTGTAAAATACAGGTATCCCATTACCTTTTCTCAATACTAAACAAGCTTATAGTGTATTTTCTGAAGGATTGACATATTCTAATGTAACTATTAGTATAAGAGTAAAATTTTCTTACACGGATTCTACTATTTATAGAATGACTCAAAAAGAAACCATTCATGGCCAAATTCCAGATCTCACAAAACAAAATGGCAAGTAGAATCACAGATAAAATTCTGAGGCATTTGGTTCCATGAGGACAAAAAGTAATACGAACAATCAAATGAAACAAGCATACATTCTTTCAAAACTCTGGCTTACAGCATTTCTCCCCTTATTTGCTTGTAAGTTGGATTATTAGTTCAATGTTAGAAAAAAAAAAACAAGCAAATAAAAATATCTAAGAATAACAATGTTTAAATGACTATAGGCAACGAAACTCCCCACAGTTTATGGCAAAAAAATTTCAACTGTCATTTATTCCTGGAATATTAGTTACATTCTTTTTTCTTGTCATTCACTGCTACTTAGAATTAAAGAAAAAAATCTTTAGAGATTTAATTTAGTTCAGCAGATTTTATTCAATACCTATTATGTACCAAATGCTAAACTAAGGGAACACAAACATGACTAGAATATAACCCTTGCCTTCTTTCTTGAGACATTTTTTTTCCTCTTATATAACTGAGCTTAGAGCCTGGAATGCTTCGAGATAATTGGAATATATCAGTGTTTACAACCAACCCCCTGTTACCACCAGAAAAAAATATATTTTGCCTTTATGAAACTTGCATAGTAATGACGGAGGACATAAAATAGACACGACTAACTTACGTAATATGTTGGAATTCTAGGAAGGGATTAGTGAAAAGGAAAGTAAGGAGCAGGGCAGATGAAATCAAGAATAAGGAGATAGAGGTGGGTGTGGTAAATGGATTGTAAATTTAAATAGGCTGGAAGGAAGAATCCATCAAGAAGTTAACATTCAGGCAAACACTTGAAAGTGGTGAGAAAGAAGGGGCTCTCGGTTGCTGGAGGAAGATTGTGGCAGGTAGAGGGAGGAGCGAGCATGAATTCCCTAAAGGGGGAGTACTGGTATGAGCTGTGGGGTAAATGCGACCCTCTAAAATTTGTATGTTGAACCCTAAAGGCCAGTGTGGTGGTACTATGAGGTGGGGCCTCTGGGAGGTGATTAGGTCATGAGGACAGAGTTCTCATGAATGGGATTAGTGCTGCTATAAGAGACCCAAGTGAGCTTCCTCCCCCACTTCTGTCACAGGAGGACAAGGCGAGAGAGGGCGTCTATGAACCAGGAAGTGAGTTTTCATTAGACTCCCTATCTACTGGAGTGTTGGTCTTGAGCTTCCCAGCCTCCAGAGCCCTGAGAAGTAAATGTATTTAAGCCACCTGGTCTATGGTATTTTTTGTTAGAGCTGCCCTAATGGACCAAGATAGTGTGTTTGATGAGCAGCAAGCAGCCCAGTGTGGCCAGAGAAGGGGAGACAAGAGGAGGGTTAGTAAGAGAGTAATTCAGAAAGGTAATGGGAACTGAGAAGGGCAGTTTGAAGAGCCCTGTTAGGCATTTGGCTTTTACTCTGAGTTGGATAGAAAGCCATTGGAGTGTTTGGAGCTGCATGGTGACATAGCTCTTAACATTTTAAAAGTACCGCTTCAGCTTCAGCTGCTATGTTGAGAATATATCAGAGGAGTCAAGGGTAAAGGCAGAAATACCAGATGAAAGAATATCATGGGGAGAAATAATGGTGGTTTAGACAGAGGTAAATCAATCAGTTCTTTTTTTTTTTTTTTGAGATTTTATTTTATTTTTTTAAGATTTTATAATCAGTTCTTGATGTAAGGATGTCTGAGTTCTTTACTGATCCACTGGATTTTAGATCAGCATGTTGGGAAACCAGTCTGGTCTATGCTTAGTAGATTGATGCCAATACATTAAATTATATTCTGCTTTTGTGAACATGTTTGTGCATGTGAAGTTCTATGTTTATACCTTCTTTTAATGAGTGCAAGCCTTTTACCTGCTAGAGTAAATTTTTTTCACTGATACTCAGTTAATAGTCTTTTTGGCATATTACTGTCATTTCCTTCTAGTTTGACTCTGAATTCTCCTCTCCCCCTGTGAAGCCTCTCTTATTCCACCCTATGGATTCTTTCTCTCTGTAGTTCTATATCCAATCTGTGCTGTGTCATTTGAGCTTGTTGCTTTGCTTTTTTTATTTGCTTCATTTATTTTTCCAATGGGGTTCTCCATACAGTATAAGAAATTGGAAAGGGCTTCTACACACAGTATTCTCTTTACCTTCTACAATAATTAGGATATTATCAAGGGTAAAAACAGATATGACCCTAGTGATCAACTTTTTTTTTTTAGAAAAATTTTTTAAGACTTTTTTATTTATTTGACACAGAGAGAGAGCACAAGTAGGCAGAGTGGCATGCAGAGGGAGAGGGGGAAGCAGACTCCCCGCTGAGCAGAGACCCTGATACGGAGCTCGATCCCAGGACCATGGGATTATGACCTGAGCTGAAGGCAGCTGCTTAACCAGCTGAGCCACCCAGGACCCCTAGTGACCAACTTTTAAGAGATAACTAAAATTATCAATTATTTTCTAATTCTTAGTAACAGGTTTAACCAATGACAAAGTAGTCTTTATGCTAGGTGGTTTTCAGAAACTCATGCTAGATGGGTGAAGAAAATATTTTGAACCATGAGCTTAGGAAATAAAGGGCTGTGTACATTTATTTATTTTTTCATATGTGAAAAGCCAGAATCATGGATTGAAAGAGGAAAAGTTGCATAGCAGTAAATCTTTCAAAAATTATCCTTCTGTCTAGTGGAGACATTTTCCCCTCTCTCAGACAATAAACATAAGGATGGTTTAGTTCCTGTTTGTTTTATGGTTTCAACATTCTGACAAAGAAGTTATAAGGGTAAGTTAACTTATTAAAATCCTTTGAGCCCTTTGAAGAAAAGATATTTTTATTAGATATATGTTCAAGGCATTCTTTCTGTCTTTGCAGTTTTCTGTCTCATAAAAGATATTCTCTTTCAAATAGACCTAAACTATTGAATGTGTTTTCACTTATGATTACTTCATCTCCTTGTATATGTTAGAACCCATCTGAAGTAATAACCTCTTTGCTAAAACTTTGTCTCTTCAAAAAAATAATAAAACCAAGAAATTTTAACAAGACAAATGTGTGATATGCTGTAATATATGAATTTATCTCATTATTGATTCATGATGTCTGAACCGTTCGTCCTTTGCCCTTCACCATATCTCAGGACACACTGGATATGATCACCTTTTCCAAAAGTAGGTCCATGCGTGTTGTAGCCAAAGACTAAAACTGTGACAATTAGCTGGTCCACTCCTCTGCCAAGACTTGCAATAAATCTTTATTTCAGATACTGGGAAGACAGCAACACCCCTTGTCCTCGACATGTGATTTCCTTAAATGGTACCCCAGTGGGCTGAAAGAGTCAATGAACTTCTTTAAGCCTAATTTATTCCCAGAATATGACCTAG
Organism: Procyon lotor; assembly: GCA_028646535.1. Taxonomy (NCBI): domain Eukaryota; kingdom Metazoa; phylum Chordata; class Mammalia; order Carnivora; family Procyonidae; genus Procyon; species Procyon lotor. The sequence goes on from CM053605.1 coordinate 137,354,464, forward strand.
GTGCTGGGGAGGATAGAACACATTATCTGATGTTCAGATTGCTCAACTGTACCCTGGAGAATCAAAACATTAAGAAGCATATGGTATGAATATTGTCCTGGTGAAGGCACATTGTTCCATTTTGGAATTTAAAACAAGCAATGCAGCAATTGTGATTAATTAACTCCAACCCTGACTTCCAAATCAAAAGACTTCATAAAATTTCAGGAAGCAGTATGGTAGATTCTGTACCCTAAAAGTTTTCTGTCTTCCACATCAGAGTTAGTAATCTTACAGAGAAAAAAATTTCTTAATAATTGCCCAAGAAGACCATTAAGCACACACACACACACACACACACACACACACACACACACAAGCACAAGCACACACACCCCTTCTAGCTTTGTCTTTTCCCCACCCTAAGAGTGGCAATGACTTTTCAGTAACAAAGACTTTGAGCTGCTGGCTGATGCTGAAGTTAAATGCATATGACAGAACTCGCAGCACTGATGGATAGCTCTGGGCCCGCTGTGCTGACAAAAGACTGGGATGTTTGCAATGGTTGGTTATCAGTGAAAATGGGCATTACCCGATTTGGCATGTGAACACTTTGCATAACCTAAAGTGATGGTCAGCACTGAACCCTGAAGACACAATGCTAGCAGGGTTAATATTGGGTAGAATCTGTCTATCTGTGGTGGTGACATACTATTTACTGAATCCCAGAAATAGACCTCTTGATAAAAATCTCAATTGGGAATGCTAGAAGCCACATAGATCCTCACTGATGTCTGGTAATTTTCATGAGACTGGTACTTTCATGGGACTTCATAAACTGCAAAACCTCACCAAATGCCCTCATTCCCATTATTTATTCTTTTGCCAAATATACTCTAAATTTGTATTGTCAAATCCATTTGCTCTCATAGGCATTATTATTTTTCTCTTTCTGTCTGAAAATATAATGATGATTTTGCAGGCCTGTTTCATCTGGTATATTTTATGTACTTATTTATATTTAACCTACTGAAAATATATAAACTGGACTCACAGCTTAAAAAAAAACCACCAAAAATCCTAATATAGGAGCTAAAACCAAGCATCAAAGCAAAAAAAAAAAAAAAGAAAGAAAAAAAAAGATATTTCAAAAATCATGCTGAAGGTATTTTAATTAAAAGCAAACATAACTCTGGGGTTCCAAGTGGCCCAAGCAAAAAGGAAAATTTCACGAACAACAGATTTCTTTTTATCTTGAAGCAAGCATATTGATTCATCAGAAGAAAGCAGCTTTTTCTTGTTCCACAGTTCTGAAAGTAAATTTTCCAAGTTTTTTTTTCTTTTAAAATAAGGACCATTGAATAAAATATTGTCCAATGCTCAAAATGGATGTTTTTACAGAAAGTACAATGATACTCATCACATGACTATTTCTTTTCTTTGACCTCAGCAGGAGGCAGGAACACAATGATAAACTAGAATTCTCTGTAGGACACAGAAAAATTAGTTATGATTTAGTTATGTGGCATTTTGGCAACCCGACTTGAAAAGAGGCTCAGATTTCACTATAATTCTAAGAAACAAAATGAACCAAAGGCCTACTGAAAGATGATTCATAATTATATTTCAAATACAAGAAATCTTTACCTAAAATCACTTTTGAAGGCATACCTTCAATGATTTTGCGGGACAAATAGTTATTGAATAAATGTTAAATAGTAAAATAATAAGATAAAGCAAATAAGTAATACATGTAAAAGATATATTAGAATCCCTACTGATGTATAGAAGAAAAATGTGTACATTTTCAAAACTCTGATTAAGTTTGTCCATAGTAGACCAAGTACAGAATGGTGGAAGCTAGAAACGGAGCCAGTCACCACTAAGTTGTGTCAATGAGTTGCGGTAAATCAGAATGACATACTTTCAGGTATATAATTTCTGAAGTATATGTGTAGGTAACTTCTTAGCCAAAGTAGTCCATATAGTCAGGCATTCCTTTATTTTTATAACATATAATGAAGAAATCCAATAAAAAAGAAGAGGAAATTGAATAAAACAGTTGCAATGTCTTTGAATAAGTGCGGATTCTAATGCTTACATTGAAAAGTATAAAATTTCCATTTTTGGCGGATCAAAAGAAATTGAATCTTAGCAATTTCACATGGTTCTATCTATGATAGATTTCATTTCCTCAACTCCGTATGTTGTGAAAAATAAAAATATAAAGTTCAAATTTCTTCTACGTATTGTACTCCTGAAAATATTATGTACAATTATAAGGGAAGTGAGCCATAATTTTATTGAGAAAGTAGTTTCTAGGAGCCATGTTACAAGAAAGATTTTCTTTTGTTCACATAATTTGATACTTTACCTTGTAAAGTTGATACTTTTGCTATAAGAAATTGTAGACAAAAAGGAGATAGCAAAGAATAGACTGATGGATTATACTTATTAAAAAGTGGAGAGAAAAAAAGTAAGTCAAGTAAAATTGTCTTAAAAATCTATTTTTACCATTTTAAACTTTATTTTTGGATCCTGTTTTGGATCTACTTTAAAAAGGAAGTGATACATTGCATGTCACAAAACAGCATTTTCCAAATTGGTGGTCTAGGTAATCAGAAGCATTTTAAAGAAATTGTTTCATGCTTAAGTGAGAAAACCCAGGTTAAAGAAAGTTAATCAGATTGCTCTACTGAAGTATTTTTTCCTTATGTCTTTCATATGATAACATACCTTATAACAATTTTAGAAAAGGTCATACTGTGCAGAATTTGCCACACATATATTCGATTAAGGAATACTTTCTTAATTGAATGCATATGTTTCTTAGGTTACAGTTAGGGAACTGCTGTCTTAGGGAGTCAACTAAAGAAACCCAAATTCTCAATAAAAAATGGTATCATTGAGATAATGATTATAATACTTATTTTTCACCAAGGGCATTACATAGCCTATGAATAAAGTGAAACTTTCTTTTCAGAGTTTACGTACTGGTCACAGATATCTGAACAATCCTTGGAATTCAATTGAAAACCGTAAGTTTAACAAAGTTCAAGTCAAAGTTACTGACAGAATATCCTTTGGCTGTGAGATCACACCGATAATTTTAACCTATACGAACAATCTCACTTTCTGATAAACACTCATAAATTGAGGGAACCAAGTTCCTAAAAAATATTTTTTAACTTCTCCACAAATTGCTTCTCAGCCTTTTGGCCAATATCAAGTGTTAACTTCTCCACAAAATAGTAACATACCTGAAAACATATTAAAACTTCATTAATAGGCTATAATTCCATTCTGTAATTTGATGTCATAACATAAGTGATCTTAACCAATTTATATGGGGTAGAAGAATTAGCCAAGTGAACCCTGCTCACCTACAGAAGTATGAGTGACAAATCCTTGTGGACTTGGGGAAGTAGTTTGATACGCAGTGATAATGAGTACAAACCTCAGATACCACTGTCACCTTTTCCCCAATATTTATAAAGAGAATGGTATGCCTTTTCTTAAGATTGAATTTTCATCTTGGCCCATTCTCTTGCATTTTTCAAAGGACCTTTCTTTTTCTTTTTCTTTTTAAAGATTTTACTTATTTGACAGAGACAGAGAGAGAGAGATCACAAGTAGGCAGAGAGGCAGGCAGAGAGAGAGGGGGAAGCAGGCTCCCTGCTGAGCAGAGAGCCTGATGAAGGGCTCAATCCCAGGACCCCGAGATCATGACCCAAGTGAAGGAAGAAGCTTCAACCCACTGAGCCACCCAGGCGCCCTCAAAGGACCTTTCTTATGTCAACTATCAAAACTTACTTCTTCCCTAAGCAAACATGAGCAAGCATCAAAATCCTATTTGTACCAGAATTCTTTTGATTCTTAAGATTCTTCTTATTCTTAGCGGATATTTTAGAATAAAAGGCATAGAGAGAAAATATATTGGTTTTTTTTCTGCCCTTTTTGGTGGGGGGTGGTCAGTACAAGACACTGGGGTGAAGAATCTGGAAAAACTAATATCCAGGCAGATGTGCTTGGTGTCTCTTCCCACCCTCCACCAGGAAAAGATTCCTAAGCCAACTATCAAAAGGGCTCAGTTGGGTCCTAGTGGTTCAGGCAAACTCTACAGGCTGGGTCTCCTGATGACCATCACTTCCTCACTCTTGTCTGGGAGTTCCATTTTCCATTCTGGGATATTGGAAATGATGATGCCTCACAGCAGTGCCTTCAGCCTCCTGTCTGCTTGTTTGTTTAGTTCTCACTGGTCCCGGAATCTGTTCTCTTAGTTTTCCCTCAGCGTGTCAGCCACAGGATCCAATCCCCATTGCCAGACCAGGCTTTTAAAACTCCAACCTGGGCCCAGAGATGGGCTTTTGTGCAGGCATAAAGGATAATAGGTATGTTTTTATGGTTCTCCGTAATTACATTAACCTTACTTATTGTAATATTAAGAATATACACTGAAAATTTGTAGGTAAAACAAGAAAAATAAAAATAAATGAATTTACTTTATGATTCCTCTTTAAAAATAATGACCAATAAAACGTAGGTAGAAGTAGCTTTAGTAGTAGCTATAAGAAGAAACATTTTAAAATAATGAGGTCCTTTATTCCACTGGACAAATATATTATTCAGATACCAACTCTATTTTAACACAGTGTTTTCCATTTAAAATAACTAACCATTAATAAAATAAATGAATGAAGCATTGGCTCCTTGTTTCCTAAACATTAATATAATATTTAAAATAATCATTGCAATTTTTACTTGGTATAAACATTCTTTAAAATGATTCTAAAGATTAAAACAGAACTGGTTTTCTCTTTTCCCTTTCTTGTGCTGCAGGATAACTAAAGAGAATGAAAGTTCTAGACTTCATAGTGCAGAACACTGTTAGAAAATGCTGGAAGTCTGGCCTTGAGTTTAATTTTAAATCTCAATTAAATACGCACACAAAAATGTTGATGTTCCTTTTATTGCTTCCTTTCCAAATATTTCAACTCTAGCAATCTGGTGAAATGCATCTCAGATTTCATAGGAAAACAAGGTCTGCTTTACATAAATGTGTTCCATCTAAGAAACAAAACTAGGAAATACTTATTTATAAGAAATGAAGTTATGTACATTCTTTCAATACATTACAAAAGATTAGAAATTAAATTGCTGTAAATATCATTTAAATTTGAAACATACAAACATTCAAATACAAGGGAAACTATTTTGCAGTAAGCAGTCTCAGGAATTTTTCCAGAAGCCCTAAATTCCTAGAAAAGAATACATAAGGAAAAAAAATACAAAAATCAGTTTTCCTATTTCTGCTTTATTATTATAGAAATTGCCAATTAAAATATAGAAGCTACAGATTTTCTGCCTGGCCATTACAGATCTGGAAGGAACCTTCTGCCTCTTTGCTGATGTTCTTGACTCAGCATGGAATGTCCTCTCTTTCTCTACCCACCAAATTACTACATCTCTTTCAAGGCCCTTTTCAAAAGCTCTTTTCCATGGAGCTTTCCCCACAGTACAAGTCAGAATTAATTACTTCTTCCTATGGGCTCTCTAAGCACTTTGAACCTCTAAATGGCAATTACTTTATTCTGCCTTGCACTATTTACGTGTTTAAATATGTCTGCCTCACAAGACTTTAGGCTCCTTGAAGACATCTTAATCAACTTTTTTCCCCTCCCTCACCTCACTGGATTCTTTCCATCCCTGTGTACTTATTTATAATTTGGGAAATGGTTATCACTTACAGAATGGGTAGGTGCCCAATAACTTTGGGTTTAGAGGAACTAAATTGAAAATTATTGTCTTCTTATTGTCTCTTTCAGTCAAGTTCTGACTGTAATGATGGTTTTCCAAGTTGATCATTTTATACCTATGAAAAGAGGTCCGCAATGTTAAAACTGTCTATGTGTGGTATTTTCCAATATTCCTTGGACTCTTAAATGCACGCTTTAATATATCATACCTGTATAATGTATAAAAATGTCACTTGGATAACTATCTTTTCCCTGTGCTTCACCAAGATTAACCTTTGAGTTATATAAATCAAAAATTCAAGGGAAGAGGAAAAGCTGAAATGGATGTCAGCCTTGTGCCTTTACTTTGTGAAACTTTTAACTTGAATACTGTATTATTGGCGATGTTTTAAATGTTTAGCTATATTTCTGTGGTGTTTCTCTCCACAGAGGTAAGAGCAAACATTGTTCCTTCTCAGACATCCTTTAATTTGGTGACAGCCATTTTGCAGTTGGAAAAACATGGATATAGAGCTTCAAAAAGTCCCCCGACAGAGGGAGTACAAATAGTGAGTACTGGTATTGAAAATGGACTTGCATTTTTCACTTCCAATTAGTGTCCTAATTACTAGATCACATTACTGTACAAATGAGGCTTTGAGCATATATGCAAAATATCTAAATTAAACCTCATTGTAGGGCAAGATAAATACACTGGTCATTGTTAGCTTAGCCCGTTATGGCTTCACTGATAACTAGTTTTATATTAAGATAAAATTTCTCCTTCCACGTATTTTAATACTGTATTATATTTATCTCTTTATAGTTTTCATTTAGCTTTTAATCATCTGATTTTCTGTGATGACCATATAAGATGAACATCTATTCTCAAATTACAGACAGAAGAATCTGAGGCTCAGAAGTATAATGTGAAAGAAAGAAAGAAAGATCTTTTTCTTACCTATTCCAGGGATCTTTCCTTTTTGTCAGACTTAGTAACAGGACAAGAAATGTCAGAGACATGAGTGGGTGAACCTTAGAAGCACTTTAGAATAATTTGACTTCAAATTGTCTGATTGCTATTTGATTATTTATAGATTACCTTGGCATGCGGTGATATTCATTCTTAAATACTATTTCTTATTTATGAAGAACTACATGAAACAAACACACACAATTCACCGAAATACTTAAGTTTTTAAATATCATTATCTCATATTTACGGTTTACATAGAATTTTTGTCTTCATACATTTATGACCGTGTACTGGAGTTTAAATAAAACAATAGCATACTTTAAACATTAACAGGAATGTCATGTTACTTTATTTTATTTTTAATACTCTTAAAAATTAGTGTTCACACTTTGATGCATAATCTAAATATGATTGTGACACTGCACCAGAAGTTACAAATGTAAAATATAAATTTACATAACCAGAGTGGAAGTTGTGTTATATACAAGGGTCACAAAACAATATCGTAGTTGTACAAATTCAGGACCAGACTTCAGTTTCCAAAATATTAGTTGTTGGAATCCATGGCAACTTAAAACTAAGCAATGGTAAACCAGTAGAAAAAAAATATAATAGATATAAGCTGCTGTTTACCTTATATATTCTGTTTCATCATTCATATTTAGGGGGAAATGAAAATTTAGAGAAAATAGAAAGGCTCGGTATAAATTTAAAGACATATACAGAGATATGGCTACTTGAGAGGCTTATTGAGACACCTTCTTCGTAGACAAAATGATAGTGGTGTCTAAACAATGAAAACTATGACTGAGGAATGAAGTTGGGTCTCAGTTTACTCTAGAGAAGCAATATTACACACATTTGCAGTTTACAAAGCAACTTTGCATATACTGTATGATCTTCTGGAATGTTAGTATAAGTTCACCAGTGAAATCAAATGTAAGAACTCTTTAACAAACCAATATGGGCAGATGCTTTAAGAACTTGTGTAAATGATTAGGGTGAACTCCCTGTTGGCATATACAGGAAACATATGCTTTTGTGCAGTTTCATTTTAGATTAAAAGGAAAGAAATCTAAAGGAACTTTTTTTTTTAGTTGCATTCATTAGATTTCTAGTTTTAGTTGCCTTTAAATGCCCCTTTCCCACTTCACTTGAAAGAGCCAAACTATCTCCACCATAAAATCAGCCACCAGGATATAAATGCCATGAAAAAAATTCCACAGAAGAAAAAGGGGTATCAACAGTGTGCCACTTTTTCACCATTGTTTTTATTTTTTATTTAGCTTTATTTATTTATTTATGTACGTACGTATGTATGTATGTATGTATGTATTTATTTATTTTTAAGTAGGCGCCTTTCCCAGCATGGAGCCTAATGTGGGGCTCAAGTTCACAGCCATGAGATCTAGACTTGAGCTGAGATCAAGAGAGGGACACTCAATGAACTGAGCCACCCAGGCACCCCTGCCACCATGTTTTTAATGAAAAAGAATAAAATGTGTTTTTATGTATTTGAGTGAAATTTAATTTTTGCATAATTAGATAAAGGCTTATTGAACCAGCCATAACTTATTTGAATTGTAACAAAAATGGAAGACTGAAAAACTGGAGCATTAGGGTTATAACATTATGTAAACGATTTAAAAGTATAAACAGTACAGAAATTCAGTTCATGGTACTTTTTTTTTTTTTTTTAGTTCATGGTACTTATAAACTCAGCATGCTCTTTAAGAGAAAATCATATTATTATTATTATTACTAAGAATACATTTTAATTAAGCACCTACAATGTGTAGGGTGCCATGATAGGTACCAGGAAAGATACAAAGAGGGTTCAGATGTGAACTTCTTTTTATAAGATCTTAAACAATTAACAGAATTATACCTTAGTTGTAATAAATTCTACAATCCATAGCAAAAAATAAATACATATAAAAGATCAGATAAAGCTTTAATTCACAACAGATTCTTCTTATTAGTAATCAGCATAAAGATTCAATACTCTGTGAACTAACACAAAACAATGTCAATAAGTAAAAGATAGGTGAGTGTAAGATATTTGTTAAGAAATAATCTCACTATATTTCAAAGTAAGTTATATTCCGATTAAAGTATCAAGAAAATATCTAGAATTTACTATGGCTGTGAAAGTATCCAAAAGTTGAGTCCTCTCTTTTAAAATCTTTTCCACAAAAAAAAATAAATAAATAATAAAAAATAAAGAAATAAAAAAAATAAAAAATAAAAAATAAAAAAAAAAAAATAAAGAAATAAAATCTTTTCCACGATGAAGATTTAAATGGACTAAGAGAATAAGGAAATACATAATATCCTAAATAAAAATATTGTGTGTCCTAATTTTTTATTCTGACAAACTTCAATTATAGTATAATATTCAATGAAAGTCATGCTAACAAGTTATTCAGACATGCAAGAAATGCAAGTAGCTTCACCTTTTAATCTACAAACTGAAATTAGAAGATTTTATCATCTTCTGTAAGTTTTAACTGAAATTTTAGCTAATTTCATAGAGGAAAGCTAAGTAAGTTGGGTAAGTGCTTTTAAAGATTTATCAAATTTCTTTTAAAAGGAATTTATTCTGTATATGTATACAAATACATAGTTTGTATATAGTTTGTCTAATACATAGTATATAATCAATATCTTGCTCAACTGAAAACTGTAGGAAGTTTATATCATTTATGTCCCTTTGGAATTTCTTATCATAATGAACACTTAGAAAGTAAAAAAAAAATCTTATTCACTTAGACATTGGGAAATTTAATTTGACTTTATGGGAAGTTCCTTTGTGAGAAGTTCTGTGTTTCCCCAAGAAAGAAAAACAACACAGTATTTAACAGTTTTATAAAATCCATAATAAAAAAAATTGCTCCTATGTCATTACATTTTATCCTGAAGTCTTAATGACCACCTCTTGTTTTCGTTGAGAAATAACTAATTTTTTTATTGTCAAACCCAAGTTAGTCCCTGCCTGGGGTTCAAGTTCTCAAAGACAGGCAGATTTAATATATTTGTTGCCACCTTGATATTGCTTAACTTCAGATAAAAGTGATGGTTGGTAAGTCTGTGGACTGAGGACAAACTCCACATTGTTATGTTGAAACAGTATTTAAGAAGCCCAAGTCTTTATTTTTGTTCTATATTGATTGCACTACACCTTGCTAGGTTCATATTAGTTAATTGAAGAAAAAAGACCTCTTTAACTCCTATTTATCCAGTTATTATTTTAGTCACTGTCCTGGTGTGTTATTTATTTTATTGTGGTTTTTAAAATAGGGAGAATGGGACACTTTTTGTCTAAGTCTTTTGTTTCTGTTGGACAGCTTAGTTAAACATAGAGCTAGAATTTATTTTAGGTAAAAGGGTCCACTACCTTCTTCAGGTAAATGAATTTTAAAAGTTGTGAGCTTCCATAAATGGGTAGTTTTTGAAGAACAAATAAGCCAGGGTCAATTTAGTGCATGTCAAGTGAGATGTCCAGGGTTTGCATTTAAAAATGAATTTGCGATTGTCTTTTGTCTCTATTTCCTAATTCATTTTTAGGGCTTTAAAGATCTGTTGTAACAGGACTCTTGTTACATTTAATAAGTGCCATGTTGATTGGCGTTCTCTAAGTAGGCTTTTCAGTTTGCCTGTGGGGAAATTTAATATAAAAACATTCAACATTCTTTTATTAGTGTTTTTTACTATTCCCAGTCCCATCAGACCTTTGGTGCAAGCAGTGTATTATTGAAAAGCTTATCTGTAAGAAGTGAGCCAAGGGGAAATTCAGCCTTTATTAATATTGACATCATGTTCCCACACAATGGCTGTCTAAAGAAACTTTTCAATTGGATTTCAACTGCTTTGATGCAATATAAATGGAAACAACTGAATGCATGGTTTAACACAGAATAGTGAGTGATGCTATATCCTGCACACCCAAACATAAAGTTGGAGTTTAGAGGTATTTCAGGGCCATAGTTTAGTATTCCCAATTTATAATGGTTAGTGGAATGTTGTTAGGTTAATTAGGTGGGTTCTTGAATACATACAAAATTTTCTTTAGGTTCTCTTCCCTTTCTCATTGCCAGTTTAAAGAAAAAGGGGCAGCTAATATATTTCCAACACGGAAGTGATATTTAAAGACCAAGATAGGAGGTGAGTTGGGTAATAATTTATGTTTGAGGATACAGTATACCAGGATTATAATTTCCATATTTATTACTGTACAGCATCAACATCAGAAAAGAGTGAAATGATTAGAGACAATGCAGGCCAACATGTTGAAAATACTTTATCCTAATGATTCTACTTTCTTTTACCCTCACAGGTAAAGAGTCAATGAGGGAAGTTGCTTTTTGCAGAAGCTCAGAGTGCAGATCTAAATCATACAGGTGAAAAGTATTTTTAAGAGAAATACTTGTCACTTCACCACAGAAGTGGACCATAGTTAAGTGCATAACTATTAGCTTAACCAGTAAACAAACACTCAAGTAAAAGGCAATGAGGTCTTCAGACTTCAAAAAAGTAGTTAAGATTTTGCTCAGAACCCTAAATATAATTTTTCATAAAATACATTCTTGCCTCACTAAGCACTATCACTTCTCTGGTTAAACAGTCCAAATGTGACATCTAGAACACTTCTTTAAAGTCACCATTTTCCTGGAAACACTCTAATTTTGAAGAGTCTAGAGCTATATTTAGCTCTTGAAGAGTAGTCTTTTAAAAAATATGGTTATAAAACAGATTGATTTAGAGGAGCATTATAATTAGCTGCTGAATATGTTAGAAGGATAGATTATTCTACATGAATCACGGAGCTCACTTTAAGTGTCATCCCCCATTCTAAACCGCCAGCTTAATTTCTTCTCATTTTTCACTGCAAGAGCCTTTTTTTCTAGTATGCCAATAATAAAGGTGTCATTGTCATGAAATAGGCATACTTCTGTGAAATAATGAATTATAAACTGTTTTGTTTCAATTTTGAAAGTACCTGAGTCATGATTACTTGATTTGACAATAACTAGCAAAACCCACCGGCAGAATAATCTCGTTTTAAATGTATATGTCCAGATTTAGTGGGCTTACAAGACTTTGGCAAACATTTTTAAGCTAGTGGAGAAAATAGCTGTAACACAGAATAGAATAAATGATATGATAATAAGTATGGTGGTTCAAATCGTATCTTCAAGAATGTCAAAATTATTCTGTCAAAAATAACTGTAGTAATACTGATGGCCAATAAGATGATATAAATGAATTAAGATATGCTTAATCTAAGAGATAATTAAATATAATAACATATTATTAAAATAATTCTAGAAATTAATGATTTGATAATAAATATGAAAATGTTGCCAATTTTTGAAACTCATCCAAATTTGTCAAAGTAATAATATCACGCTGGGTGAATTTTATAAAAGAATCCACATTATTACACAGTCTTGGAACTGTCTTCGTAAGAATTGTGTAAGATTGGCAGCATTGTATAACATTGATGTCCATCATAAGAGTAAGATAAAAAATATTAAATATATATTGAAAATGTTCTATTACTCTTTTTTTAAAAAAGATTTTACTTATTTATTTATTTGACAGGGAGATAAAGAGAGCACAAACAGGGGATGAGAGAAAAGTAGGCTCCCCACTGAGCCCGATGGCGGGGGCTGGATCCCAGGACCATGAGGTCATGACCTGAGCCAAAGGCAGACACTTAACCACTGAGCCACCCAAGCGCCTGAAAAACGTTAAATAACAGATGAGTCATGTTTTTGCTTTTAAGAATTGTTCTTTAGGAATACCTATTTTCCTCTTTAGTTAAAAAAAAAAAGTTTCCTGAAGTTAACTATACTGGAACAAATTATAAGAAACAAAAGACTTGTTATTAAAACAATGACGTTCTAGAACTCAAACAGGCTTCTATTACAGAAGCCTTGCCGCTGTATTAGAACCACATTGGATTGGGTGAGGCTTTGCTGTTGCTGTCAATGAACTGATAAGTTCTAGAAAGAGAAGGGACAGGGCAGGCATCGGGGAGCGGGGAGCATGCAGAAGTCATCAACACAGAAGGGCAGGCTCCTTCAGCATTGTTGAAATGCAGGTGCAGAGTGCTGGAGAGACAGCTTTGGCTCCCCTCTAAGAGCTCTTTGAGTATCCTAATATAACATATTGCTGCACCCCACCACAGAGTTTCTAAATCAGTGGGTCTGGGATACATCTAAGAATTTTCCTTTCTAACAAGTTCTCCAGTGATGCTAATGTTGCTGGTAAAAAAACAAAAAACAATTAACAAACAACATAGTTTGAGAACAAACGAATTAAAGAATGGGTTTGGTATATACGATGATATGTTCACCCTTATCAGATAGGGAATTCCCTTATCAGTGGCTAAAACAATCATGTTACTATAACACTAATGTTTCCCTGTTCTTAAAATATATCACATTTAAAGAAGAATACGAAATTAGCTATAACATACCACATGCGAAAATTCTCAGGATGGGGCCCCTGGGTGGCTCAGTTGTTAAACCTCTGCCTTGGCTCAGGTCATGATCCCAGTGTCCTGGGATCAGCCCCACATAGGGCTCCCTGCTCAGCGGGAAGCCTGCTTCTCCCTCTCTCACTCCCTCTGCTTGTGTTCCCTCTCTCGCTGTCTCTCTCTGTCAAGTAAATGAAAATCTTTAAAAAAATAAAAAAAATTCCGGGATAATTATACCTCTAAATGGCAAACCTATAGTTACATAAAATTGAAATACACATAATACCACAGTACTTACCTTCAAAGTTATATAGGCTACACAGGTATATGAACCTAGACATATTTCTAGTTAAGCCCTGGATCTGTGCCCTCATAAGCATAACATGAACGTTTTTTGTAACGCCTTATGCCACCGTAGAGAACACCTCCAATTTAAACTCTGCTAATTAAACATTGAACATTTAAACATTTAAGCAACTCCTTAGATTAAAATGGCATTCACTATTTCCTTGCTACAATGCAGGATCTGATGTCACAAGCACAGCGGGTGCTCAGGACTGTAGGCGAATTTGCTAGGATTTCCAGCCTAGATATATACAGATAGATATAGATATATAGATGGTTGTTTTTTGTTATTGTTGTTCTTGCTTTTTAAAGAGTTCAGACAGGGGCCAACTCCTAGCCCTAGAGCAAAGGTGGCTTTTTTGCTCTCTAGAGGAAGGGGTTGAGAAGAGTCTTCCCACGCACAGCGAGCTAAGGAAGGAGTGGGTGCGCCCCCAGAGGATGGGACTGGAAGAGCCGGACAATCATTCAGAAGGGCTCCTCCGTTTGGGATTCCTGGCTCTGGGCTACAGCTTGGTGGCCGAGAGTCACTCCCCTTAGGACGGCAGCTACCACTTGAATGGAGGCACGCGGAGGTATCTGCTGGTGTTCACGTAGAGGAAGAGGGAGCAGGTGCCCTGAGTGAAGGAGCAGAGGACCGAGAAGGCTGACCCCACGCTCACCGTCTGCCCAGGATTATAACTTGCCCAAGGCCTGAGTGGTGTGACTCTTCTCTCAAGAAGGGCCAGAGCGGCCCAGAGGTATCGTTCCACTCTGTGGCTGGTCCTTTAAATATCCATCCCAAAGTGTGATTCTTCACCACCTGCTGGCTTATCTTCCGGGCTGTTTGTTGCACAGGTGATTCTGGCTGGTTTCTGTGCGGGGTTCGTAACTGGCAGAGCTGGTGACCCTGGAAATGGTAGGAAGGTCCCGCGGAGGTGTTTTGGTCGCAGGCGAGTTCCAACGTTCCATCACGAACTTCGCATAGTAGATGATCCTGGTACCTCCCGAGCTGGTGCTGCAGAGCGCAACGGGGGTGGGTGAGGGTGGGGGTAGCACCGTAGTCCCCCAGCAGTTGCTGCATGCTGCAGCGGCGGAGAACCATCGGGCGAGTGTGGGGATGGACCGGCTGGGGGTCTGTATGCAGCCGCTGCCCCGGGACACGGTCTTACGCGTGTAGCCCCTGCCTCCAGTGCGTGATCCTCCCGCCCCTCGAGATCGGGATATTATATCGGATCGAGATCTGATATTATGTATCTGTCTGAAGATACATAATATCTTCAGATATTATATATCTGTCTGAAGGGCAGAGACCTAGGGTGACATTTGTGAGAGTCAAGGACATGCTGGATATAGTTCCTGCCCTCCTGTAACTAGTGGAGAGATGACAGAAGTAAAAATCAATGTGGCGACCAATAACGACGCGCTCCTTAACCTTGTAAGAAGATAGGATTGTGTGTCTAGTTTTACCTAATAATTTGTGAAAGAAAATTTTGTTTGACACTCTCATACTAAAGCATATAAAAGTCCCTGTGCAACTCTCCAACGCTCCTTCATCATGAGAGCTATGAGAGCTACGTGTAAGACAGAGTATGGCTATAGGTCCAGGGTGTCTGAATCCCTGAGTGATGGTGTGGAAGGAGCTGCCCGGAAGACTCACCAGGTTCATAGCTCATTTCTCATGAAGTAGAAATAAAATACGTGGGTTTTTAACACCAGTGTTCCAAGAGAAGCCTATCCTAACACAATGAATGAGGGCAATAGAGCATAATGGACACTTAGATGCAAATCTGGGTGGTGTATTTTGGAGGGGAGAGGAGGAGATCAAATCCTATTAGTAGAAAGAAAATGTCAGAAGAAGGCTCCTTGTGATTTCTGGCTTGTAGTGAGGCAAAAGAAAAAAAGAGTAAGCTTCATAGGGTGATGGACAGAATGGTAGGTTAGGAAAGAGAATATGTTCCAGAGACCTTAGACCTTAGACCTTTGCCTAAGCTGCAAAAGCTGGAAGTTTTCTACAAGATGGAAAAATGATGACTAATTCTTTTCTAAAACAATCTCAAGTCAGAATTGATAAAGCTGAGGAAAAAAAGTTTGTGTTTCTAAACTTTTTCCACTGGATTTTTTTCATATTCCATACCTATCAGATTCCACCCTATGTGTATTTATTTTACATATTAATATATACACATATGTATTTAATCAGTCAACCACATATTTATAGTGTCAATACACAATTATATATTACATATTTATATGTTTGAGTACATATATGCATTTTTATTATTAATATTAATAAGTGTGGAATGAAGTTAAGAACATTCATCTAAGCATCCAGAGACCTGGTTCTCTTTCATATTCTATCACTAATTCACTAAGGGAGAAGACAAGGCAGGTATTTCATTTCTTTGGCCTCAAATTTCTAATTCTATAAAAAATTCAGATCTTTCTAGATTATGTCCTTGCTATTCCATTCAATTACTCTGCTTTTGTAAGAATGGCAGCACAGGTTATAGTCCCCCCCACCCCCCCGCCCCCGGAATCTTACTGTCACTTCTATTCTTAAGACAATGGCAGAGGTGTTGAGGAGGTAAAAGCAATATGTTTCTTTTATGTTGTCCATAAGACAATAGGTTCTCATCATTTTCCCTGCCAGTTGAGAATAGAATAATGAACAGATAGCAGAATGATACCATGTGTACGCTATATTAGAATTTTCATGAACTCCTCCTTGTCTATCTTTCTGACCATTTACTATTTTACAGAAAGACGATTCAGTGCTTTCTATTTATCAATGACTTGTGTTTGTAACTTTAAATGTGCTGTTTTATTTCCTATTACAATAAAGTAATGAGTGAAATATTATCTTATTATCCCAAATGGGAAAATTGATACCTGTGGTTTTGGAAAGAATAAAAGATTAAAGAATCTTTCATAATAGAAACAATTTATCTGGGTTACCATGGGCTTTTGTTAATTTCTTGTTTTTACCAAACTGGCAACCAACCATGCAAAATTTTAGGGAAGGGAAAAACTTCCTAATCTTTTGAGCAATTATTTCTCCCTCATTGGACATGTGCCAGTGAGACCTCAGCTTTCCTTCTTACTGAGGAAGTGACCAAACTTCGTTGAGTCAGGCACTGGAATATAACCCTATCATGTTGCAAATGGCAAAATTTCATTTTTTTATGGCTGAGTAATAGTATATAAATTGCGTCTTCTTTATCCATTCATGAATTGATGAGTACTTAGATTGCTTCCATGTCTTGGCTACAGAAAATAATGCTGCAATGAACATAGGGGTGCATATATCGATTTGGTGTTTTTATTTGGGTCTTTTTGTTTTCTTTGAATAAATACCCAGAAGTGAAATTGTTGGATCATATGGTAATTCTATTTTTAATTTTTTGAGGAATCTCCATGCTGTTTTTCATAATGGCTGCACCGATTTACATTCTCACCAACAGTGTACAAGGCTTCCTTTTTCTCTACATCCTTGCCAACAACTGTTATTTCTTGTCTTTTTGATGATAGCCAATCTGACAGGTGCGAGGTGATAGCTCATTGTGGTTTGATTTGCATTTCCCTGATGATTAGTGATGTTGAGCATCTTTTCATGTGTCTGTTGGCCATCTGTATTTCTTCTTTGGAAAAATGTGTACTCAAGTCCCCTTCCCATTTTTTAATCTTTTTTTAAATATTAAGTTGTGTAAGTTTTTGATGTATTTTGGATATTAACCCTTTAATGGAAGTATGATTTACAAATATCTTCTCACATTCAGTAGGTCGCCTTTCTGTTTTGTTGATGGTTTTCTTCACTGCTCAAAAGCTTTTAGTTTGATGTAATTCCACTTGTTTATTTTAATTTTTGTTGACCTTGCCTGAGGAGAGTGGTCCAAAACCATATTGCTAAGACCAATGTCATAGAACTTGCCGCTTGTATTTTCTTCTAGGAGTTTTATGGTTTCAGGACTTGCATTTAAGTGTAATCCATTTTGAATTTATTTTTGTGTGAGGTATAAAATGGAGGTCCAGTTTCATTCTTTTGCAAGTGGCTGTCCAGTTTTCCCAACGTCGTTTATTGAAAAGACCATATTTTCCCCATTATATATTGCCTCCTTTGTCATAGATGAATTGACCATATATATATATGTGGGTTTATTTCTATTGTCATAGATGAATTGACCATATATATGTGGGTTATATATATTCAACTCATATATTGAATAATGAAATAATTATTTCATATATATGGTCATATAATTGATTTATATGATTTTATATATATGGGTTTATATGATTACTATAGCTTTGTAATATAGTTTGAAATCTGGGAGTGTGATAACTCCAACTTTGTTCTTTCTA
The DNA here is from genome assembly GCA_028646535.1 of Procyon lotor. Classification (NCBI taxonomy): domain Eukaryota; kingdom Metazoa; phylum Chordata; class Mammalia; order Carnivora; family Procyonidae; genus Procyon; species Procyon lotor. Next base: position 137,372,321 of record CM053605.1, read on the forward strand.
AGATTGCTTTGGATATTCAGGGTTTTTTGTGGTTCCATAGAAGTTTTAGGATTCTTTTTTTTTAGTACTGTAAAAAGGGCCATCGGTTTTGATGATGACTACATTGAATTTGTAAATTGATTTGGGTAGCATGGACATTTTAATAATATTTAATTTTCCAGTCCATGAATATGGTCAATCTTTCCATTTGTTTGTCATCTTCAATTTCTCTTATCAGTGTCTTATAGTTTTCAAAGTTTAAGTCTTTCACCTTCTCAGTTAAATTCATTTGTAGGTATTTTATCTTTTTGATGCAAACTGTAAATGGGATTATTTTCTTTTCTTTTTTTCTTCTAAGATTTATTTATTTATTTGAGAGAGAGCGTGCACACAAGTGGGAAGTACGAGGGAAAGGGAGAGAGAATCCCAAGCAGACTCGGTGCTGAGCACAGAGCCCCACCCTAGGCTCTATCTTACAAGATTGAGATCATGATCTGAGCCAAAACCAAGTCTCAGATGCTTAACTGACTGTGCCACCTGGGTGCCCTGGAGATTGTTTTCTTATTCTCTTTTGGATAGCTCATTAATAGTGTAGAGAAATGCAACTGGTTTCTGTATATTAATTTTGTATCCTATGACCTTACTGAATACACTTAATAATTCTAATAGTTTTTTGGTGGAGTCTTTGGGTTTTTTATATATAGTATCATGTCATGTACAAATAGTGATATTTCCTTTCTTTCTTTTTAATTTGGATGTATTTTATTTCTTTTTCTCTTCTAATAGCTGTGATGAGAACTTCCAATAATGTATTCAATAAAAGTAGAGAGAATGGGCATTCTTGCCTTGATCTTAAAGCTTTCACCTTTTCATCAGTGAGTATGTTAGCTGGGGTCTATCATATATAGGTATTTTGTTGAGGTACATTCTTCCTATTCCCACTTTGTTGATGTTCTATCACAAATGGGTGTTCAGTTTTGTCAAAAGTGTTTCTGTTTTTATTGAGTTAATTATGTGATTTTCATCCTTTGTTTTCTTAATGTAGTGTATCACATTGATTTGCGGATCTTAAACCATCCTTACATCTTTGGATAGATCCCATTTGATTGTGGCATATGATCCTTTTACTGTATTGTTAATTTGGTTTGCTAATATTTTGTTGAGGATTTTTACATCTATATTTATTAAGAATATTAGCCTGAAATTTCCTTTTGTTATAGTATCTTTGTCTGGTTTTGGTATCAAACTAATACTGGTCTCATAAAACGAGTTAGGAAGCATTCTTTCATCTTCAATTTTTTGGAGTAATTCAGGAAGGATAGATACTAACTCTTTTTGAAATGTTTGGTAGAATTCACCTGTGAAGTTCTCTCAATCTAAAATGTTTGTTATTTGGAAGTTTTAAAATTACCAATTCAATTACGTTATTGTGATCAATCAATTCAGATGTTCTATTACTTCATGATTCAGTGTAGGAAGGCTGTATGTTTAGGGAATGTAACTATTTACTTTAGATTTTCCAATTTGTTGGCATATACTTGTTCATAGTAGTCTGTATGATCTTTTGTATTTCTGTAGTATCAGTTGTAACATTTTGTTCATTTCTGATTTTCTTTCTTTGGTCCCTCTCTATTTCTTTTTTCCTTGATGAGTCCTGCTGAGGTTTATTAATTTTCTTTATCATTTAGATCATATTTATTCCTTCAATCATCTATAAATTTCTTTAAATTTGAGGATTTCCAAGATCTAAAACTAATACTCCTTATCATTACTTTTAATATGTCTTCTGTATTCCATTATAAAAGAGAATAATAAAAACTCTGTCAAATTTTGACTATGCATCTCAAAGTTTAATGTATTTATAGTGATCAACTCTTTGTTAAAAATATCATTCTATGTAAAATATTTATTACTTATTCTAAGTACATTTGCATTTATATTAGAATAATGGCAAGAATAAAGGGCTCTTGTAAAAAATGTTTCATATGAAACTTTTTTAATGTTTAAAATACATAAAATGTGAGTTGATAGATCAGGTTGGTTAACAAAACAATGGACACAGTACTGACTGCAAAGGAAATCTCATTCTAAACAATGCAGCCAGCCTAAAAAAAGCCACATGAAAAGAAAGAAATTACTGAAGCTATTAGACATATGACACACCCAGCTGGGAGTCCAGCTGCTCAAGGAAGCTGGTGGTTCTTGATCTTTGGGAATTCCTAATTAGAATATAAGTTAGAAATATAATAGAAAACATAAAAGAAAAAGAAATTTAATATTAGTCTCAGCTCTTGTTTTGTCTCTTTAAATGTTAGCAAAGACAGAGTTATAGGAGCTGGCTAAGTAAGCAATAAATAATTTTTATAACTACTGACTTTTGATACCAATTATACTTTATCAAAGGTTCCAATATTCCATCACATATTTATCCCTACTTTCAGAATAGGCATGCTTACCAATAGCTTGTGAACTGTAGGCTGCATTTTAAAGCTGCTGTATATGAATCAAATGGCATGCACTTAGGATGCATTTATATATTCCTTAAAAAGCAGATTTTTCTTCCATTTGGCGCTCACTACATACTTCTCTAAAGGTTTTTGCAATAGATGAGCCTTCATAGGATTATAAATCATAGCATGCTAGAATAAATGCTATAGAAATTGAATACATGGTACAATATTTTGCACGGTGATAATCACCTATAGCCTGAGAGCATATAAATATGTGATTAATTTATATTTTTATTTTAAGGAACCCAAATAAATGTGTGCCCACATATTCTGTTATTTATGGTATTTCAAATTACTTCTTTACAGGTTTATAGGACTAATGTGACCTTCCCAAGGTCTATGCTAGCAAAAGGAAAAGATCTCACTACTGAATTTATCCAGAAAATTAAAATGAAAACAAAGCCAAAAATGTAACAACTTTTACTTTTACACAACTGCCTGGATATTTGAGGTAAATCATGTTTAGGTTTAAATTCAAGTGGATTATTGCCTTTATTCCTTATTTCACTGCTAGTGAACCTTATTTTCTAGGTTGATCAGTATGCAAGACAATGTATTCTCTGATTGATCAGTATGCAGGGTTGGATTACTCCAGAGAACATTTGGGCATTTTCACTATGTCCTGTGGATTAACCTGCAGAGTATGCATTTTAGAGGGCAGGTACTGAGGGAGGAAACAAAAATGACTTAATGGTCTGGCACTGTGGAAGTTTGATCAACTCCATGAGTGGAGGTGGAACCATCTTTATGAAATCACTTGCCATATGACAATAATCCTAAACTCTTTGGAAAATAAATGTGGTTCATTGTCAGAGGAGAGCAATAAAACTGATTAAACAAAAAGTAGTGACATTCATTTTTTTTGTTTTTGAATTGTAGACCATACTAATATTTTTTTAGATATATTGATTTTCTAATGGTGGTAGCTGTTCCATGTTTGTGTGATATTTTTAGGAGTGGAAATATATGAGTACTTATTGCATGATATTCAATGACAATGATTTTAGACTTTCTGTTGTAGGTTGTGGGAATTCTTCAAGAGAATTCTTCAGAGTTCTCTGAATTAGTCAGAATTAGTCAGAATTCTTCAAAAGAATTCTGTCTTTGCACTGCCTGCTGCTGGTCTTCCTCTTACTATATGAGAAGGTGCTTGAGGTTTTTAGTGGAAAATCTGGAGCTTTTCCAGTCATGGTTTTTAAAAATCCTCCACTGGGAAAGGAAGGATTGAAGATAGAACATCCTTTTTTGAGAAATCCAGTGTAGCTTCCAAAAATTAAGTGAAAGTTAAGTAGTCTACATTCTAGATGTAATCTTATTTAAGGATCTTTGAATAATACTTGAATTTTCACTTATCCTTTTAATTAGCTTAAATCTTTGAAATCTAATAACCTCAAGGAAATAAACTGGGGTAGAGGGGATGAACTGTGACATGCTACTATAAAAAAGGTACCTGTGAAATCTTATAAAAAATGAATGGTTTTAGAGCGCTACATGCAAGAAATCTAGAGAGACGTAAAGAAGTTATTATTAAGGTTTTCTTAAATTTGTACTGTGAAACAAATGCACGAAACAGAAAACTCTTTTACATCAAATATTGATTTGATTGAAACATAGTTAACAATTTTTGAACCCTTACGGCTGGAGCAACCCATTGTAGAAGGATGTAGAATAAATGTACTTTTTTTATCAAAGCCACCCATCATGAGCTTCAAAATGGCACCTGGGTAAAAATGGAATCACATTAATTGTAACAATAACAAAAATTGTTTATCTGACTCTAACCTCCATTTCTACTGTGGAAAACCCCTTTCAAAAGCAAATACATTACCTAAGAAAAGCTGACAGATTAACCCACCATTAGCATCCACTAATGCATTGACATTTTGTCTTACTAACATCACTGATGGTGAATGATGGTAAGAGTTCATGAAGAAGCACATTAATACGGAAGACAAGAAAGGTGTTGAAAGGGATTCTAGATAAACACTATAGAAAAGTTTCTTTTACCTAAAATTTGACTTTGGGCTGACTTTACCTCCTTTAGCTAATCTCTATGACTGAGATCACAATGGCTCCCGTTAGATTCTTGTCCTTTGATGGAATAGAAAGTTGCATGATCAACTTTCTATTGCATGATGGAATAGAAAGTTGCATGATATAGGTGTTTTTTGTTTGTTTTTAAATGACCGAGTTGTTTATTGTCTGGATATATTTTGGAATAAAGAATGAAGATCTTCAGCCAAGTAGATCTTACATAACAAAACCAAAACCAAAACAGAAAAACTGACCAAGCCAACCTCAGCAGCTGGAACCACAATAGAATTGCTCTTTACTGATAAAGAATTGGTGCTGCTGCTGGTTGGCGTTTTTCAAAACCCCACAGGCCTCTCTGGAAGCCTGGCAGCAGGAGCACATACATGGCCACCTTCAGTGCCCACTGCTGGTGGGATTCGGTACTCTTGCAAGTTAGCTTTTGCCTGGACTTGGTGCTGCTTTTTCTCACTACTGAACCCTCCGCTGTTGTTGAAGAGCAAGAGGTTTTTCTCTTATATTCTGCTTCCTCAAATCCTGGGCTCACTTAAGACCCTCATCCTTTGTCACAGCTCCTTCACATAACGGCCAACAGTATATTCTTTCAGTTACCTTTTCCACACTAGTGCCTTGATTCCCTTTGTCATTCCAAATTCCTATCCTTTCAGTGAGAGTCTCCATTTTCTCTGGGTGGAGCCATCCATTATAGGTGACCCTATAGTCAGAGCCATTTCCTTAAGATCAATTTTTGGCCAGGCAGATAAGATGAATACACAAAGGATAAACTAGGGGGAGACTCATTGTTTATTTTTTCAACTCATATTGTGATTTAGATCCCTTAAAGTAGGCCTGAGACTTAAAATCATGGTCCCTGAGAGCTGACACTCACATTTAGTAACACCTAAAATATAATCAAGTTTGCTATTCATATGAAGTGGGGGAGTTTATCTTCAATCCCAGATGTAATTTTCTTGCCCTTCAAAAAGCCTAGACTGACTTGTGATTTCAGCTTGGCCATGTAAAGAGCTTGGAGGTCATCACTTCCATCCTTGTTAAAAAAAAAAAAAAAAGGACATACAGAAAATCAAGGACTGGTTTTGACCTTCGGAGAGCTGAGGTCATAGGAGAAACTGCTACTTCAATATCTGGAGAGACAGGTGTGTCCAGAAAGATACAGCTCCTGAGATTGCCGATACGAAGCAGATGCTCCCGGAGCCATAAACTGGTAGGAACCCTTCTGGTAATTTCGACAGAAACAAATTGGGACTGATCGTAAAAGTTTTCTCATTTCCATGAGAGAAAGAATGAAAGTTGTGGTGCAACAGGCCTGCAAAAAAGGAATTTCTTCTTGGGGTAACGGGTGGGAGACACTGTTCAAAGTAAGCATTGGAATGGACGGTGTTGCCCACACCTGTGAAGTATTACATCAGAGGCATAGTTGTAAGAGCTACAGAAATGCATTGAATAAGTAGTCTCACCTAAAATGGAATTTCTAGGGGCGCCTGGGTGGCTCAGTGGGTTACAGCCTCTGCCTTCGGCTCAGGTCATGATCTCAGGGTCCTGGGATCAAGCCCCACATCAGGCTCTCTGCTTAGCGGGGAGCCTGCTTCCCCCTCTCCCTCTGCCTGCCTCTCTGCCTACTTGTGATCTCTCTTTATCAAATAAGTAAGTTAAAAAATGGAATTTTTGAATAACTGCAATCAGAGAAAATAAAAATATTTTTAAATGGGCATAAACAACAATATAAATGGTAATAACTATTGTCTAGAAGCCTAAACGAAACATAGAATAATGTAAGATATGGAAGATGAGTAGAAGACATAGGGTCAGAAAAATACAAGTTAAGTGACTGTTTAAAAACAAGGTAGGGACATTTTCCACAGGTATAATACTATGATAATTACTAGTGAGATCAGATTCAAAGTGGCTATCAAAATCCTAATATTATTTACCATTGGTTGAGTAATCTATTTCGATATTGGTGAGTTTATATGGCTTTTAATAGATTATGTAAGTTCAAATTATTTTCAATTTAAGTAAGTTTTTGATTTCTATAGGCTTTACATTATAGAGTAATCTTAAGCCTTGCTACAAATATATTTATTAATCAAGGAAATATTTTTTTAGATCATCTTATGTGTGAGGCACTCTATGAGACCTTGAAGAAACATAGATAAGTAAAACATACTCCCTGTCTTCAAGGTACTCATATGCTATTAGAGATAATTAGTATTATAATTCTTTTGATTATAGTAAAAGGGAAAAAATGATCACAAATCCAAACTGGCTTACACAAAGGAGATTAAAGTCATGTCGCCAAAACTGGTGAGTTGATGACTGTTTATTCTGATGGGATTCATTTTCAGCCTCAACATAAGGATTCAGGTAGACCCTTGAATCCTTAGTGGTCCCAAATATTACTTTTTCTTACCGTTGATCAGCAGAAGAATTGGAGTTCAATAAAGTCACACTGTCCCCTGAAAAAGTTCCCGAGATTCTCTTCGATCAGTCTTCAGTCAGTCCGTCCAAGAACCAGCTTTTTCAAGGCATCAGTGTGAAGGGGCATGGAGTTTGTGTTATCCTTCTTGATGCAGAGGATAGGATAAACTTATCATTGTGATCAGGAGTGTTAAATAAGTGGATTGCCTATTCTCTCAAGTTGAGTGTGTAAATTCCATTCTAAGCTTTGAACAAGGAAATTCAGGATCTGGTTAGGGAGGGAAGAGGGAAAGAAATTCTGTTATTCTGAAACAAGTTCACTCTAGAGATTACGAATAAAAGATGAACAATGTAATTTATTCGGTGTTGTAATAAATGTAAGCACAGATGTTATGGTAGGGCAGAAAGGAGAGACATGAGTTCCCTGATTCTGTCAGGTGAGAATAAAGAGATGGGTCCATATGAGTTTGGGGAAGTGTACTGGGAGCCCGTTCCGGAGAGAGCAGCAGGAACAAATACACAAACCAGAGTGAGGAATAACAAACTGCAGGAGAATAGCAAGGAACTTCCCAATGCTAAAGAATACAATTAGAACAGAGAGTGGTGGTTGATGAAGCCAGAGGTATTTAAATGTGCCAAGTTATTATAAGCAATGTCATGGTAATGCTAAGTAATCCTATGAGTGTTAGAAAGCCAAAAGGAAAATTTCAGAATAGAGGATAGCATCAAATTTGTTTTTAATTAGTTAGTCTGAGTTAACGCTCAGACACCTGGGTGGCTCAGTCGGTTAAGCATCTGCCTTTGGCTCAGGTCATGATCCCGGGCTCCTGGGGTCCAGTCCTGCATCGGGCTCCCTGCTCATCAGGGAGCCTGCTTCTGCCTCTGCCTCCCCAGGCTTCTGCATGCACGTGCTCTCTCTCATTCTCGTTCTCTCTCTCTCTGGCAAATAAATAAAGAAAATCTTTTACAAAAATTTTTAAAAATTTAGTTAATGCTGACTAGTGTGGAAGATGGCTTTAAGGTGATTGAGAATAATGGCAGGAAGACCAGTAAGGATATTATAATAGTCTGGATAAAATTGATAAGGGCCTAAACTAGGCCTCACTGACAGTAAAAATAGAGACAGAAACAGAACTAAGGAACTATTTAGGAGGTAAAATTTACTGGATATGGAAATTAATTGGATGAGGGAATGAGGGACAGGGGTTGGGAGGGACATCTGCCCTGGATTTCTACCTTGGTTGCCCTAGATCAGGGATTGGCAAACTTTTTCTGCCTAGGGCCAGATAATACATACTTTAAGATTGCAGGTCATAAAATCTCTCTTGCAACTGCTCAACTCTGCTTTGTAAAGCCAAAAGCAGCCACAGATAGTATGTATGGGGATGACTGTGTCCCAATACCACTTTATTTTCAAGTGGGTGGGCCAAATTTGACTCTCTGGCTGTAGTTTGCTGACTCTTGTTCTAGTTGAAGAAAGGTGTCCTTACTTGCTTAAAAAAAAAAAGGAGAAAGAGTAAGAATTTGCAAGCAGGTCAAGAGATCCTTGCTGGTTGTTGAATTTAGCAGTATCTGCAGAAAATTCAGTAGGATTTGTACACATGTGGTTGAGTGTGAGAAGGGGTGTATGTAGGATCAGAAGATACATACTTTAGATTCTTCAGAATAAAAATAATTTGAAATCTTGAGAGTAGATAAAATTACCTACTGTGATGAGGAATGCATCTAGAATAGAACACTAGGAATGCGTATGCTTTAATAAATTTCTGTTCTAGATGCTGAAGATACAGAAGAGAACAATGCAGGCATGGTTTCTGTTCTTTTGGAGTTCTCAGGGTAGGGAGAGAAGAAATGCTGAAAAAGTCACTCTGTCTGAAAGTTGTAGTCAAAACTGTGGTGCTTTTGCTGTCCAAACTAAGTAAGCAGTGTCCTTCTAAAAAGATGCCTTACTACATGTTAGGTCTATGTATACCTCAGTTTACCTCAGGAACCTCAATTTATGGCATCACAAAACCTGAAAAACAGAAAAAATGAAATGAACCATGACCTGAGCTGAATGAAGGCAGATGCTTAATGACTGAGCCACCCAGGTGCCCCAAAACCTCTATGGTTTAGTGTTGAAGAAACCATCACATAGTATATTGGATACGTATTTAGAAAGATTTAGTTACTTCATTGAGTAAACTCCTACAGTCACTTCTAGTGGTTTCTAGAGCATAATGTGAGGGGGTTGAATAAGAATGACCTCCAAAGTCAGATAGATTAGAGTTCAAATCCTAGATCTACCAGCACAGCCCATGTGACCATAGCGAGCTAACTTAGGCCTTCTGAGCCTCATTTCCTGTAGAAAAATGAGAATTAAACTTCTAATGCACCCAAGTAAGCCAAATCCTTAACGGACAACCACCGAATTTTATTGCTTTAAGATAACAAAAGCTTTCGTTTCTCTCGCTGAAGAATCTAACATGAGTGTCCCTGGTTAGGCAGCGCTCCTGCTCCTGAGCATTTGTTCCCTTCAGAGGCAATGCAGCAACCCGGCTCCCTTCCACCTTGGCGCTCTGCCCTCTCCTACAGCCTTGAAGTCCTCCCTGCTCAGCTCATAGATAGAAACAAACACGGAAGGCAGAACTTTAGAAGACTTTGTAGGTTTGACTAGAAAGGGCAAACATGACTTCTGTCTGTATTCCACTGGACAGAATTCAGTCCCAAGATGACTCCTAATTTGGGAGGCTAAGGGAGATTATCTAGTTGCCCAGCAAGGAAAGTGCTGGATCCAGGGTGAAGCAAACAAGGTGCCTTGGATGCAAGCTTAAGGAGCCATTTGTTCCCAAGATCAGGCAAGAACTGAGTCTTCTGAGGGCAAGACTTCAGGAACCTTCAGGAACCGGAGAGTGAGCATCTCCTCACATTTTGCATCCCTAGACACCTCGCTTGCCTTACCCTAGTCCCTGCTCAAAGGAAACAGTTTGAGGAGGAAATAGCTAGTTGCTGCCACATCTACCTACCTATCAGGACTACTGTGAGAATAAATAAAATGTTCAATGTCTGATGTTTATTTCAGATACAGAAATATATATATCACTTCTGGAAACAACAATTATTTGTCTTTCTTTTTCATGCCTGTAAAGTTGCAATAATTACACTTCCACATCTTAAAAAAATCTATGGCAAATATCCCTCACTTAAGGTGTGCCAATTTGGTCATCCTCTATTGTTCTGAAATATGGCTGTTTAAAACTTAAATAATTTAAAAATGCTTGACAGCCTTTACTCCAGCCATTAAAATATTTAGTGGCAGGATATAAACTAGCCCAAACAGTATACACCCCCGGAGACTTTCCGCAACTTAACTTCTTTGAAAATAAGTTTTGGTCTGTACATCTTGATTTCTTAATAGTTGTTGGACTCACAGCATTTCTCTCAACCACCGCTCCCTTAAAATTCAGGGAGGCATTGTCAGGGCGTGCTTTCCCATAATGAACGCATTATAGTAATCGTTACAGAAGAGAAAAGACAAGAATGGCTGTGGTGTAATCTTCAAAATGTTTACATGGCTCTAATGTTGGTCATTTTAGGGAAACTGCCAACAGGCTCGCGAAGCAGTAAACATGCATTCTGTATTTAGAGAAGTAGTTTAACTTTCAGGATAGCCAATTCCAACTTCAGTTTATCTTGCTTTATGTACAGAAGAGCTGTTTGAGTTTTGACAGCTTATGAGCAAACCATTCTACAAAACGCAGCTGTTGATCTGCTATGGAAGGAAGAGGATGTTCTATGAAAAGGCTGCAACTGAAACTAGTTACTGTTATGAGTTGATGAAGTTTTTATTGTTAATTAAGTCTGGAAGAATCCCTTCCTCTATGAAGACTACAGAAATCCAAAGCGATGCTGTTGTTTTGCTTTTGCCTTTCTTTGTCTGGAAATTTTGCACTTGCCATTGGTTCAACATATTTATTTGCTCATACGGCCGACATTTATTTTCTTATGAGCGGCCTTCTGGGGGCCTCGTAATGCACTGGCTGGGTACAAAGACATATCAGATTGGAATGAACCTTGTCCTCGAGAAGCTTCTGGTTAAGTAAAGGCTATGAACACATACCTACATAGCTATGCTGTCTTGAGGGGCATGTAAGTACCATAAAAGTCATCAAGATGGAGACTCCTCCGTATAAGGGAGCTAAATGTGGTTTCCTGCAGAGATGGCATTTGAGCTGGAGGAAAACTCAGCCCTTGAACTTAGAGTTGATGGTGCAGTGTGTGGTAGTGGTGACATGGATGGTGCGGAGAAAGAATAAGAGAAAAGATACAGTTGTCAAATCCTCCCGTTAAGGATGACTTTCTCAAGCCACACTTAAATTATAATTAATAAGTTTTAAATGGATGCGAATTAAGATCCCTGATAAGTTATCATGGTTTCATACACAGAGCACTATCGGTTTTCTTCATAACCACGGAATCAGAACGTCCATGGCCCAGCTGCTTCAAGACCAACTGCTCAGCAAGTACTTCTGTTTGCCTGGGTCCTGAAATATTTATCATATACTTGAATCTGCTTGTGGCCTTGCTTTACTTTAAGAATATCTCAGACATCAAATAATTTTTGATTTTAGCTAAAAGATAATTCTATAAATAACACCCATGTATCATTTTCGCATCTCAAAAATTCATGGTAATTTCTTAACATCATCAAATGTTGAAGACATAAAATTTTCCCAATAAGCCCGTACAGCTTTTATTGAGATAATTTTCTCAAATTAGGATACTAGAAGGTCCGCAGATTACTTTTGGTTGATACATGTCTTACTTCTCCTTCATGATATATGTTCTGCTTTGTAAATTATTTATTGAAAAAGCCAGAATCCATGGAATTTCTCACCTTTTATATTTTGCTGATTGCAGAGGGTATCTGAGTTGACATGACTCTGAATGAGAGGAAACTAACGAACTGAGTAGCCACCTTCCACCTTCTACCCCCTCCTGTGCTACAAAATATGACTCTTGTACTTGGCACTGTCCTCACTAAGACTCAACTCCTCCCAAACTCAGTGTCCAAGACTATGTCTATGTTTTTCTAAATATCTCTTAGTTCTAGCCTAGACCCATTCATTTCTTCGGTTAAAATCACTCTTATTTTCCACATCTGATGCCTACAACTTTTCCAGCCTACCCCTGGAATTTTATTGCTCCTGTTCAAACTAATGACTCTTGTACTTGATTCCAACTTCTTCCCTTGCCATGGTTTGCTTTCTACCTGATACAAATAATGCTACACTTATTTGTCTTTGGACCAAAAACCCTTCTCCTTCTACTCAAAATCTTATTTGCTATTATTTGCTCTTGTTATGTTTAATTTCGATGCCTTCTTTCCAAGGTAGTTACTGCAGTTCTCAGCTTTGTAACTTCTGTTTCTTCATGGAAATAAAGCAACAAAAACACAAATGGGATACACACATTTACATGTGCAATAATATGCCATTTGCAAGTGATACAAATGTAAATATCACTCATCTAAAAGTCAAGTCCAACTTATTTTCTTAAAAAAGAAAGGAAGAACTAATATTGCCTGTCAGTAAAAGAGGATTCAATTTTTTTATTGTTTAGTGGATGGAAAAATTCAAATTCTAGACCTTGAAACCAGACTTTGCAAAGCAGAACCCCTTCCAGCTCCCTACTCCCCCTGCCCAGTACTTTTAATATGTACCAGAAAGATTTATATGGAGAATGGATCGTTTTGTATGTGTGTGTTTCCTAAGGAGCTGTGGCTACATGAAAAGAGCTTTCTCATGGTGATTGTATGTATTAGCCAAGTATCCTGATGTGTTGACTGATACACTATTGGCCAAGGAAATACATTTTGATTTTTAAAATTAATAAGCAGTGTCTATGATATAGTGTGCATGTACACACACACACACACACAACACCACAGGAAAAGAGAAAAGACCTCTTTTTGATTGTCTTTCATCTCTTTCAGTTGTTCTAGACCTGCTGGTTCTCAACTCTTTTGTCTAGGCAACTCTAGGACAGGGTTCTTCAAACTGCAAACCACAACCCATTGGTAGCTCATTAAATGAATTTAGTAGCTCATGATCAATATTTCTCCTATTTAAATAGAATAGAACAGAATAGAAAATAGCCTCTAACACATGCAACAAAGTTACATTTTAGTTGTAAAAGTTTTGTTTCAGTTGTGTATATGAGTTGTGTGTATGAGCATTTTCTGGGAGACATATATGTATGTGATATATATTTTATGAATATAGATGGATTTTTTCTTTTGCTATAGGTCCAAGTTAAAAAGATAAGACATACTCAGCTTTAGCTTGTTCCTGGATCTTCCCAGGACCGTTATTTTGTCCTCTAAGTGGTACTGAGAGGAGTGGGATTGCTTAGTGGATTTGGAATGGGAGTGGCTTAGCAGGATCCTATTATGGGAGGGATAGAAAATTCAAGAAAGTGTGTGGAAAGTAATTTTTTCCATAGCCTTTATTTTTACTTGTACACTAAGGAAAAGAAGAGGGAAGGTAGAAAGGTGGGAAGAAAAAGAGGGAGTGAAAGAGGAATAAAGAAGAAGGATAGCAAGATTAAATCCAAGCAGTGAAGTCCAATCACGTGGAATACTTGTATGTGCTTATCTCAGCAAGGCTGATGGCCATCACCCTTCAGTACCATAAGGAATTGGCTGAGTTATCCTGAGAACATGCAGAGGATGTGAGGGATGCTCAAAGGATGCAAGAGATCTCTGTAAAGATTTGTTTTAAAATTTTTTAAGAGTTAGAAATTGTAGACCAATACATGTTAACTCCAGTATGTATAAAAATACTGGAGCATATCATCAGAAAATCAATTTGTAAACACTAAGATCACAGACCAGTAACTAACATGAGTTCCAAGAACAAATTATCAAAGACCAATCTTTTGCTGACAGAGCAAAGCACATTGTAGATAGCAGAAAAGTGATAAATGCAATGTATCTCAACCTCAGGATGGCCTTTCATTTTGTCCCATATGACACACTCATCAACAAGCAGAGAAAATATAGCTTAAACCAGTATTTCTCAGACTATGCATTGTGACCTCCCCCCCCCGCACCCCAGGTTATCATGAAAAGGTACAGACAGGTCGCAGAATTTGCCACTGTATTTCTTCTGTGCAGTGCCTGAGCCAGAGGAAGTTCCACTATGCAGAAAAGCAGAACAGCAAAAATTCCTGAGAAAACACTACTTACTCTCACATTTCCAGAAAGCTCTCCTACCCCTGCTCTAGCTATTATAAAAATATCCATCCCTGGGATTGGCCAAGGTTGAAGGACATTCTGGTTCAGGCTGACTTCTAGGTGTTGATTTCAATGTTCTGTTTCTCAGTTATCAACCACATTAATAGTATAAAAAAGGAATATACCTAAACACAGATTAATGAGAACTAAATTTTATTAAGTATTTATGATATTCAAATACTTTAAGATGTGAAGAATGTAATCCATGCAAATATATTTTTATTTAGCAAACAGCAAGCACTACTAATAGCTCACCTAATCCACACAACAGCCCGAAGAGATAGGTAGTATTATTTATAGAGCGTGGAAACTGAGGCACTGAGGGGTGAACAAGGTTGCCGAGATGACATACTAATAAGTAGCAGGGACTAGGTGGTCAAGATTTCAAACCAGTTTGAATCCAGAGTCTGGACGTTTACCACTGAACTATGGTGCTTCTCTAAATGTAGAACAGCAAATACACTGCTCTACACATTATGCACTACATTAACAATTGGCATAGTTAATTTGATGTGTCAACTATACTGGGCTAAGGAATGCCCCAGAAATTGGTAAAACATTATTGGGGGTGTGTCACCGAGGACCTGAACAGAATAAAATGGCAGAGGAAAGGAGAATTCTCTCTCTTCCTCTTCGTGCAAGACATTCATCTTCTCCGGCTTTTGGATATCAGAGCTCCTTGTTCTGGGGCTTCTGAACTCGACCTAAACTTGAGAGCATCAGCCCCAGATTCTCAGGCCTTTGGACTGGGACTGAATGATTTTCTTGGCTCTCCAACAGTTTTCAGGTGTCAGATCATGAGACTTCTCAGTTTTTATAATTGTATAAGCCAGTTTCCATTATAAATCTCCTCCCCTATGTCTGTATCTCTGGATTGTCTCTATCCATATACCTTATTGGTTCAGTTTCTCTGGAGAACTCTAATGCAACTATTATAGTTAATACTAGTCAATTAAAAAAAAATACTAGTCAATTCATGGGCCACCCTGTATAATCCCAGAAATGGATATGAGATGAGTTTAAGCACTTTTGTAAAGAGAATAAAGATGTGTTGAAATGTATGCAATTAGGCAAAATGCTACAGCAATAAACTGTTGAGTTCATTTGCGGGAGAAGAATGGAGTACATGCTCCCAGGCAGTGGTCTTGACAAGGCTGATGGAGTCATAAAAGCAAATGGAAATGAGAGAGCCGTCCAAAGACGTGAGTTTTGCTGAGTGGAACCAGGGTTTCAGAAAGCTGAAAGAGATCAGGCATTTTTTTGATAGCATCAATCAAACATTTGTAGGATGTTCATCAGAAGAAATTTCTTTCTTCTTGGAAAAAAAATCTTTAAAGAAGAATAGATGAATTTGGGTGTTTCCCTGAGAAGAAAGCTAATTTGATATTTCAATTGAATTTTAACTTGAAATGTTTTGAATAAAAAGAAGCTTCTCCTCTTGAACTTATTTCAATAGAAAGCTGAAAACTCTTGTTATCCTAAGTGGATGAAAACATAAGTTTTAAGCTATCTATACACATTTCTTATATTCTTCAGTGGTAAATTAAATTTACACATTCGCTCTTGAATTTTCCATGTCCTCATTTTCCCCTCTATTCACGCTTATATGCTCTGTGTTTGTAGATGTTCAGAGAATTGCAGAAGAAGAATAAAAGCAAGAGCGTTCGAGGAGAAATGATTGTTTCTTCCATATGTAGAGAGTTGGTCTGTTCATCACACACAGCCTTGCTGCTCGATTTTGTATGTGACAGATTGTCAAATGAAATGTTTATTCTGCCCTTTTTCATTCTCTCTGTTCATTTGTTATTCTAAAAATAGGATCTTTCAAATAGAATAGCTTTTCTCCACTACAAGAGGTCATTCTTTGTTTTTCGATGTTCCAGTTGTTTTCCTAAGTAAGCAATCAAAATGAAAAGATATAATGCTTAAGAAAAAATCTACAAATATATTTGGGGATAATCTGGATGAGGTCAATTCAAAGAAGGATATGCACAAGTCTACCTTTATTTCAGAAAATAACAATTAACACTCATTACTTAATATATATCCTAAATCTAGACCTCTAATATCTGAAATTATCTTAAGAAGAGAAATAGTCAATGCTTAATAAGTGTTGAATAAACAAGTGTATAAGCACAAAATACCTTGAGTTTTGTGTATCATTTTATATGGATTCTCTTTTAAAAAGAGTTTCTCAAACAAAATGCAAGAGATGTACTTCATCACTGACATATCTCTAAGATTGTTAACAAAAGAAAATGAATTTGGAATATATAGCAAAAGATTTTTAAAATTATCTCTGCTCAGTTCTTTAATATTCTTAATATTTTCTACATGGACAGTGAATGTTCCCCACTTTCAAATCTCTCTCCTCTATTTTCAACCCCCTACCTAAAATTTACATTCAAATCCAGATTGTGCATCTCCTTAAATCCCTTGTCTTTCATTTTTATTCTCCTCTTCTTCCTTGCACTTATTGTTTATTGTTGTAGAAAATAAATATAAAATTTACCATTTAGACCATTCTTAAACGTACAATTCTGTGACACTAAGTACATTCACATTGTTGCACAACTATCACCAACATCCATCTCCAGAACATCTTCATCTTCCCAAACTAAATCTCTGTACTCATTGAAGAGTAACTCCCCATTCCTCTCAGGCCTTTGTTACCACCTTTCTGCTTCCTATCTCTGTGATTTTGTCTCTTCTAGGTCCTTTATGTAAGTGGAATCATACATTATTTGTCCTTTTGTGATTGGTTTATTTCACCTAGCATAATGTCTCCAAGCTTCATCCCTGTGATAAAATTTCCTTCCTTCTGAAGGCTGCATAATATTGCATTATATGTATATGCTACATTTCAATTTTCATTCACCTGCTCATGGTATTATGAACATAGATGTATAAATATATTTTTGAAACTTGCTTTCAGTTCTGTTGGATATATACTCAGAAGTCCAACTGTGTATATTATGGTAACTGTTTATTTTTGAGAAACTGCCAGATTGTTTTTCCTTCTTTTTTAAGTAGTTATTTATATTCTAGTTAGTTAACATATAATGTAATAATGGTTTCAGAGTAGAATTTAGATTCATCACTTACATATAGCACCCAGTACTCATCACAAGTGCCTATTTAATACTCATCATACTGTTTTTCAAGGTAGCTGTAGCATTTTACATGTTTACCAGTAGTACACAAGTGTTTCGATTTATCTACATTCTCACCAGCACTTGTTCTTTTCTGATTTTTGGTTTTGTTTTGTGTTAAATACTAGCTATCTTACTAGGTGTGAAGACCCCAACTTCATTATTTTGATCTGGATATTCCATTTTCCCAACACCATTTGGTAAAAAGATCCTTTTACCCTTCAGTTGTCATAGTTCTTTGAAAATCATTTGTCCATATATGCAACAGTCTGTCTCTAGGTTCTCTTTCCTATCCCATCAGTCTGTTTGTCTTTATGCCAGTACTACAGTTTTAGGTACTGTAGCTTTGTAGTAATCAGGAAATATGAGATGTCCAACTTTGTTCTTTTTTAAGATTGTCTTGGCTGTGAAGGGTCCCTTGAGATTCCATGTAAATTTTAGGATGGAATTTTCAATCTCAGCAAAAATGTCATTGGAATTTTGCTTAGGATTGCATTAAATCTTTCAGTTGCTTTGATCAGGATTGACATCATTAAGATGCTCATCTGTGAACAGAAATAATTGTACTTTTCTTCACAATTTGGATTCCTCTTATTCCTTCTTCTTGCAAAGTGTTCTGGTAAGGACTTCTAATACAGTGTTGAGTAGAAGTGGCAAAAGCAGGCATCCTTGCCTCTTCCTTACTTAGTCTTAAAGTCTTTCACCATTAAGTGTAATGTTGGCTGTGGGTTTTTCATATATGCTTTTATATGTCAAGGTAGTTTCCTTCTATCCTAGGTTGTTGAGTGTTTTTATCATGAGAAAGTATTGGATTTTGGCAAACTCTTTATCTTCATCCATTGAGATGATCAATTTTTCTTTTATGATTTGTTGTATTATGTTTAATGCTTTGTTGTATTTATGCATTGACTGATATTTGTATGTTGAACCATCCTTGCATTCCATGACTAAATCTCACTCATGGTATATAATCTTTCTTTTAGTATACTGTTGAATTTGTCTTGCTAGTATTTTGTTAAGGACTTTTGCACCAGTGTTCATAAAGGATATTGACCTGTAATTTTCTTTTCTTGTAGTGTTTTTTCCTGAAAGCTTTGCTTTCAGGATTATTTTCATTTTTAAATAAAAGAAAAACTCATCAAAACTTTCTTATTCCTTCAGCTTTTAAGTTTCTATATTACCTGGCAGATCCTCACTATTTCTTGAAAGTCCAGCTGAGGAGTTTGGAGTAGGGAGTAGAGTAAGGGACAGAGAATTTTCTTTGGCCGGTAAGGGGAGGTGGGAGATTGCAGACATCTGTGATTTCATATCTTTCTTTTATCCTTGTGACAGATGAATTAGTGAACTTAATTGTGTTCCATAGTTGGAGATAAGCCTTTCAAGAAAAGGCTTTAAGAAGGAACAACAGATTGAAGTTCATGCGAGGAAGTCAGTGTTTCCCCAAATTTCTTTTTTTTTTAATCATGGATTCCCAATGTTGTTATGTTTATTAGTATTTTACTTATATATCTTTAAATATGAAACTATCTATAAATCATATCCATACACAAGTCTTATAAAAAGGCAAATTAAATTTGTAAATGAAATACAAAGTCTACCAAACCAAACAGTTCAAATTAATAATTTTATGTGACAAGTAATTTTGTTTTCCAAAAACAAAATGTTGACTCACCTGATGCCAGTTGCTACCACAAAAAATATTTTGAGTTTATAATGCTTATACTATTATTTATTTTTGTTGTGATGACTGTTTTCCCAACACTTGTCTTTATATAAATTACTGCAAAAATATTTATTTACATGGCATTCTGTCTGTGATGTTGTTTAGACTCATTTGACTTGTCAGTATCATTTACATATTTATTCTGCCTTTGTTATTTTTGCATTAACCTGGAGTCACTAAAGCAGTGCCATTTGTGTACAGTAAACCCAAACTGAAATGTGGACACCAACATAGTTTTTCGGTAACCTAGTTGAAATGTGGTCATCCAGATAATCCAAAGATTAGCACCAAAATGAAAACCTCAGATTTAAACTTTCAAATGGTGAATTTACAAATCTCTCAAATCAATGGAAAAACTAGTAAAAAGAAATACATACTGGTTGGAAAAGGATGTGGAAGAAGATTGAGGAGAGCAATGAGGACAGGAAGTTTTGTGTAGCTTGTCCTTATGCTTCTCTCCAAGGCAAGGAGGTGTTGCCTTGACACTGAGTCAGAGGTGTGGTGAGGCACGGGGTTAAGGGATATGGTGTAAGGCAGTATTCAGGGACCAAAAAATGATGATGATGAACTGATACTTGTAAGGAAACAAATTGCCCTTCCAAGGACGTGGCCGAGAGGACAGACCCAGAGAAGGAGCAAAAGGACTGGGTCCAGGTAGGGAAGCAGGTTCAGAGAAACTAATGGGAGCCGAGCCTGGAGGCTAAAGCCCAGACAGAGCTGCAGACTGTCATTGTCAATGAGTACCTTGCTGCAGATGGATCTCCAGAATAAAGAAAGGATACAAAATGGAAATTGTAGCTGTTGGAGACAAGTAGCTTCAATAACCAGATAAGATAAAAAGTTCATCAAGGTCTGACTCTTACTCCAGCTAATATACTAAGCACAGTGTACAAGACAACTAGCCCAAAGTAGGACAGGAGGAATAACAGAACATTTTTTTTCTGGCTCTGTGCTCCTCATTGCAGAGTTGTGGGAACAGTTAACCAGCCACCCACTGTCCCCCAGCAAACCAAGCATACTCGAAATCCTTTCAATTAGGTCATCTCTATTTCATTTACTAAATTATCAGATTGACTTATTTTTTCCAGGGCCTTGCTAGACCCTGGGGATATAATGGTGAAAAAGACACAGCCATGGCTTTCCTGTGCCCTACAGATAAAAGTCATCCAGTTTGGCTTTTGTGTAAGAGCTGTGGAATGACGGTGAGTGTCAGCGGTAAAAGATCACAGTGGCAAGTTATGTAGAATCCTAAAGAGCTATTTGAGAGCCCTGAAGTTTTTTAAGCAGGAAAATAAAATGTTTGGTTCGAACAGCCTTAAAAGAATACATTATGGATGTGTTCAAATATGACCTTCTCAATAGCCACAAAAGATGTATTATTTTATGTTTTGACTCTGCCTCTTGAGGAAACGTTTCCAGCCACTCTCAGTATTTCCCAGGGGTTTCAAATGTAGTTACCCATGGTCCATCAGTTAAGCAAGCGCCTGAAGTGGACTGGCATAAAACATGAAGGAGGGGGGGTGATTCTGGTAAAGGTAGGCATTGGCGGGCAGGGCAGCCATTACTCAGTTCCAACAGAACATTGATATACAGCAACTTTGGCAGACACATTGGTTATTTTCCTTCTTTCTGTTTTCTTAAAAATTCCTCAACCTAATAATCAGAATGGTTTAATTCAGGGTTTGGGTGTGTAGTGAAATTCATGGTGAAGCAAAGAACATTGATTTCAGTATATTGAAAAGATATCTAACGATTAAGCTGAGAATTAATCCTGTGAAGGCAAGCAATATAAACTAACTTTCTATTTTGCTGAGCAGACTTTCTTATATTTCCCTGAATAATAAGACTGTGTGTGTGTGTGTGTGTGTGTGGTTATTCATAGAGAAACTAAAATGTTAGAGGAGGATGGTAAGAAAAAATAAGAGGAGAATGATGAGAAGCTGAGGAAATAATTACTTCTTTATATCACCTAATATATACTTACATACTCAGGATGACTTATCGGTTGATGGAAATCTAAATGCTCTTTGTGATGTTTTTATAAAAGTCAATAGTAAAACTTCATTTTTGTTATAGTTTAGAATGTTAACATTTAGTCTTTCCCTTGTGCTTTATAATTTACAAAAACTCTGTTGCCCAACAGGATATATCAACTTCAATTGGAATTGAAGTCAGATGCTGCGGTCTACACCTCCAATAACCAAACTGCATTTGCATAATATAAATGGTATCTTTGGAATTTATGTGATCTGAGATTCCTGCCTACTAATAAGTTGTTGTATTATCTTGGCCAGACTCTTCATCTGGGTCTTTTCATTTTTTATCTGTAAGGAAAAAAAGTTTGACTCAAGGTAAGAAAAATTATTAAAACTTAGAAAAAAGGCAAAAAATTGGGCCTTACATCCTTTCCATATCACATTGGGAAGGTGTTTAAAAAGTTTGGACAATTAAGTCCCAGTTTCGACTATTGGAAATGTAGAATATTTTTTAAAAGCTGCTATGTACAGATCTACCTGGGAGAACTGGGAAATCTAGTTGACTCTATTTTGACGCATCTAGCTTTTACTGATCGAATTTTTGCATTTTACACTAAATTAAAGCCAAGAGTGCTTGCAATTATGATTTGGGTTTGACTGATTTTACAGGCTTTGGCAACATTTTTCTGTCCAAGAAACATGTAAAACAACCTGGAAAAAAAAAAAAAAACACACTTCAATAAAATTTAAGAAAACCCACTAAGGGCATTTGTTTTTTATAAACAATATACACAGCTGGTAGCAATGTTGGCAAGGACACTTGCCAGAAAGCTACATATTTGCCACTACAAACTGTTCTGTTCACCCTTTATCCAGTAACAGCTGGTAAAATGGCATTTAAGAACAGTTTGATTTAATCTAATGAGAAATGAGGCTGCAATGCATGATTCTGCCTGCAGAAAATAATTGGACAAACATTGATTTTTTAATGTTGCTATAATAGTTACATTTTCAATAAATAGGAATTTATATGCATATTTATTTGGCAACATTCCTTTCTTCATGAGAGCTGGTGATTGATTCTTCACACACACACACACACACACACACACACACACACACACACACACACAGGCATGCACACACGTATACATGCAAAATACCCATAAATTAACACCCAGTGTACATGTATATGCTACAAAATGGTAGTGTTATTGCCACCAGAGGGGGAAAAATTATTTGGAATACAATTTAAATTTTATGGCAATCTTTGAAGGCAGAATTTCCGAAGAAAAAAAGCACTAATTTGGGGAAGACCCACCCGGCAACCATGAGAGCCGTAAACACCAGTCAGAGGGGCCTGGGGACAAAATGACATAGCAGCTCCTACTTTAGTCTCTTCACAGTGACTGAGAAGAAGAAGGGGCTTCCCGACTCTTCCATATCCTGCCCTGGAAACCTTCGAAAGAGTAAACGTTGCACATGCGCACTCCTCTCTGTTTGTTTGGTTTTTTTTTTTGTATCTTCAATTCCAAATATCACATGCACTGTGATATTTCTGTCATGACTTGCTACAGAAAGCACTCGAAACCAAGATATGATTATCTTGCCAAAATTGGAATCAGGTTTCACTGATGCACAAGTTTCAAATATTTGCATGAACTCAGACTTTTAGATAATATCCAATATACTCCATTTTTGGAAGAAAAGATGTATGTTTTTCATATATGTTCATATACATATGTTCATTTGTAGACTATCCTTTATTGTTCTCTAACCGCTCCATGTGTTTTGAAACCTATATTTTAAATATAAAAAAAGACCTATATTTTAGTTTAGAGTGTAACTTTTTTATGATAAGCTATGATATCTAAATAAGGTTAATCCACAGTAGGTACTGTATTTGATAATACCTATTTATAAAAAAATGCTATGAGGTAACTTTCATTCTCTTATCAGCTTGAATAAGAATTTCTAATAAGGAAGGAATCATCTTTGCTGAGAGAATTGTTCAAATCCTCTGGGAGGAGGGCAGAATGGACCTGTAGACTTTCATCCTCTGGAGTCATACTTAAGCATGAGAGACTCTAATAAAACTGCTTTGCATGAGACCCAAAGACCAGGGCATTCTCTCCTGTGATGTGGAAGGAAAAAAATTTCCTAACAATATAACAGGATCCTGGACAAAGAAAAAGTAGTTGGGCCTTAAAAAACTAAGTGGAGTTAGATAAATGAAAAGAAAAATTAAGAAGCTCTGAATGAAGTCAGAGTGTATATAGTATCCATCAGGATAGTAAATTGACCAATTGTTCTAGAGTAGTTAGCACACACAGGATGTAGAAAGAAATAGGCTTGGGAAGAGCCAATTAGCGCCTATGTTAAAATTCGGACACCAGGCAAAACCTTTCATTTTTTATTAAATGTGACGGGTGAGAGGGAATAACATTTTTTTTTAAAGTAGAGTGGTGTGAAGAAAGGGGTACTAATGGGAGATTAATCTGACAATAGTCTGAAGGATGCTCTGGGGAGGGAGTTGAAGGCTAGATGGTCAAGATGATCATTTCAAAGGCCACTGAAGGAATATAGATTTTAAGTAATTAGAATTTAGGCTTTTGATAATGGAGAGAGGATAAATAAGAGGGATGAATTTCTGCTTCCAGCCCTGGGATTAAATGGAACTAGACTCCTCTTTTTATCATGAAAAAGCTAAAAAACAAAACAAAGCACTAGATATGTAAAAGAAACACATGTTTTTTACATTAGATTACAGGTAGCATAAGACTAAGATAATCTGAGAAATAGAAAGTAAAGGAAATATTTCTATAATTGACATGGATTTCCGACTGTGCAATTTCTTGATTATGATCCAGGGTAATGGTTTCTAAACTAAATTGAGGAAAAGGAGGTTAAATCTGACCTCAAATTTAAGCCCAGGCTCCTGGAATTTATAATACAAAGAACCAGAGAAGAGCAAGAAAGACACTAGGAGAGACACACATAGAGAAAGAGATCCTAGCTTAGTAATTTCTAGAGCTGGTTGCCCCGTCTTTCAGTGGCTTCTGGTCTGTGACAGCTTTTCATTCTTCCCTTGTTTATCATGACCTTGACAGTCTTAAAAAATACTGGTCAGATATCCTTCAATCTGAGTTTATCTGATGATTTTTTTCATGATTAGACAAGATATTCACCATCATTTTGGAAGGAATTTTTTTCTGGGTGTAGCAGCCCATTTTGAAGAGATTTCCACTCTCAGTTCCCTTTCCAGCACTTTAAAAAAGCTTGTTTCATGTTTTCTAGATCATATAGTTACAAATGAGGATTCTGAAGAGGTTCTTATCTATGTTATTCTGTATATGATGTGTCTTTTTTCCTCTGTGATGAATCCCTCTTCCCACGACTGGTTGTTTTGTTTTATTTGCCACTGGTTTCAGAAATCTGATTATCATGTAAAGTGGTGTGGTTTTCTTTGCATTTATTCTGCTTGGAAATAAAAATTTGAGGAAAAAAAAAGCAACTTAGACATTAATTTTAAAAATATATCCACTCTCTCAGTCTGGGCTTCTATTATATACATGTTACTACTCTTGATATTTACAGGATGATTTTAGGTCCACTGATTTTTCTTCTCAAGTCTCTAATCTGCTGTTAATCCCATACATTTTTTTTGTTTCATTTTAGATATTTTTTACTCATAGAAATTTTATTTAATTCTTTTTTTACAGTCCCTATTTCTCTCATTATTTTCATGTTTTCCTTTAAACCTTTCACGTATTTTTGATGGCTCTTTTAATGTCCTTGCATGATTACTCTATCACACTATCTTTTGTGAGTGTTTTTATTTAATGAGTTTTCTCTTGATTATGCTCTCATTTTTCTGCTCCCCCAAAACTATTTTTGATTGGATGATGGACATTGTGAATTTTATGTTGTTGAATACTAGATTCTATGGTCTTCCTTCAGAAAGTGTTAGACTTTATTTTACCAGTTAAGATTAGTCTGAACCTTCTGAAGATGGTTTTTAAGCTTTATTAGAGTAGAATATTTTTATTCTGGGCTATTTTGTTCTGCTAAGACACGGATTCTTCTGGGTTTCTACTGTGCCTTGGTGTCTCATAAGAACTCTATATTCTGCTAATTGGAATTCAAACACTGCCAGCTTTTCGAGAGCTCTAGAAATTACGGAGCTAGGATCACTTGTCAAAACTCCAAACTGTGCACTTGAAATGCGTAATTATTTATTGTATCTATTTGTTCCTTAGTAAGAATGATTACACAATAAAAACAATAAACAATCCCAGCCTCTAAAAAAAATCCTTAGTTGAAGAGATATTTTGAAGAAAAATAATGGTGAACCATGAAAGAGAAAGAGAAAAAAGTGACTATAAAAACTCAGAAATAGGAAATTTAGGGAAGAAACATTAATTTGTTAAAAACAATTTGTTAAAAATAATGTTATGACAAATTCATAACAATAGGCTGGGTTTTCCTGAAGCAAGGACAAATGGTACATGTTATTACATAACCCATAAGAGAAACACTAAGATTCCCTCCGGGGTTTAGAAAATTTCAGCACAAACTCCTTTACCTATAACAATGTTGAAGAAGAATAGAAATATGCAGTGGTATTCTGAAACTGCAAAATGCTGATGGAATTTCTGAATTAACAAAGCTAAGTCTAAAATTTAATGTCATTCTTTTTTTAAATTTTTTTTATTTCCTAAGATTCGAATAACTAATGCACAGTTTATGTGGAACCATTTTCCATACAAGAATACACAGAGAAAGGTTCCCACCCTATAGGGAAAGATGCGCATGTGGACAGTAAAATGGTCAGGGTGTGTAACAAAATGATGGTGAATATCATTTTTAGGTATACATAAACCTTTCTAAACTTCAGATTTCTAATCTTCACAATGAAACAGAAAAGTCAATATTATCATCCCACTTTATCTTTTTAAAGATTTTATTCATTTTTTTTGACAGAGAGAGGCAGAGAGAGTTAGGGAACAGGAGCAGGGGGAGTGTGAGAGGGAGAAGCAGGCCTCCCACTGAGCAGGAAGCCTGATGTGGGGCTCAATCCCAGGACCCTGGGATCATGACCTGAGCTGAAGGCAGATGCTTAACAACTGAGCACCCAGGCGCCCCATCACCCCATTTTAGAAGAGAGAAAAGTGAAGCTGAGACATGAGTACAAACCGAATCCTAGAGAAGTATCCACCGCTGCCGGTGATCTCTTAGCCAGTCAGTACTGCGATCGAGGTTAAACTCCTTAGTCTTGACTGCCTTTCCTCCACTAGACTGCCAGCTTCGAGCCGACCCTTTCCAGGAACTTACATCAGAAGCCTCTGGCAGAGTTAATCACTTTCATCTGTAGCCCCAAAATATTTGGGCACAGTCTTATTAGTAAACTTTTACTATTCATATGCCTTAGTCTTTTTAATAGACACCGCTCCTTAGAGGTAGGTATTAGGTCTCAGTCATTCATTACATTCACAGCAGGCAGCAGTGTCTGGTACATCTTTAGTGGACAATAAATGATGTTTTAGTTAATGAATACCCAAGAATATATAAAAGTGAACATTGAGGAATGTAAGAGGCAGGTTTCTTTATAATATACAAAATGATATTAAAGAAGAGAGTATTAAAAACTAGGAGTAAAAACTATGCGTTATACCAACCATCATAGTTCTTGAAACATACTCACAATCAATAAAGATTTGCTTAACTGGTGGGTCACAGTGCAGTATTTTTTAATATTAAAGCAAATATTGCTTTACAACTCAGGAGCTACCAATCAGGACTTAAAAAACCAATAATTCGAAAATCACTGCATTTGGAGAGATTGACTAAAATATCAAGTTGACACCTTCATACCTGAACAACCCTGAAGTATCTATTGAATTTCAGCAACATATTTAAAACAAGAAGGTTACTTAGAGGCAAGGTCTCTCATTTTATTGCCAAGAATGATACAGTCCCTAGGGATTGAATTATTCATACAAGAATGCGTGTTTGAGTTCTGCTTCCAACATGATTAAGTGGTTTTGGACTAGTCCTCTATTTGTAAATAAACAGAGAAATGGAAAAATATACAAAATAAGAGTTTTTAGGTTTGGATCCCCAAATGGTTGTGAACTTTGGTTCCTGTCAGAAGAAAAGCAAATAAGAGAAGTCCCATAATCCTCCAGTTCTTAGCTAAGGGACCACCATCCAGCTGTAGGAAGAGGGCTGCTGCCCAGAGGTAGAGATCAGAGTATGGGCCAGGTGACGCAGGTGGAATCTTTAGAGAGGAGTACTTGTGAAGATTCAACTGTGTGGAGAGCCACAGAAGTCCAAACAGGAGTCTCCTGTGTGTCCATGTCTGAGGCCTGGTTCTCAGGGGAAATTTCCTGAGGGTTACTGGATCTCAGAAGTTGGGACTCGAATGAAGATACTAGAGGCTGAGTGGTGCTAAGATACTAGTGGCACTGAAGCTCTCGTCTTGCCAGGGTGGAGAAAGAATGCTGACACCTTAGTAGCAGATCTGGCGTCCAACTGAGATACCAGAGAGACTGCCTTAGAAATAAGCACCACAGG
>CM053605.1:137400082-137455343 GCA_028646535.1 Procyon lotor
CTACAGCTTTCAGCATTAAATAAAATCAAGACAAAGAGTGAGAGCAGTCTTGAGAATTTCAGCCTTGATTCACTCAGTCTAACTGGACGCACTTGGGAACGTCCTGAAGATGAGCGGGTGGGCTCAGAAACAACACGTCTCCAAAAGTGGGGAGGAATCAAGGAGACAAACTCCCTCAAAATGACAAAAGAAGAGTCTTCAAGGAACCCTAGGGTTTCACGGTAAGTATTTGAACACTAGGGAAATTTGCCCCTCTATCTAGGAATACTTGTTCTGAGCAGCCATTTCAAGCACTTCGGTTTTTGTACCTTTCCCAAGAATAAATGAGCCGACCTCATCTGATCACGTGAGTCCTTTAGCAGAGAGAAGAGAAGAGAAGCAGAGAGATTTCTTTAGCTGCTAGCAGGAGGGTAAGTCAGGCAGTTTCAAAGCACAATGTGCCCTCACTGGCTTGAAGATAGGTGAAGCCATGAGCAAGGACTGGAAAGTGACTCTAGGAGATGAGAGAGTGACTCCTGGTCCATAGCCAGCAAGGAAATGGGGCCCTCGGTCCTGCAGAATCCAGAAACTGGATTCTACCAATAACCTGAATGGGCTGGGGAATGGATTCTTGTCCAGAGCCTCCAGATAAGAGTTTTGTTTGGCTGATACCTTGATTTTGTCCCGAGAAGACCTGAAAAAGAGAACTCAGCTGAGGCACCCGGACTTCTCATCTATAGAACTGTAATAATAAGTGGGTGTTCTTTAAAGTTCTCAAGTTTGTGATAACTTGTTACATGGGAACAGAAAACTAGTATAGAGCATTCAGCAAATTTAAGTGTAGAGGGTGATCATTACATTAAGCTTTAAAAAAAAAAAATCCAGGTCTTATTGAGACATAATTGGCATGCCACACTGTGTAAGTTTAAAGCTTATAATGTGATGACTTAATACGTGTATATATTGTGAAACGATTGCCACCATAAGGTTAGTTAACACACCCTTCATATAATTAGCATTTTGTTGTGGTGGCGGTGGTAAGAACATTAAGATCTCTTAGCAAGTTCCAAGTACATGGTACGTTATAGTTAAGTATAGTCACCATGCTGTACCTTAGATCCCCAGAGTATTAAGTTATCATTCTATAAAAACCCCTTGGAACTTTAATATGGGAGTGAAGGGAAGTGAGAATCAAGAAAAATCTCAAAGTTGCAGGTGAAACAAAATATCAGTCAAACTAACCCTAGATTAACTGAGTTTACATTGAGTTGATTGAGTTAATATTTCTACCACTGCACAGAATGGAGCTAGAGACAGACATTGAATGGAGTTGAGAAAAATGAAGACGATTCCTCACCAGGTTAATTTATGACAGGCCCTCTTCACATCATACTGGTAGAAAAATAGCTATTATTAACATTAATAGTTAAACAAAATATAAAATCAATACTTTTATAACAAAAGGAGACTTAAAAGCTCTTTTCTGCTGGTTGTATATGACATGTCTCACATTTTTATTTTTTGGCTATTTCACTTTGAGTGATGAAGAAAGAAAAACAGGAATCAATCTGTTTATAGGGACTTCTTTTTTTTAAGATTTTATTCACTCATTTGCTAGAGAGAGAGAGAGAGAATGAGCCAGAGGTGGGGAGAGAGGGAGAAGGAGAGGCAGACTCCCCACTGAGCAGGGAGCCTGACATGGGGCTGGATCCCAGGACTGTGAGATCATGATCTGAGCAGAAGGCAGATGCTTAACTGACTGAGCCACCCAGGGGCCCTATCGGGACTTGTCATGATTATCTCACCCATGGCAGAAGAGAAATAAGAATCGTAATGGGTATATTTAGGCATAAACTTTGACTTTCAAATATGGCTTAAAGTGTCTCATAATCCATACCGTTCAGTAGAACTTACCCATGTACACGTTTTTGCTCCTAAGTGAACCATGTCAATGAGGTTCAGAGACGATTGTTACTTTAATAAGCACTTGCTGACAGGAAGGTATCTTGAGAAAGAAGACAGAGTGATGCTTTTCCTTTGCTCCTAAAATCACCTTGATCTAGTTGGATTGGGAAGGGAGTCGAGGAGATGAAAGTTTCAAGGCCCTGCGTGGTACCTGAATCAAGGGCAGGCCAGTCTGGCAACACCGGTGTTCAAGGCATGCAGGGGAAGTCCATTTAGGGCAAAAGAGTAAAACGTGTAGAATCACATCCCTGAAGCTGCAATGAAGCCAGACTTCCCCCTCCAGCATGTGAGACCTTTTATAAGTCACTTATAAAGTGACTTATAAAGACCTTTTGTAAGTCACTTATAAAGTCCTTGTTAAGCATCAATTTCTTTCCAGGTGAAAATAAAGGGAATATACTAAATGCTCTCTAACATCCATTTCAGTTTCAGCAATCCACAAGGCAGGTTTAGAGGGCCATTTTGGTTCTTCAAAGCCCATTTTGTGCCGATGTTCTTTACTTCCTTTACCATCTTCGAACTTCAAGACGATTATCTTCGGGTTTATTTTACGTTTCCAATTAAGCAAACTCTAAGACCCCGAGGACACAAGGTTGAACAAAACTGAATCCTGGAGGCAGATGGGCTCCATTTTTCCCTCATAGTCTCCAAAAGAATTAGAATTTATCCAACAGTATAGCTGGTGACAGTGTTCTCAAAAAGCCGTTGGAATATCGTAAAGCGGATATTTCCTAAGATCCTTGAATTCCAAGTTGTATTATTAGCTGAATGTTCACTTCAGATTTAAACTTCAAAATGAGCCGTGTTTATTTGGCACAAGGAATCACTCTTGTCAGTGCGCAGCATGATTCTCTTTTCCTCTTTTACCCTCATAAGTATGGAAGGAGGAAGCACTCTTATCTTGGAAAGGCTGAAAGCATAATGGATAGAGATTATGTGTTTCTTTGCATCATTAGGTCCATTTCTGTACAGCTATGAATTAGGAAGCAAATATACCATCGTCACCCAGACAGTGGCTTACCCAGTGGAGGCCATCAGTTGCCTCAGTACAAAGTCTATTAGGGTTGTTGTTGGTTTTCTTCTCCCCTATTAATACCATTGAGCTTAATTCTACAATTATCCCCTATGAGAAACTCTTACTGAAGTTGATGGATATCTCAGAAGAAATTTGATTATAAGATTTGGTCCATTGAGTAAATGAATGAATTTTAGCTTTTATTAATTTGGAATTTCTCAATTAGGATCTCAACTTCCCGAGCAATGTATAGATATGTTTCTAATTGTGCTTATTTGTACTCAAAATGACAAGGAAAAGAGATTTTTCCCCCTCCTATGGAATGTATCTTTTTTCCCGAGATGAAAAAAAAACTAGTTTTCTGAAATGTTAATTGGAACTAAATTCTTAGACAAGAAAAAGGAATGAAATGACATTATTTCTTCCATTTCACATTAGTAAAATATAAAACACTATACACCTGCAAAAATTGTTCTGTTTCAGATGAAGCTTGTGATTATATTTTCCAGGTTTGGTTTGAAAAGCTAAGACATCTGTTTATCCAGTGCATACAGAATAACTCTTGTGTCTCCTTATCTCTGAAGATTTCAAAGGCTTTCATTCTGGTTCAAATCCTTTGAAGAAGCAGTAATCAAAGACAAAAATTATCAGAGGTACATTTTTGTTTCCCAAACAATGGAAATAACAACACTCACCCTCCTTGGATTTCAGGCACTAGCATAAAACTTCAAAATTGGAGATTTGCCATTTGAATCAAAAAGTGATATGGATAAATAGAGGCAAAAAAGCAAACTAAGAGAGCATTTTCTCTATTTCACATTATTGCATAAATTTAAATTCAATATGTGAATAATTTAAAAAATACTATGATGCATAACATCAAACAGCATACACTAGCACAATGTGACAGAACGCATCTGGCTGGCGTGGGAGCAGGAATAAAAAAATTCGTTTGAGCGCTAAGTTTTTTATTTTATGTATTTTGCAAATTGAAAGATTAAAATAAGAACAGTGAGAATCCTCGGGATGATAATCAAGGGAACTGTACCACATAGACAAAGCAAAACACCCATAAGAAAGCCATGCTTAGAGGACTGGAGTTAAATGGGGGACAGCAGCCTGTCCTGCCCTTCATCGACTTCGCAGTATGTGATTGGACTGTCAGTACATGTAAATCCGTGTATTAAGGAGCTGCATTATAACTCCTTCCATCATCCCCTTTTCAAAGGGAATTATATAAAAATAATATGGATTGCCTTTTTGACCCTGTTTACTTAAGAGTAAAGATTTTGAGCTCTGACCTCCTTCTGCATTAGGAAAATTGAAAGCAGGCCTTCAAGATAGATAGTGGATGTGGTAGCTCCACCTGGGGTGGAAATGGTACCATTTTGATTCAGAGAGAAGATGGGGGAGTTTGCATCGTCTGCCCTGAGCCCAGTGAGAACAATGAAAGGACAACCAGGTCTCTTGCCAATATTTCTCCCTTCACCAACAAAGAGGGAATGGAGTTTCATATTATATTTGAGCTGCCAAAATGACCTTTGGATTGGAGTTAAGTTTTAGCCCTTGAAGCTGCAGATAGAGATGTTTCTGGAGTCCAGGGAGAGGTGCAGCATCAAAAGAAGAAGGAGTGTTGAAGAGGCCCCATTAATAAGGGAAAGTAAATGAACCAAGGTCAGAGGCAGGCTTCATGGGTTGTAGACCAGTGATTCTGAACGTTGGCTTTAATCACTTAATTACCTGGGGAGTTTTATAAATCTTAGCTCCCAGACTGATCTCAGACCGATTAAATCAGACTTGTTGGAGGTAGGACATAGGCATCAGTATTTTTTTTTTTAAGAATTTATTTATTTATTTGTCAGAGAGAGAGAGCACAAGCAGGCAGAGCAGCAGGCAGAGGCAGAGGGAGAAGCAGGCTCCCCGTTGAGCAGAGAGCCTGATGTGGGGCTCGATCCCAGGACCCTGGGACCATGACCTGAACCAAAGGCAGCCGCTTAACCAACTGAGCCACCCAGGCATCCCAGGCATCAGTATTTTTAAAACTTGATAAAGATAAGCAACTAGATAAGGAGGAAAATCAAGAGTCAAGGGAAAAGAGTAATTGGAGAACCATTAATGTCGTGGAATGCCACTGAAAGGCCAAGTAAGGAGAAGACTGAAAATGACCTCTGAGTTTAGCAACATGGATGTCATTGGTGATTGTATGAGCCATGGTTCTCCAGAGAAACAGAAACAATAGAATATATATACACATTATACACACACATACCCACACCAACACATATTATAATATCCTATTGTATATATCACATGCATGTACATTGTATATATACACACACTATATATATAATAAAGTATATGTGCATATGTATTATATATAGTATGTATACATAGTATACATATATACACATACATATACACATACATACTATGTATAATATATACAATATATAGTATATTACTATAATTACTGTATATTAGTAGTATATAGTATATATATATATATATTATGATATATATTTTACAGAGAAACAATAAGGGCTGTAATGAGAGAATTTATCTTAAGCAATTGACTCACACAGTTGTGGAAGCTTCCAAGTGCAAAATCTGGAGGTGGGGTGGCAAGCTGAGGATGAAAGGAAGAGCTGATGCAGCCTGAGTCTGAAAGTGGTTTGGAGAAAATTCCCTCTTCCTCTGAGGAGGTCAGTTCTTTTTCTCTTAAGATCATCAACTGATTGAATGAGGTGCTCCCACATTTTGCAGAGTAATCTGTTTTACTCAAAGCATACTGATTTAAATGTTAGACTTATCTAAAACATCCCTTCCCAGAAACATCTAGGGTAGTGTTTGGCCAAGCATTTGGACACCATGACCTAGCTAAGTTGGCACATAAAATTCATCATCCTAGTGACCTTAGCAAGAACTGTTTTGATTTATCGAGAAGTGTGTGCTAAGTCATAAAAATAAACTCTAAGTGAAGATGCTCATTTCAAGACACTTGGTTTCTGAACACAGACTGGAGGCAAGGACATTCAGGACATCCACCTTAAATGGCACAGGTCAGTGGTTCCTGAACTTATTTGCACATTAGAATTTCTGGAGATCTTTTGAAAATTCCAAAATCCAGGCCACACCCAGACCATTTAAATCTCTGGGGCACAGTTAATAGTCCCCAAGTGGTTCCAATGTACACACAGGTTTAGGAACTACTGACTTAGGTGCGCCTTTCACATTACAGCACATAACAAAGAACTTTCAATAACAGGTAGTGAAATCACCTTGAAAACATTTTTGAGAGAAAGGTTAAAATTTATAAATGTTTTGAAGAGTGTTGACAGTCAATCAAATTTCCATATGGACCCAAAAGTATAATGTAAACAATCAGATATACTGATTTCAAAATGACTTGAAGACTTAATGCATATTAAATGCCAGTTATGTTTTGTACCAAATATTATTTTGATATTTCATTTTTTTCTCTGGTAAAATGTGTTAGAAAATACATCTTTGAGCTAAATTCTGATTTTAAATGTTTTATTTGAAATTTGAAGCCATTTGCCAAGTAAAGAGTGCTCATTAAAGTGCTATCACATTTAGTTTAGGTACCACTTTTTAAAAATTAATTAATTAACTAACAATTTTAAAGATTTTATTTATTTATTTGACAGAGAGAAAGAGATCACAAGTAGGCAGAGAGGTAGGCAGAGAGAGAGGGGGAAGCAGGCTGAGCAGAGAGCCTGATGCGGGGCTCCATCCCAGGACCCTGAGATCATGACCTGAGCCAAACACAGAAGCTTTAACCCACTGAGCCACCCAGATGCCCCTAGGTATCACTTTCTTAAAGAACTCCTGATTTATAGGTCAAAGGTAGGATTCATCTCTCAGATTACAGAGTTTTGGAACAAAAATATAAGCATGATCCATTGTATTGAAGCTGTGCTTGTTTTTCAAAAATAAAACTGCTCACCAAATGTATGATTTTTAGAAAATATTTTGTACCACCTCCTTTAGCCGGATCCAGCAATTACCAAGTGCAAGGTATCACTTAGCCTACAGGTGACTCTTGGTCAAGCTTACGTGTATTTAAACACTTACATATTGTCGTTCTTTCAACATTAAGCTTTATGAACAGACTTCTCCTTTCAGAAAGAGAAGGAATAAAGATTAAGTGAAGAGAAAGAGAATTATAATCTTATTCTATAATCTAAATCTATAATCTAAAAAACTCAGAAATATATTTTTGATTTGGTTTTATTTTAATTACTTTTTGATTTGTTACCTTTATTGCAAACCAGGGATCCATTAATGTGTGGATCTTTCTAAGCTCCTAATTCTATTCCATTTGGCTTATATGGCTTATCTTTGCACTCATACCCATCTATTAATGGCTTTGTAATGCATCAACTTGGCTAGGTTACACTGTTTCCCAGAATCCCCTTTCCTATGTGTTTTAGGCTAGCGTGGTCCATAAGAGACATTTGAGGGAAAGATATGAAGGATAGTATTGAAGTGGCAACCATATTCTTTCACATGCTTTGAAGGTCAAGGAGGATCACCAGGCACTTCTGTAGCTCTGACTCACCTTGGTGTGGGGCAATCACCAAGAATGCAATTTTCCCACTTCCTCTGGTTTGTCTTCAGTCTTTCTGGGAGCACAGGTGGGTTTGGGTCTGTGATGAAGGGTGCCAGCTTCTTCTGAAGGACTCCCACCTTCTGGAAGCACTGTGAACTGACACAGATTGGAGTCCTTGTTGGACTCCAATTCATGCTAATGGGTTCAGCTTTACCTCCCTCTACCTCACTTGATGTCACTTTTCCCTTCCAACTATCTACCCTGCAGACTTAAAGCTCTAGCATCAGGGGCAGAGGCGACAGCCTTACAGAGGTTTAACTGGGTCCCACGATTGTGTAAATTGAAATCTCTGTACCATATACACACATGCGCACATACACACATCTACCGACTTCTATGTCAGTGTATATCTATATCTTGGTGCTTCTGCTTCTCTGACTGAAGACCTAATTAAGACCTAATATGGTCTTAATTCAGTATAGAGAATTTTCCAGAGTGTTCTTCAAGAATGTCTCAGCTCTTTTTGGACTTCAGCATTTTTATACACATTTTAGAATCATTTTATCAACTTTCATACACACACATCTGTCAGAATTTTGATCGAGACTGCACAAATCTATATATTAGTGTAGAGAGAACCAAGATCTTTCCATATTGGATTTTCTGAACTTGCGCTTCTCACACTTTAAGCTATGTGTTCAGTCCACAAAATGTTCTTGTTAAAATATAATTTCTGATTCAGTAAGACTGGGATGGAGCCCAGCAAAGATGCTGATTTTCTTATAAGCTTCTAGATAATGCTGATGCTGCTGGTCAGTTGGATATACTTTAGGTAGCAAGGGTTTAGGCAGAGCATATCTCTCCATTTAATTTCTCTAATATTATTTATGGTTTCCTGTGTAAAGGTCTTGCACATATATTGTTCCTAGGTGTTTGAAAGTTTATAAATTATATCTATATTTTAAATTTTTATATTCCATCTTTTGTTGATTTATAGCAATGCAATTGATTTTTTATATGACTTTGTCTTGTTAAACTCGCTTATTAATTCTAATAATTTATCTCTATAATCTTTTGGATTTTCTACAAATATAATCATCATATTAAAATTACAATTTTATGTCTTCCTCTCTACACCACTTATGTTTTATTTCTTTTCTGGCTTGACTTTCCTGATGGAAATCTCTAGGACAATATTGAATATCACTGAATGGTGATAGCAGGCATTTTTTATCTTGTTCCCAACATCCCAATTTCAAAGGGAAGTCTTGTTACATTTGATTATTAGTATGATGGCTCTAGGATCTTTGTATGTATATTTTATCACACTAAGAAAATTTCCTTTGATTCTCACAAAGTTTAACATCCATGATTGTTTAATTTCATCAATGTATTTCTGCATTTATCAAGATAATCTAATTCTTTTCTTCCTTATTCTGTTCATGTGATGATATTTATCGATTGTTTTTTTTTTTTTTTAAGATTTTTTATTTATTTGACAGAGAGAAACACAGCGAAAGAGGGAACACAAGCAGAGGGAATGGTAGCAGGAGAAGCAGGCTTCCTGCTGAGCAGGGAGCCTGACGTGGGGCTCGATCCCCGGACCCTGGGATCACGACCGAGCTTAACGACTGAGCCACCCAGGCGCCCCTCAATTGAGTTTTGAATGTTAAATCCACATTGCATTCCAGGAATGAACTCAGCTTAGTCATGACATATTATCCTTTCTATATATTGTTTAGCAGCTTTGCTTGTATGTTATTGTGATTTTCCTGTAATTCTACCTACTTACATTGTCCTCAGGTTTTGTGATCAAGATTGTGCTAGCCTCATATAATATTGGGGAATGCCTGCTCTTCAGATTTCTTTTCTATCCTATGGAAAATGTTTTGTATAATTGATATCATTTCTTCATTAAATATTTTTTAATACTAAAAATGAAGCCATCTGGGCCTATAATTTTCTTGAGAAAAATGTTTACATACAGAGTTGATATTTCATATTTTTAATATATTTTTGCTACTCTTGGTAAATTGTGATTTTCCAAGAATTTGTACATTTCAACC
Source organism: Procyon lotor (assembly GCA_028646535.1). Lineage (NCBI taxonomy): Eukaryota > Metazoa > Chordata > Mammalia > Carnivora > Procyonidae > Procyon > Procyon lotor. The sequence goes on from CM053605.1 coordinate 137,409,681, forward strand.
ATATTTTCAATATTGCTAGCATAAAGTTGTTCATATTTCTTTATTTTTCTTGTGTTGCATATTTTTATTGCCCCTTATAACCTTTTATTCATTTCTAATACACACATTTAAAGCTGTCAGTGCTTCTCTAAACTTTAGCTGCATACCCAAGATTTGATACATTGTTTGTATTCTCTAATTTACATTGTGATTTCTTTATTGAATTCATACAATTTGTTATAAGAATATTTATTAATTTCTAAACATAGATATTCTAGTTTCTTTTTGTTAAAAATAGATTTGTAGATTAAATCTACCATAGTCAGAGAACAAATTGGATATTTGCTGAGATTTGCTTTACTGCCAGAGTCTGATTAATTTTTTAAAATGTTCCATATGCCTGGAAAGAATGTATTATCTGCAGATGTTGGGATATAAGGTTCTATAGGTACACATTCGGCGAGGTTTACTGATCCCATTGTTTAAACTTTCCAGACCCTTACTGATATGTGCCTGCTTGTTAAATCAGTTACTAAGAGAATTTTGTTAAAAATCTCTCAAAATCTTGGCTTTTCTATTTCTCACTGTATTCTATTAACTTTGGCTTTGAGGCTGTTACTAGGTTGGTAAAAAATATCTTCCTAGTGATTTGCATATTTTGTCATTACAAAGTGCCTCCCTCTATCATTCTCAATCTTTTAAAATTAATATTAACATATTTATAATATCTATAATAATTGTAAATATCGTCTGATATTAATGTGGCTGCTCCAACTTTCATTTGAATTCCACATTATATATATTATATATCTTTTGTTTTCAAACTCCTTTATTTTTGAAGATTTTATTTATTTGACAGAGAGAAACACAGCGAGAGAGGGAACACAAGCAGAGGGAATGGTAGAGGGAGAAGCAGGCTTCCTGCAGAGCAGGGAGCCCGATGCGGGGCTCGATCCCAGGACCCTGGGATCATGACCTGGGCCGAAGGCAGACGCTTAACGACTGAGCCACCCAGGCGCCCCTAAACTCCTTTATTTTTGTTGTGTTTCAGTAAGTAGCACATAGCTGCATTTTAGTCTTGATCTACTCTGATGCTTTATCTTTAATTGGAGGATTTAGATCATGTATATTTAATCTAATTACTAATATAATTGAGTTTAAATAATCATACTCAGTGATCTCTGTTTTTTTCATCCATGCCGTGTTTTTCTTCTTTCTTGCTTCCTTTTGGACAGATTATGTTTTATTTACTCCATTCACCATCCTTTCCCCTTTCCCCATTTGCTCAGAAGTTATGTATTCTTTTCCTATTTTTGTAGTGGTTTTTTAGAAATTATAGCATAACATTTTGTTATTATAAAGTCTAAAATTATTTGTAATCTTCTCCTATTCTTAAATAATGCAAAGACTCCAGAACACCTTAAATTTATTTGTCCACCCCTAACTTATAAGCTATTGCTATCATTTACTATATTTTTGTGTTTTAAACCCCATTAAACATTATTACTTATTATTAATTAATACCATCAATCAAATTAGATTTATCCACAAATTTACACTTTTATCCTCTTTATTTTTTCTCACTTCTATTCTCTCTAAAATGTATCTTTAAAATTTTTCTTTCTTCAGGGACACCTGGGTGGCTCAGTGGGTTAAAGCCTCTGCCTCCAACTCAGGTCATGATCCCAGGGTGCTGGGATCGAGCCCCACATCGGGCTCTCTCCTCAGCAGGGAGCCTGCTTCCCCCATTCTCTCTGCCTGCCTCTCTGCCTACTTGTGATCTCTCTCTGTCAAATAAATAAAATTTTTCTTTCTTTATCAGTAGAAAAAGGAGGAAGAAAACAATAAAAGGAAGAGAAAGAGGAGGGAAAACAAAAGCTTTCTAATGCATGCAGTTGACTTCTGGATAAGAAGCTGATCACATTGGGGGTGCTGGGTTGCTCATTCAGTTAAGCTTCTGACTCTTGATTTCAGCTTAGGTCACGATCTCAGGGTCATGGGATGAGGCCTGCATCTACCTCTACTCTGAGTGTGGAATCTGCTTAAGACTTTTTCCTCTCCCTCCCCCTAATTTGTACTGGTAGAGCTTCTTGAATCTGTGGCTTGAAGTCCCTCATGATTTTTTCAGAAGTTCTCATTTATTATGTTACAAATCCTGTTTTTGCATTATCCTAGATTTTTCTTTTCATGCTTCATTAACAAGTAGGTTAGACCTTCTTTGTTGTATTTTTTCATCTCTTACTCTTTTGTATTTTCTATCCTTTTCTCTCTGTCCTATCTGCTGAATATTTTCTTCTGACTTACCTTTCAGTCAATAAATTTTCTCTTGATTGTTGTCTAATAGGCTGTTAAACTCATCCATCAGGTTTCTTCAGTTACTTTGAAGTTCAATCCTAGAATTTCTTTTTTATTGTTTTTAGGCCTCTGCCAAAATTCTCAGTCTTATGTTTTGTTTTCTTGTACGCTAAAATGATGGTGATTTTAAAGCCTATATCTGATTACTTCAGTATTTGGACATTCTGTAGGGCCATTCTTACTATGTCTTGTTTCTGTTAGTTTTAAATTATAATGCCTAGCTTCTTTGTGTGCCTTGGTCCTTTTTAAATTCTGTTATAAACATTGTATTTGCAAAAATTACATGTAGAAATACTCTGAGGTCCCGGAGAGTCCTTTATGTTTGATTCGATAAAGGACATGTGACAACTAGCTATCAGAATCACTTTAAGGCAATTTCTTGGACTGAAATAATTTGAAGCTTAGCCACATTTCCTGTGAAAGCCTATCTTTTTTGGTTCATCTCTGCTACTAAAGAGGAGTCCTTTGGAATTCCCAACTCAGTATGATTAGGGTTTATCTGGTCTCCATTTTTGACAGGTTCTGGACTCCCGTCCCTGCCTTTCAGCTACACAAGCTTTTGCAGTTATTGCTCAGTTTCCCAGGCTCAAATCAGCCTCTTTCCTATTGACTAAATACCCTCTGGATAAATGTTACTCTAAATGCCACTGTCACCCTCTCTCTCAGGCCGCTGTCCGTCCACTGGCTGTCATTGGCTTTTTCTTCACTATCTTATAGCTTCCCTGATGCTTTCAAGTAAATTAAAAAATTATTTTTTTTCCAGACAAATTTAATGAAACATGTTCTGAATTACCTCATAGCCATTAACAGAGACAGAATTTCTCTCACATTCTTCTCTTTAAATTGACCTTGAAGTAGATAGGTAAACTCATTTCTATCCCAGACATTCCTATATATACGTATATTTTTTCTCTCTATGTAGAGAACAGATATTGAAATATTGTAAAATTATGATTTAAGAAAATTAAATCCCTTAGGTATAAAATGGGAAGGCTTAATTTGAACAAAAAAGGAATGGAGTAAATAAATGTAATTACTTGGATGGACAACTGCCTTTTTTTGCAGCCCAACATCCACATGCTTTTCTTAGTTGAGGGAAGCCCCTCTGTGTGAGTTTTGTTGAAAGGAAAAATCCCTCCTTACAGCTCTCCCTGTGAAAGCCAAAGAGTGAGCTCCAGTCTATCTTTACCTATTGGAAGGCAGGGCAAAAGTGACCCAGGATCAGTTAATCAAACTCTCCTTTTCAGGACTTCAGCTTTTAAGAGAATGACAAGACTAAGGAAATTATTCACAGTGAAGACTACAGAGTTAGGAGCCTGGAAGGAGAAGGTACATGTGATATTGAACAACAGTGTCTGCATGAATGTCTGGCTTCAGAGTGTCCAGATGCCTGAAATATTATCCTAGTTTGGTTGATTGACTTCCAAGCTTTTATTTCCTGCATTTTTGCAGAGCCTGGCTATTCAAATTTCTACTTGATATGCTTCCAATAAATTTCTTTTCTCTTTAAATTAGCCAGCATTAATTCTGTTTCTTGGGAATTGGTTAAGTGGAGATCAATTAACAAAATTTCTATTGAAGGATATAAAATAACTCAGTATTTCTTATAATGAATATATTTAATTTGCTAAGATGTATGTAATCTAAATTACATGCACATATTTCAATAATAATTCTATTCTTCTGATTTAAAGGAAATACATGACTACTTCAGAAGCTGTTATGCATATATTTTTTAAGAGATTCTTATTTATGGATTTTAACAAATTAAAATTGAGTTAGAAGATACATAATCAATCACTGAAATAATTTCCTTAGTGATGTGGCTTATTAACAATTGAAGATATAGATTCAAGAGAAGCTATTAAGATACATTAAGTTCCATTTCTTTAAATTTATTACAAAATTCCATTTTACATATGTCATTGTATTAAATTCAAGCTTCAAGATTTGAAGTTTAGCTGATTGCAAGTTGCTGAAGAAGAGCTAGGATGCTACCCTAGATCAGTTTGATAACACAGAAAGACTGATCTAAATTAAAGGCTGAAAATGAGGTGCTATTTAGTATAAAAGCAAGGTGTTCAATAGGAATTGTATTTTCCATGCAAACAACTGAAATGATGGAAGATGATCCAAGAAAGGGGATCAGCTGAGCCAATGATTTTAATAAGGATCTAGATATTAGTAAGAATCTAGAACTGATATTTCGGATAGAAAAAGGATAGGGGGAGGGGGAGGGAGGAAGGATCCCTTATAGGATAAGAGTGAGGTAAGACCAGAAAGAACAGTACCACAATCTTAGGAATATAATTAACATTAGCTCTCCTGTTCCACCTCCAGGAAGGCAACTGGCTACATTCAGATTCACAGAAGCAGTTTTTGAAATAGGAACAAACAAACAAAAAGAGAAATTCCAATTGTGTAATTTGAGACATGTGGAGGAAAGAGAGGGGCACCTAAGGTAAGGTTCCTGGGATTTAGCACACATTGTTGGAATGAAGTACTTTACTATTCTGTGCTCCTAAGGAATATCACAAGGCAGTGGTGGTGAACATTATAATGGCTTGGAGGCAATTCTCCAATAGCCCCTTTAATCTATGGTAATCTCTGCCCTTGAGCCAATGAGCACAATAGAAGGTCCCCTACTCTGATCTCTATCTCTTTTTATTGATGTTTCTGTGTGAGAAGAGATAGTAGGGAAGGAGCAAACAACGTTTGAAAAAAAGCACCATCTGTGACTTTCTATTTGGTCCCTACGAAGTCTTGGGGCAAAGGGATTGAAACAAAGAAAATTAGTAAAGCTTCACTAGGGCTTTTAACTTCAGACCAGTCATAGCAGGAAAGATGCTGGACACCTTCTAAGTACTCACTGAGCGGTAGCTATTTTTATTGGGTAAGTTGTGTGGGACTTCCTCCTCCTTCAGCCCATCCTGAGCCATCCCAATTAGTCTGCATCTAACCCTCTAACCATTTCAGAGTGATAAGACTGACAAGCTTAGATGAGCTTTATCTACATAAATTCCTGAAACAACAGAAATTAATGCAGAACCCATTATCAGAAATCATAGTATAGCTGGTACACAGCTCTGATCATTGCAAATGAGGTTTCAACTAGACCCGAGAGCACTTTAAGTTCTTTTGAAGTGTTTTCCAAATCGGAAAATCTTTCTCTTAAAAGCTTTTCTGAAAATTAACATGGATCTTGACCAAGGATGATTGGTCTCTTCCCAAGGAAGTGTTAGCCTCGTTAAGTTATGCTGAGTAGCCTGGCACATACTATATACTCCTTTCACATGTTTTCTGAATTGAAATTAACTTCAAGTCATCAAATGTTTATTTTAACCAATACCTTCATGCGAAAGTATGAATTGGGTCTAACATGAAGAAAAGGACATACTTACTCTGGGGAATAATAACAATATGTTTTTTTAGAAAGAAAAGTCATTAGGAATGACTTGAATTAGATTAAGAATGGCTTGATTTCTAAGTTTTTCTGATTGATGCCTTCAACTCCCAGTGAAATTACATGAGCACATATGTAATTCTGTGCAGTTAATCAGATGATTTGATCAGAAAAGACTTGTTTTTGAAAAATTATTTTTCATTATAAAAATGTCTTTTTTTTTTTTAATAAAGAAACCTGGTGGAGGAAAGCAGCCGCAATTCCACTATCCCATTAAACAATTGTTAAACCTTAATTAATGTCTCTAGGGTTTTAAATGTATTCTATTTTTTAAACAAAGTTATGATCACATAATATCTACAATTTTTTGTCCTTAATTCTGTGCCAGATACTTCTTAAAGTGTTTTAGTGAAGAAGGTGGGAGTGTAGAGAGGGATGGAGGGAGAAGGAGAGAGAGAATCTTAAGCAGGCTCCATGCCCAGCATGAAGCCGTTTAACTGACTGAGGCACCCAGGTGCCCCTGTGCTTGATACTATTTTAATAATTTTACATATGGTAACACATTAAGTCTCCCAACACAATGTCATATGTGTTATTATAATCTACATTTTACAAATAAAAGCAATAAGGCACAGGTCATCAAGTAATTTTCTTAATATCTTTCAAGAAAGTGATGGGGTTGAAATGTTAACTCCAGCCGTCTGAATCTCTGTGACAGAATATGAGCGTTGTGAGAGGCTGTGCAATATTCCATTCAATGACTACACTACCCTCCTTCTGACTGAATATTTACGTTGTTTACAAACACTGCCTAATATTTGGAAATACAACCAGAGACTAGATTTCCAAGAGAAGAATTACTAAATCAAAAGGTTTGATTATTTTCTTTTGATATTCAGAATTTTAAAATTTTTAAGCTTTTTATCTTAAATCTGCTGATCTTTTTTATTATGGTTATGTCTATTGCTGCTGTGTTTATGGAGAATAAACAACATAACTTCCCATATCGTAGATAGAACAAGACTTTCAAAAGCATGGAAACAAATCTTGTTCTGTAACATACCATTTATTAATAAATCCGTGATCACATGCACAACTGTATAATTAGAATGGCAAGATTATCTACAGATAAGAATCCCCAAAGAGACTTCTGATCATTATCTATATATACTTTACATGGATAAAATATGGAAGTGATCTTGAAACTTCTTGACTCCTGAGATGACTACAAAGTCTTCTTTGTCAATATACTTATCGACCTATTCTGAATGTTGACACTATTCTCAATGCTCATTGGCATTTTGAGATTAAGCATAGCTTTGACACTCAAAGGAAATATGCCAATGGTAAAAATTAATGAAAACTCTTTTGTTTTAGTAAGAATTCTTTGGTTGTATGAAACAGAAATAAAAATGAAAATGGCTTTAGTGAAAGGATACTGGATAACTCATATAATTCAAAGGGAAGGTTTAACAACTAAAACTGAGTGTCAAAAGGACTTAGGCAGCTTTGGGGATCCCTGTTAGGAACTCATAGATAGTTTCTTTTACAAACTGGCGATGGAATAAATTTCATCATTGTAACTTCATTAGAAATTCAGGTTCCTGGGAAGAAGTCTGATTGGCTTATCCCTTAACTAAGGCTGGGAGTGGGAGTTGGGCAAGACTGGATTTGAAGGTCCCAGTGCTACCACAAGGATTTGTAGAAAGCTGAGCAAGCAAGAGCAACAGATACCAAATTCAATTTTCATCTTAATGTGGTAACAGAAGCTTAAAAGTCAATAACTTCTTAAATACCTAGGAAGCATCTTCATGTTGGCAAGTCCACGCCATGAAATGTCTTAATCAGTAGGCGATAGCGGTGTATTAGCTTCACAAAGACATTGCTTTAATTTGCTGTAGACTCTCAAATTTAGTCAACCAGAAGAATATTGTTGTTATAAGCTCTAGTTTTAAAATAGAAGCAGAAAACACAAAAGGATGGGTTGGCAGTTAATGTGAGAGATAAAGCCTAGAACTTACTACCAAGGTAAGGCCAGGAATAAAATACTGGGAAACAGTGTTAGAAATATCAAATATATGTGGGATACCTGACAGAATCTGATGGCAATGATGGTACCAAGGTCACAGTTGGTGAGGGGTAAAGAGGGTGAAGAGCCTAAGAATAGCGGGATTTCAAAAATTTTTAGGGAAATTGGTTCTTAACAGCAGAATTCATTTTGGAAGACTTAGACCCAGCAGGCCAAATGATATGCTTATAGCACCATCCAACGGGAAAAAAAAAGTACAAGGATGAGATATTAGAAAAAAGTTTAACATTTTTTTTTAACATTTTTTTTTTCTTTACATGCATTACAGTAATCCTCAGGGTTATTTTAATGGTTTAGGATTGTTCTCTTTGAAATCCAACTGGAAAGGGGCACCTAAATTCTGTGTTTAGGTCTCTAAATGTCTTAATTTGGTCCTGTTCAGTCATTTCTCTTAGAGCATACTTTTATAGTTATGTTTTTATAAGGAAGCTACACCATTTAATTACTACTTAGTATATAAATCAGTAGACAATTTTGGTCAACAAATATTTACTAAATTCTTACCAGGCTTTGCAAAAATTGAATTAAAAATTTAAAAATACAATATAAAATTTTAGGAGGTGTTTGATTTTTGTCAATAGCACTTGGCATGACTAATGTGTCCTATAATTTATTAGGCTAGAATTCTCTCTTCTGGACGATAGCAACCATACTTCCTGATGAAAGACTAAAATACCTGGATAGCATAAATTTTTAAAGCACATTGTTCTAATCACTGAAAAGATGATTATCAGGGCAAAAATAAGTGAAAGCGGGAACCCAGATAAGTGGACAGAACCTCCTTCTCTGTTTCCCACCCTCTCCCACACCCAACATCATGATTATCATCATTCATCTTCTTTTTCTTAAAGGCATTCCTGTAGGTAGAAACCTGAAGCATGATTTTCAGTCTTTTGCACTTCGGGTCAAAAATCACAATCTAAGTCCTTCCCAAGACGGTGTTCTGACAGGACACCTTCACCTGACAAAGTTGGTGACTTTGGACTGTAGACTTCACACTCAGGAGCTAAGTTAAATAAAAAATAATGCCCTTTTCCCAAAAAACTTAAAGACAAGTTAACTAGCAGCCAAGCAGAGCAGGGTGAGAGGAGAATGAGAACCAGTCCTCAGAAGCTGCAATCACAAATCAGCCCTCAAAAGGTTTTCAAGTCTCAAGCCACCACACATCTAGGAGTTTCAAGGAAAAACTCAAGCTGTGAGTTTTGCTTAAATAGGCATGATAGATAGTACCCATGGGTGCCTCAGAAAAGAGAAAATACATACACTGTCTATAAAGAAATAAATCTTTATCCATGTTTTTAAGAGTCCTTACAATGATTTTCCAAGAAAAAGAGCTTCCTATAAAAGACAATGTAAGATAGGAAGCATGACACAGAACTTAACAATCAACAGGGAGAAATAAAGACAGAATGAATCCCAGAGAGATGTTAAACATTGTAATAATTATGCTTTATTATACTTGAAAAATAAAAGATTAAAAGATCTACAGGTAACAGTAAACTAAAACAAACAAACAAAAACAAATAAAAAAATAAACAAAAATAATAATAAAACCTTGAACTGGCAGATTTTTAAAAAGAATGGAACAGAACTCCCTGAAATAAAAAATACAGCAATTGAAACTGAAAACTCAATGTTTAACTTCACTAGTAGATTAGATAAAAAAGGAGAGAAATTTGGTAGAAAGGAAGGAAGTCAGAAGGAAATTTACAGAGTGCAGTGAAAAGGAAATAAAAGAGGTTAAAAGGCATGAATAACCAAGTTAAAGTATTAAAGTTAAAGAGTCTCCAATTATCTAATCAGATTTCCATCAGAGGAAGAGAGAAAGAGAATAGAGCATAGGAAATGAAGAAGTAATGAATGAGAATTTTCTATAACCGATGAAGATTCAAGAAGTTCAATAAGTCCCAGGGTAAGAAAAAGAAATATACACCCAGATACAGCACAGCAATACTACAAAATAACAAAAACAAAGAGGTATAAAAGAAAAAGTAGAAAATTCTTAACAGTATCAAGTCAGAAGACTGAAATTATATTTTCGATGTGGTAGAAGGAAATAAGTACCAAATTATTCCAAGTGAAAGTATCTTTAAAATATGAGGACTAGGTAAAGACATTTTCAAATAAACAAAAATGAGAGTATATATATACCAATATCAAGCTCTCATTAGGGAAAATTCTAAAAAAGTGCTTTTCTTTTTTTTTTTTTTAGGAAAAAATCATGAATGGAAGTTATGAAATGTAAGAAAGAAAAAGAGCACTAGGTTGGTAAAGGAAACTAAATGTAAATATGAAGATTTTATAAATGGTATTTATTGACTACTAGGAAAAGTTTTCAATGATTTTTATACATTAACCTACGTCATCTTCACCACCCTATGAGATAGGTACTTCCATTTTTGTCACCTGTCTCACAGAAGAGCCACAGTTGAGGTTAAGTAACTTGTCCAAGGTCACACAGTTGGAAATTGGTAAAACCTGGATTTGAACTCTGGCTGTCTGGGTAAGATGGTTTTACTCACAGAATTTTTGACACCAAATGTGTGTGTGTATGTGTGTGTGTGTGTGTGTGTGTGTGTGTGTATTCATTTGTTCCTTTATACTAATTCTCTGTTCTTTGGATACCAATTGGGTATCCTACGATTCAACTCAATTCTGGCACTAACTATACAAGGTTAGCATCAGACTCCATAAGTTTAAAGGCTCAGGTCCTCAGGAGAGTCTTCATTTCAGATACCCCTGCAAGTATTAAGTTCCCAGGTTACCCACATTTTTGTCTAATTTGGCTACAAATTGGAGGTTCCCATGACCTCCCTCCCTCCTGTTCAATAATTTGCTAGAATGGCTCACATACTCAAGAAAATGGTTTACTTACTAATACCAGTTTATTATTAGGGATATAACTCTGGAAAAGCCAAATGGAAGAGATGCATAGGGTAGGCATAAGGAGCTTCCATACTTCCTCTGGGTGTCCCACCCTTCTAGCACCTCAATGCATTCACCAATGTAGAAGCTCTCTGAACCCCACTTGTTCTTAAGGAGGTTTCATTATGTAGGTATGCTTGATTAAATCATTAGCCATTGGTAATTAACTCAATCTCCAGCCCCTCAGGACTTGGAAGGTCTATCCCTCTAATCACGCCTTGCTCTTTCTGGTGACTAGCCCCATCTGGAACTTATTTAGGGGCCCCCAGCGACCAGTCATCTCATTAGCATACCAAAGACACTCATCACTCTGGATATTCCAAGGGTTTCAGAGACCAAGTGCCAGGGACCGGGGATAAAGACGAAATATATATTTCCCATTGTGCCACACTGAGCCTATGTTCTTAATTGTTATACAATACAAAAATAAAGGATAACAGCGTATTTAGGCTTAACAGACAGTAAAGTTTTATTCAGTATATCTGCTGGTCTTCCTTTCCCCTCACAGTTAGTAATTACAAAAATAAATACATCTACTTAATCAACTCTGAAACAAGATTTGGAAGATCCCAGGTTACATGAAGGAGTGTGTCATAGGAGCACTTGATAGGATGGCAGAGAAGGTTGACACAAAAAACTGAGTATACAACTAGAGCAGTGGCAGGGCTGTGGCCGGGGTCCTGGACAAAAACCACACCTAAATACGCTTAAAACTCTTGTGTTAGAAAAGTGGGTCCAAGAAGTAAATCAGGGTTCAGGGGGAAAAAAGGCCAAGTTGGATGTAGGAATGAATGTAGGGATGGGGCTATAAACATGAAGAAGATGCAAGGAGCCTGGGATATAAGTTGTCAACGATAGAGGTTGCTCATAGCTGCCTGTTGGTTGTGGAAGATATGGTACTAGCACAGATTAAACAGGGTAAGAGGTCCAAGGGTAGGGGGTGGGGTGAGCCAGTCCCTTCCTTGGATTTGAGAATTCTTATTTCTAGAATAAACAAATTGGACTGACTGGGTTGTAAGGTTGCTTTCAACTGTAACATGTCCTTTGTGTAGAATGATTTCATGGAAATGATCCAAATGCCAGTCCTAGGGGTTTTTTGTGAAGATACCGTATTAGTGGGATCTTTTGATTTAATGAGTGCCTATGACTATTATAACATGAAGGCTGTGTTATATTAAGATTTCAAAATAGATAAACTCTGAGGAGGCTTCACATGGTATGTAGGCTACAAGACCTAAAAGAAAGGAGACAGACTCTCCCCTGAGCTGGGCAGAGCAGCATGACAGTGGCACCGGCCAATGGGACCTTCCTGCCAATTATCTCTGGCAGTCAGGTCCTACAGGTCAGGAACTGGGAAGGCATGGAGAGTCCCAAGATAATCTCCCTAGAATTTGTATTTTTGCCTTAAATCAGAAGGGGAAAAAAAAGGATTTAATTTGTCTGAGAGACTATTGTAGGCAGGTGAAAGATAAGATTGCATCTCCCAAGGGGAGATAGTCTGCGGTTGGGAGAAAAGGCAAGCCATACCGGTATTTTGGGTCCCACATTTAATAATTGTAGCATCAAAACCCTATAATTTGGAAAAGTAATTGTGAAGATGATGTTTGCATTTTCTCTAATCATTTTCCTTTTGTTCCTATTTAGCGTATGTGAAGTTCCACACGAAATTACAGTGTTTCCGCGGTGCAAAAGAGAACCAATGGAGATTTCATTTGTTTTCTTTTGCAGTGCTTGGCTCAGGCATTAAATGGAAGCAGCGTAATTCCAAGGATGACGTGTGATGGTGTTTATGATACTGAAATGAAAATTATAACAAGGAAATGCAACTAAAAGTCATGAAATCAGGACTTCCTTTTTAAGGTATCATATTTGTCAACACTTTCTCCTCTCTCCCCCCATTAGTATGCATGGGGCTGAGGTGCAATTGCCCAATGCTCCTTATGGGCATCCAGGGCTTGATGTGGCAAGTTGTACTCATCTAGCCTCCACTTGTAGAACCACAGACTCTGTCACTGCGTGCCCACCAGGCAAAGCACCTGGCTCTCCCAGCTTTCTTCTGCCCCTTTTCCACCTCTGCCTTCCTTGCCTCTGCTCTCAGGGGAGTTGTTACTGCTATTGCTATCTTCTTCTCAAAACATTTACTCTCCTTCTGGGCCTTTTGAACAGCAACGATGGTCATTGCTTATGGCTTAAAAATTCAAGGATTCAAAATTTAATTCAAAATTCAAGTTTGGCAGATATAATTGGTAGGGTGAGTGGCCTAGCAGAGGGGAAAGGATTCAGCACATCTCCCAGGTTTCTGCTGTGGGCAACTGGCTGAAAGGCAGTAAGTTACCTGAAATGGGTGGATGACAGGGAACACCAGATTGGGTAGAGGGGGGGGTGATAAGCTGCATTACAGGAACAATAAAAATACTCTCTTCTGTTGGGCCCCTGCTTCATCCTACACAAAGTTTCCAATGCTTTAAATGGATTAGTTCTGATTCTTAGAGTAACTCTTTAAGGTAAGTGACCGGGTAGTTTGTTGTGATTTCTGGGACCATCTAGTGAATATATCCATTAAGCAGTTGGATTTTCAAGTTTAAGGTGCAAGAAACAGGTCAGGGTTGGAGATACAGAGCTGTGTGTAGATGGTAGCTAAAACCGTGAGAGTTCATGAGGTCACCAAAATATATGTCAAATAAAATAGCCAAGAACCACCATCATGATGTAATGGAGGGAGTATGGGATTTGGGCTAGTTGGTTTGAATCCCAAATGAAGTTTTGTTTCTCTGCCCGTTTAATAAGCTAATAAGAGATTCTGCTTCAAAAACAGTCTCAATTTTCTAGTTTTAACCAAATGATCCCGCCTTCTCTTTCCCTCCCATAGTTTCCCGGAGCAGGGATAAATACTGGGCTCAAGAAATTCAGTCTAAAGGTTGAACTGAGCTAATCAGATGTCTGTAGAGCATTTGGACCAAGTGACTTGGAAATTGTGTCCCTTCCTTGTTAACCTCCCCGCCCCCTGCTTTTATAACGGGGATACTTTATAATGACTCCAAATCAGAATTGCTATGAAAATATTGTTTACAAGCATGGATTGTTGAGAGTGAAATAATAGAAAGTCCTCTTCATTATCCAGAAATTTCCCTTTGGTAAACTAATTAAGAGGATGCCTTTGAAAGCCAGCAGATGAAACAGTAAATGTAAGGGGGTCTGAAGTGGCATGTGAAGAAAAGTCATCTTTTGTACCAAGTAAAATCGAGTAGGGAGGGGGCCTAGAACACAAAGGATGTGCAGTCAGCAGAGATGGGACAGTGCTAAACTCCCAAAGACAGGGTCCAACAATTGAGAAAAACAGGTTGTGGTTATCATGCACCCCCAGTTAAATGTGGCAATATCTTTGAGCAGCTTTCCTCAAATGCATCAATTCAAAATTTCACTCCCACCTTGGCTTTCACTTTATTTCTCAGCTTGCTTGCCAAATGAGCTCAGAAACATTTATTGACATGCCAAATGTGGGGAGGGGAGTGAGAAGGGAGGGCTCCTTCATTGTTTCAGTCAGGAATCAGAAGAAGGCTCATAAGACCATTTCCTCCTCCAAATTCCAAACTTCTGTGAGGAAGTCAATGTCTACAGTTTCCCTGGGTGTAGGCAAAATATTGGTGCCCAATGCTTTGCAACTTGCACATTCCATTAGCTGGGGATATTTGAAACATTATTCCTTTGTAATATTCCCAAGCATTTAGTCAACTTTCTAGGTCAATCTGTTATCCTTCCGTCATCAGTAATATATTTTAAGTTTCTTCAATTAAACATCTCTTGAAAAATAACTGCATGATAAATGATACTTCTTATTTTTCAAAAGATGAGCAAGATTTATATTTTCTTTGTATCCAAAATTTAATTCTACTTTCTATCATACTATATAGTTGGAGTTCCAAAAAATTTATTTTTGTCATAGGCAGGCAATTAGAATCTACATTTTCATATGCAGGTGTATCCTTAATTTATAGAATTTATAAAGAACTTTTAACCAGTTAGCAGAAGTTTGTTGCCTGCATAGACTACATTTCTAGATGTCTACTTCTGCAATTTCCAACTCTTTCTTTTGTATAATAATAAGTGATAAGAGATATAATTTTTGTTAGGACGTGCTAGCGGGCTTCAACATAAACCTTACATAGAAGGCAATCTTAAAATGTGTCATCTAAGAAATCTTCAGAATTGGAGTATTAAGACAGATAGCAGAGAGCTCTTCAGGGTGAGTGCTAATGCCTTCACAAGGTTTTGTTATTCCATTTGTGGGATTGGACAATGACTGATGGAGCTAGTGAGAAAAGAGCTCTTAATAACCCTGGAAATTCAGTTCCTTTCTTAATCCTAACTGATGTGCATAGAGTGAAATACCTTATTATAACATTTAGTGTGCATGTGTGTGTGTGCGTACGCATACGTACGTGCACATGTGCTCCATAAAGAGCAAGGACGTCTGCACCCATATGCAAATTTGCTTTTTTGGTTTGCTTAAGTGATTGTTGCTTCGAAATGAACTGAGAAACATTTCGCATATGAATACTGAAAGCAGATTGATTCAGTCAATATTGCCAATGCCTTGCAGAGAAGCACTCAAAATGGAGGCTCTGTTTGATTCCAGGCACAGTCTCTAATCAGTTATTTACCTTTGTACTTTAGACCAGATTCACGTTGTTTTGTGTTTGGAGATTCCATGTAATCAAATTACTGATCTTTTCCTGAGAAGATGATATTTGGAAATTTGAGATATTTATGTCTTCTTGGTAAAATCTTTACATTTTTAACTAAAACATCTATGTGCAAAAGATTAGGGTCAGAAAAGGTCATATCATCTATAGAAACTGAAAAAATAAGTTTCAGAAACCCAAGGTTATCTCCTTTGCCTGAGACAATATCTTCTGTATTTTCTACTGAGATGTGGAATTCTATAACAAGAGATTTATTCTTTAGTTTACAGCTTTTTTTTCCTGCAGATAAAATGCAAATCTTGTTTAAGAGGTATATTCTCCCACATGCACTTAAGCTTAAATAACCCCAAGTTACTATTTTAAGAGTAGATATAAATAGGTATTAATCTACTATGTCTGCAGATTATTAAAACAGAGAGATGATAACACCCACCATAGGGATGGGGATGGGTTGGGACAGAGCCAAGACTTGGTATACTAGGGATGTGGGGAAGACCTGCCTTTATCCACTCATTCTACAATTATTTATTGAAAACCCATTATATAATAGGCATTAGGCTAAGCTGTGGGGATGTAAAAATAAGCACAATAAATGTCTTTCCTGTCCCTAACAGAGCATATTGTCCAGTGTATTCGTTTTCTCAGGTTGTGGCTAAAAAAAAAAAATTATCCCAACTTCAATGACTTAAAACAACAGAAATTTATTCTCTCACAGTTCTTGAGACTAGAGATCTGAAATGAAAGGGTCAGCAGGGCCAGACTCCCTCTGTAGGCTCTAGAGGAGGACACCTCCTTGCTTCTTCCAGTGTCTAGGTATTCCTCGGCTTGTGGCAGTATAAATCAAATCTCTGCCTCTATGTGCACGTGACCTCTGTGATTCCATTTGTCCCTGTATTCCATCTGTGTCTCTGTGTCCTTTCTTCTTCTTAAAAAGACACCAGTCATTGAGTATAGGGTTTGTTCTAAATCCAGGAATGAGTTCCCCTCTTGATCCCTAATTAATTACATCTGCATAGATCCTATGTCCAAAAGTTCCCATTCTGATGCTCTGAGTGGAGAAGAGGTTTTGGAGGACACCACTCAACCCCCTACGTGAAAGAAGCAATACACCAGCCATTTTAATACAGAGTAATGTCAGGAGAGGTGATAAGGGTGGTGTGAGAGGGATGAGGAGGAGAGTGAAGAGCATTTTAGGCAGAGAGCATTCTGAAAGACCCAAAGGAAAGAATGTGGAGTGGTTCTCAAGAATTTCAGTGTGGTGGGAACTCTGAGAGCACCTGACAAGGGAGGGATTAGAACAGCAGAAAGTAGAGATTGTTCTTAAAGGAAGAGCCAATTCATAAAGATGAGAGGACCTTTTTCCTGAGGTGCACAGGCAGCCATAGTAGGGTTTCAAGTGGGATGCCATTGTTCTGTTTACATTTGTGTTTCAGGAAGGTGGCTCTGGCTGTGTGCAGACTAGGGGGAAGGGAGAGAGTAAGATTGGAGGCAAAGAGGCTTAGGAAGGATTACATCACACCTTATGGTGGCTCTGAGTTTAGCATCTCATCTCCCCTCACTGTGTTGCACCCAGACCCGGCTGAGGATTGAGCAAAGGGCTCAAGTTAGGATCATAACATGCAATTCAGAGTTTTATCCTTGAGATAAATGACAAAAAATTCCAAAATTTTGGTGTTCACCGAATCAGCTGAGGCACCCTTTGTTCCCGTGGCCTCAATCCATCATTCTGTTCTTTCTTAAGTCCGATAATTCAACCTACCTGGAGATTCTGAGAGCTATCTTAGATCTTCCTCATAAACTCAAGGTCTTTGCTTAAGAAAGTTGAAAGCATTTCTCTTGCTCACGATAAAGAGGCCCAAATGAAACACCCTCATTTAGCCAAAAGATAACGGTGACATAAACTAGAGTGAGGAACTGAAGTAACATGGATGAATTTGAGCAAACTTTGGAAGTAACACTGATAGGACTTTATGATGGATTAGAAGCAGGTTTTTAGCGGGTAGAGTCAATAATTAAGCTTAGGTTTCTAATGCAGCACTCTGGGTGAATAGTGGAACCAACCATTAACTGAGATAAAACATAGCAGGAGAAACTTGGATTGGGAATTTATTATACTCAGCTATGACAATTGAATTAAAGGTGCCTTCAGGACATCCAATTGAATATGACCCATGAGTACTTGAATATAGATCTGAAATTCAGGCTAGGAACCTGGGTAAAGTTTGTGGGAGTATTCGCCCATAGAAGCTGACACCCAGGGTTCTAGAAGCACAAACTCAGCAGACAGCTCTACTGAATGACCAGACACTTTGAGTTCTTAAATAGTCCTCTCTTCTCATAGGCTGAGTTTGCAAGTACCTATTGTTCTTTAGTAGTGTGTTTTTCATTTAGTGGTTTCTTTTTTTTTTTTTTTAAGATTTTATTTATTAGACAGAGAGAGATCACAAGTAGGCAGAGAGGCAGGCAGAGAGAGAGGGGGAAGCAGGCTCCCTGCTGAGCAGAGAGCCCGATGTGGGGCTCGATCCCAGGACCCTGAGATCATGACCTAAGCTGAAGGCAGAGGCTTTAACCCACTGAGCCACCCAGGCACCCCAGTGGTTTCTTTTTTTAAATCTTTCAATGCTTAGAGTCAAAAAATATCCATAAGATAAGTAATATAAAAATGGATTGGAAAAATTCATTTTCTCTCCTCATCTCCTGGCCTCCATCACTTTTCTCTAAGAATATGTCTATTATTTTCAATATGTGTTAAGTTTGGAAATTTTTTTCTGCATTTATACTGTCTTCATTAAATTCGAGACCCATGAAAGTTGGAACCCTGTTCTTCTTTTCTTATTTACTTCCAAACCAAATCTATTAAAGTGTAAAGAATTTAATGGGCATTCACATGTTTATTGATGACAATTTTAATGTGGAAGTGTTTCCAAGTTGAAATAGACACCAGAAGAAAAACAATATGACTTAAATTTTCTAAGATTGTAATTATAACTATATAACACAAAAAGGAAGTGAAAAGAGACACCAAATGCAAATATGATTAGTGGATCATTTTGCTTTCTTTTGTAAATAATTTTTCATGCACAATTACACTTACACCTGCATGTACTAAATTAATTTTTCCATGTGGATGAGTAAGGAATGATGAGTACCATCTGAGAAATACTCTTCCAGTTCAAGCCTATATCGCTGGATGTTATCTAGTTCAGGATCAGAAGGGATATGAGCTGAAGCAGCGTGAGAGGTTTTCTCTATATAATTTTGCTTTAAATCTCAGATTTTGTGCATTTTGTGTCAGCCTCAGAAATCTAAAACCACAGGCATCAAGAATAAATTTTCTCTTCACTCAAAGCTAGCTTTAATTTTTCTGATATTTCTGCCTGAGCTTAGGTTGGTGATTATAACACTTAGCCACATGAATCATTTTCTTCATCTTCAAAGAGCATTATGAACATTAAATAATTATTCCTCACAATGCTTCTGCGAGGTAGGTATTTTTGTTCCCATCCCATTTCACAGACCTGAATACTGAGGGACAGAAGCCAAGTAGTGGGTATTCTATGATCCCGAAAGATTAAAAACTAATAATAACCTTTTGATTCACAAACCACCTTTTCTCTTTATTTTGGTTCTCCCTCTGGACTTTAAGATATATGAAGGAGATTGGGGGAAAATTTTTAAACTCTGTGATGTTTTCAAAGGAAAGAAAGGATTTCACACCTTTTTAACTGCCATTCAGCTGCAGGTAAAGAATTTAACAGCTTTCGGAGTGCTAATTAGAGCCCATTATAACTTGATTGACCTGCATTGGCAGTAGCGCTCCTCCTGTCCTTGCAGGATGGAGATTTTGCTTTTCCTCACAGTTCTGATTCGCGGAACTCAGTTTCCTGACAATGGGAGCAGCGGTAATTCAGAGACAGCCATCAGAACGGGGCTGCGTAAATCGATATTTAAAATGGAATTTTCCCTTTGCATGCTTTGGGAATAATAAGCAACAGATCCTGTTCAATACTTCCAGTGGTCCAGATGTTTTCACACTTACTTACTTGGGGATAGTAGAAAATGGAGGTTCATTATGGGTCTTAACTTCTTAATTAACAAAGTCAGAGAATACCCAAGAAACAAAATATCTCTATTTGGCCTCCATGGCTTTTGCTATTTACTATTTGCGTAAGAAATCAAGTATGTATATTTACAAGGTAAATGCTTTGTACTCAGGTGGCGAAATTAGCTTTTCTGGGTAAGTACATATCTGGGTGAAAAGTGTTTTCTTTTTGCTTGACTCAATGCTTTTCTTGACGAGTAAGGAGATGTTCCTCTGTGTCTGATAATTGAATTTAATATTGTCCGTATACCTATTCCCTTACGTGTACTCTGCTCTCAAATTTCTTTCTGCCTATTGCACAGAAACTTGCCGTGTGAAAAGGCATTCCTATTTCATCTACCCCCTTCCTGCCCGCAAATCATTCTCCCATTTCCTCCACTTCATTTTTTGTTGTTATTGTTAAAAGATTTTCTTTTTTTTTTAACTTCGGTTATAATTGGCATATAATATTATGTTAGTTTCAGGTGTACAACATAATAATTTGATATTTGTCTATGTGGCAAAATGGTCACCACAGTAAGTCCTAACATCTGTCACATCCTCAATTTTTAACTTACTAATTATTTCCAGGTCTTTAGGTTAAATATTTGAATGGATATTAAAATTTAACACTAGAACATCCTAAGTTCTTTTAAAACTACTTTCTTTCTCTTTCACAACCTTGTCCCCAGACCTAACTGCTCTACTCTAATCTCGCATTTTTTTTTTAAAGATTTTATTTATTTGACAGAGAGAAACACAGCGAGAGAGGGAACACAAGCAGAGGGAATGGCAGCGGGAGAAGCAGGCCTCCTGCCGAGCAGGGAGCCCGATGTGGGGCTCATCCCAGGACCCCGGGATCATGACCTGAGCCGGAGGCAGCCACCCAGGTGCCCCTAATCTCACTTTTATAAATGCTTTCCTTAAGCATACTTTTCTGGAAGCATTTGTTAAGTGCCTGCATTACACCATTCCTATCAGACAATGACCTCAGGAAGACAGAGCTCCTGATTTTCTCATTCACCTTTGTCTCCCCACTACTTAGAAAGAGTCTGGGAGGTCCTGGGATCTTGATAAATATTGGTGAATAACTAATTAAATAAGCAAATTGTGTTGACTGCTGTCACTTTTAAGAGTATTTTCTAGTATTTCTAATATTTCTGGATATCTCAATCAGCTTGCCACCTCTACGCATGGTATTAATTAATAGTCATTCAACTTCATCTATTAGCATATGCTTTCATGAACTCAAAGCAGAAGTTGACTTGGCATTGAGGACAAAGGGTGAAAGAGACTCAAACAGGTGCAAATACACGTGATCTTGAGATATCTGATACCATTTTTCAGCCCAGGTAACTTAAGTGTAGTGTTTTCCTTTTTTCCATATATTACAGATTGATGATATAACTCTTTTTCACCATCCACTCACTGAAGCCAATTGATGTATAATTTATCTATATTCATCTTTGTCCTGAGGTGAATTTACAGTGGGTTATAGAGATAATGATATCAAATTATTTTTTAATAACTGAGAAAATTAAGGCAAAAAGAAGTGTAGACAATTAAGGGAGCATCAGTAGTAAAGTTACCATGTGGGGTGTTTGCTGTAATAATGTCCTTTGCACTTACAAGAGATGAGCCCCCTGACAGCCCGAATCTTCAGTTTGTGACCTTTATTTCACATTATGTCATTGTGTTTCCAAATTTAGTCTAGGTACTTAATTCTAATTTCTCATATTCTTTTCTTGGGAGTTTGGTCTTTTTTTTTTTTTTAAGATTTTAATTTATTTATTTGACAGAGAGGAGAGAGATCATGAGTAGGCAGAGAGGCAGGCAGAGAGAGAGGGGGAAGCAGGCTCTCAGCCGAGCAGAGAGCCCGATGTGGGGCTCGATCCCAGGACCCCGAGATCGTGACCTGAGCCGAAGACAGAGGCTTTAACCCACTGAGCCACCCAGGTGCCCTGGGAGTTTGGTCTTGAGAAGGTCATCAGAGGCTTGTAGTTAAGAGTCCTAGGACATGGTCTTTTAAATACAAAGTACAAGGGGTAGAATTAGGCAGTTCCTTCATTCAAGTAGCTGTATGCCTCCTTCTCTGTCCAAAAACAATGTCTCTGTCTTTCTTTATATATATATATATGTCTTTCTTTATATATATATATATATATATATATATATATATATATATATATGTATAATATATATATAAGTATATATATACTTAACATGTATGCTTAATATTTAGGTATAAATATATAAATTTTTATATTTTTAATTATATAAAAGGTTTTATTTTAAAATTCATGACATCTTTTTTAAGTGCCCAATTTACATCATTCGAAGGCAAATTCCAATTTTTAGGAGACAACCAAAATTCATTTTGAATAGGTAATAGGTATTGTGATCAAAACAAAATGCAACTACAAAGCAATGAAAACATTTTACTTTCAAAAGTTAGCTCAGAAAATAGTTGCAAAAGGGGAGTACCCACAAATTACATGACCTGAAAACACCATAGTAAGTATGTAGCTTTCTACCTTTGGACAACTTGGAAGAAAAACTTGTGTGTGTGTGGTTTCTTGGGGGGGGTGGGCAGGTGGAGTGGAGAGGAGTGGGGAGGAAACTTGTAATAATATAGAATCATTACTTTATAATCACCCCTGCATCCAGTTTGCTCTATCTACACACTAACATTGTTATAGTTGTTACTTTGTAGGAGGTTTAGTTTATTATGCTGAACATCTTGTAAATTCTCATCAAAGTTTTGAAGCTTAAGTACACATGGTTCACATGGTCTTTTGAGGGTTAAATTAGATAAAAAATGCCAAAGTCTTTTTTTTAATTATAAAGCAGTACACAAAAGTTAGTTATTAATACCATTGTTATTTTGTATCTTTTTCATGGATCCGAGTACAGGATGAACCATTGCCTACATATGCAGTTTGCTGACTGACTCAGTTGCAGTGTGATTAAGATGGTTTTTAAGGTTTTGGCACTTCATAGTGATTCTTCTATTGACAATTTGCTTTTACATCACTTCAAAGGACAAAAAAAAAGTTTTCCTGGCACTAAAAATGAGCTCATGACTTTCGATCCTCCATTACTCTTTCTAACCCATCATGTTGCACTCAGTTGTATTTCAACAAATATACAACTTCCCCTAAAGGATAAAAAGTCAATTTAAGGAAAACTCACACATCCCAGAGTGTAAACTTACACCAGTGTATGAAAGTTTTATTTGCTTTGGTACATAAAGCAAAAATATATGCTTTGATGTTAAGAAAGTTGCCCTAATGACTGGCAATTATGAATAACTATCATTTGACAGTAAATCTTCCACAAGGTATTCTCACATTCTTGGGGCCAAATTTTTCCTTCAAGACGCCCATATTTTCCCGAGAGCTAGGCTGAAGTCAGCCAAGGTTATGGGGGTTTAGGACAAAAGCAGGCTTTCTATTTCCTTCTTTTCAGTTACTCAGAATACAAAAGGAAAGCCAATGTATATTATTTTCTTGTCCCCAAATTCAAAATAATAGATTTTAAAATGCAACATCAAATCAAAAGCAAGAAAATGATAACCGAATTGCATCCTCGGGCCCTAGGGAATTATTTTCCCCAAACTTTCCTAATATTGTAATATTTCTCAATATTCAGAAATTATAATGAAAAGAAGATACAATTATTAACCCATTTCCTTGTTTAATCAGTCTCTTGTCCTTGACTGCTGCCTTCCAAAGTTCCCCCACCTTGTGTTTTCCTACCCGTTTCTCCTCTCCCCTCTTTTCCCCATGGGTTCAATGGGGAAATCTTTTTTCAGCTTGTGGCATTTTTCTCTTCTTCCCAAAATATCTGTCAAGCAGATCTTACACAAAATATCCAGGAAGGGAAAGTTATGCATCTTTTTTCCTCTTGTTTTACCTACTTTGAAGTTCTTTTGGACTCAAAGGTCATAGGGATCAAACTGAGACTCTAATATGCTCAATTCTATTAACCTGTACTGAGAGTTCGTTCATCTTCTGAAAGTGATCAACTTGTTTCCAGGGAGTAATTTATATTAGGGTAGTATCTGACTGCATTTAAAAAAGAGAGAGAGAATTGTAGAAAGCCGTAAAAAGGTACTTGTATGGATGCATTTTATTTGTTTTTTTTCATTTAACGTTTAGTACAGAAGTGTTGTATAGTATGAATTTATTACCTCACTAGGGTTTTCATATTATATATATCCTAGTCATTTTCATTCTACCCCTTTTTAGTTATACTTAAAAAAATGGTTATTATTATTATTGTTGTTGTTTTTTTGCTTTTTTAGCTTTTGCATTATATTCTATTCCATCCACACTTGAGACTTCTTAAAATCTTACCATCTCTTCATTCTGCCCTGCTTTCATAATTTTTTAAAAGATTTATTTATTTCTTTTAGAAAGAGAGTGAGAGAAAGCAGGGGAGGGGCAGAAAGAGAGGGAGAGAAGCAGAGGCTCCCTTGAGCCTGGAAACTAACACAGGGCTTAGTCCCACAACTCTGAGATCATGACTTGAGCCAATATCAAGAGTCAGATATTTAACTGACTGAGCCACCCAGGTGCCCCCCTACTCTCATAACTTTTGAAATGACATTCCATAATTTGTTTTTAAATTTTTATTTTCCTACATTTATCCCACCTTTCCTGGCTTCTTTACTACCAGTTCCCAATGTTGAAATAATTCACCATTGATATTAGCGTATTTTAAGTCCCATCTAATTTAGAAGCTGAATTATCTCACTTTTACATAATCATTTTAATAGGACTTTATAATAGTTACCTACACTGCTAATTATTTCAGGTATCTCAAAGACTGGATTTGAATTTTTTTTTAAAGATTTTATTTATTTATTTGACAGAGAGAAAGAGATCACAAGTAGGCAGAGAGGCAGGCAGAGAGAGAGGGGGAAGCAGGCTCCCCATCGAGCACAGAGCCTGATATGGGGCTCGATCCCAGGACCCTGAGATCATGACTTGAGCCAAAGGCAGAAGCTTAACCCACTGAGCCACACAGGAACCCCTAGATTTGAATTTTAAGGTGACTCCAATATGTAGTGTTCTTGGCCAAAATTCCATTCCAATAAACCTAGGTGTAAGTCAAGGTTCAACCAGAGAAGCAGAACTAGTGAGACTTGGCTTAGATAGATAAATAGATTTATTACAAGGAATAGTCTCACAAAAATGTAGAACCAAGCAAGCCTGAAGTCTAGGATAAGCAACCAGCTCAGTAAGATCGTGTGCAACGTAGGACCCCCAAAAGGTGAAGCACGGACCCACAGAGAGGCAATCAAGAAGGGAAGATCATCAGCAGGATGGAATCCAAGAGCATGAGTGGAAGCTTGGAGTCCCCTCTCAGGGAAGCTATAAACCTTCTTTTAAAGGGTGTCACTTTGGGGTGCCTGGGTGGCTCAGTGGGTTAAAGCCTCTGTCTTCGGCTCAGGTCATGGTCTCAGGATCCTGGGATCAAGCCCTGCATTGGTCTTTCTGCTCAGCAGGGAGCCTGCTTCCCCCTCTCTCTCTGCCTGCCTCTCTGCCTACTTGTGATCTCCCTCTCTCTGTGAAATAAATAATTAAAAATCTTTAAAAAAAAAAAGGGTGTCACCTGACTTAAACATTGTGGATTGGAGGTGAGGAAGCTGTAAGAGATGGGACAAATGTAGGAAAATAAACAATAGACAAAATTATGAAATATTATGTCAAAAATTTTAATGAAAGAAGGTCAGAATGAAAAGATCATAGATTAAGTCAGACACTTTTAATTAATTTGTGGTTGGTTGATTAGGGGCTTTTAATGATACCTGCAAAATTTCTTCCTAGCAGCACGTAGGTTAGCATAGAGTTGAATAAGGGGGTGTGTATACTACCAAATGGCTGCTGCTTCCCTTCCTTCCTCTCACAGTTCTGGGAAAATGTCCCTCTTGGTCTGCCCTAACTGGAAACACACCAGAAAGGGAATTCTGGTCACTGCAGTTCAACCCAGCCAAGTAGACACATTGTAAAGCCTTCACAGTCTAGAGGAATAAGGTTGGACCAGATGCTGCTTTGTAGCTCACTGAGCATATTTGGTGCTTATGGTTTATCCCTAACAAGCAAATGCTCATAAACAGTGATAATAAAAATGACCATTTGTTGATTATAACTAATATTTATTAGATAAGTACTTACCGGGTCAGGCATTGTTTTAAATATTTAAATATTTCAGTATTAACTCAAATTTCATAACAATCTTATGAGTTAAGGTCCTATTATTTCCCCCATTTTCAGATGTGGATACTGATACACAGATAGGTTAAGTAACTTGCCCAAGGTCACACAGCTTGTAAGTAACAGGCATTTGTGAATATAGAGAAAGAGCTCCAGAGTCCACAAGCTTTACCGCTATGCTATGCTGAGGCATCAAAAAAGCCCTGAATATTAAAATTTTGTCGAAATTCTAAAGTCCTGGGGCGCCTGGGTGGCTCAAAGGGATAAGGCCTCTGCCTTCGGCTCAGATCATGGTCTCAGGGTCCTGGGATCAAGCCCCGCATCGGTCTCTGCTCAGCAGGGAGCCTGCTTCCCCCTCTCTCTGCCTACCTCTCCGCCTACCTGTGATCTCTCTGTCTCTGTCAAAGAAATAAAATAAAATCTTTAAAAAAAAAACCAAAAAGAAATTCTAAAGTCCTAACTCAGCTCTAATTCTTGGGACTATAATACTGACTCAGCTTATTTCCTCTATGATAAGATGCCTACTTAGGATAAAAGCTCATCTTTGCTTTTCTACTAAACTCCTTTAGTTTTGTTGTGGTTTTTTTTCCCCTCACACTGTGGACTGTACATTTTGTCACCCATCTGGGCACAGTGAGCCCATTTAGTTAGGAAAACGCTTCTCAAAGACCCGAACAGGTCTGTCATGTCTTCCGTCTCCAAGGACACACGCAGCTCACACTGCCTTGAATCAGACCTGGTTCCCTGCTGGGTGAAGAGCACTTTCTATTACATGCAGCCCATCCCAACAGAGCCAGATGCAAACATGCAATGAAGGATGAAGGAGGCATCAATAAACTGAAGGATTTTAGTGAAACCACTTACTGTAAGTGTGACAGACTTGGATGGGGTGGGTGACAGTGTAAAGTACTCTGAAAAATCGCTGGCTCCCACTGTTTTATCTTGCTCACACTGGAGTTATTCCTGAAAATGAAAATACTTGGTAAGGCCAAGGATTTCCTTCCATAAGGCTTGCAGCTATTAAGGAATTGAAAAATGGGGGTGTCATTAGGCAGAGACTCAAAGGGGGGATCAGTCCAATCACTGTATATCATATTACCAGGATACACAAAGATTACTCTAATCCTTAGCACATCAATTAGCAACCAACCTGTCTTTTTTTATATATATTTTTTTTTCGTGGAAGCGATAGTCACAGTTGACGTCTGAGTTCTTAGACAGTAAAAAGCTTGCCATAAAATAGGAGATGTTAGGGGCTTCTTATGGAATAATGGAAAAATGGAAATTAGTGTCAAAATGATGTCATGGCTTCAAAACATTGTTGGTACAAGTGCCTGACAGGCATCCTTGACACACTCTATAATGACATAGTAAGAAAGCAAAAATAATGTGACAATGACTTTCTATAGGACTTATGAAGAATGACTGGATGGGGTGCTGCACTCCATATGCTGATCTCAAGAAGATACATTTCCTCTGTGAGACATCAATATTTATGAGATTTATTGATTATCTTGTCACGTTTAAAATATGTGCTTAACAGTATATTTAGGGGTCAATTGGAGTCACAGGGACACAGCATCCTCTGCAAGCAGGACAGGAGAGACCGTGTCATTCTTTGTCGGTCCTTACCGGTGCTCTCTAAGAAAATAAATCATTACAAAATTAAAATAATCCTCACAGAGAAAACACCAGGGCAAAAGGGTTTTACAGGCAAGATTAACTAAAATATTTTTTGAAAAATATGTATTCATCTCATACATACTCTTGCAGCAAACTCATTCTTTAAGAATATTATTATTGAACTATTTGGGAATGTCCTGGCTTGTTGCAGATTTTTCCCCTGTATGAACCATCAAATCATATAATTTTAGAGCTGGAGGAATGTCATTGGTTAGTAATCCAGCCCCAGTTCTTTGAGATGAAGCGCTTACACAATATTGCAACATTATCAGTGGTAGAACTGATTGTGGTACTTCCCATGAGGGTGGAATGGTTCCCTGTATGCCAAGTGAAATCAGTGAGGACTGCATTTGGTAGCAAGGATTCCATCATGTACCAAGAAGTCTGGAAATAGGCAGTGCTAAACTGGTATGCAAATTACCAGCGACCTTGAGGACTCAGGCCCCTTCCAGCTCTCTCTCAGTTAGCGTATGGCTTTGGACCTTACAAGAGAGGAAGGCTGAACCTTTAGGTATCATGTCTGTGTTCCAGGCGGATTAAAGGAAGAAGAGGCATGGGCTGAATGAAGAGAGGTCAGCTCTTTGTCAGATCTCATCATATGGCCTCTGCTAGTCTCAACTGAAAGTTTTAACTTTTCCAGCTTCATAATAAAGATAACAGGGCAGGAGGGGATTAAAAATGAAGGTGAGGACAGATGACTCATAATGTCTTCCCTACTAATTTCTATGGACTGAATGGTGTCCCCCAAAATTCATACACTGAAGTTCAACGCCCCCCCATACTGTATTGGAGATGGTTCCTTTAAGGAGAGGACTAAGGTTAAATAAGATCATGAGAGTGAAAATAAATTTCTGCTGTTAAGCCACCCAGTCTGTAGTATTTTGTTATGGCGGCCCAAATGGACTAACAGAGTGTTATACACCAACATGGGTATTCACTCATTTAACAAGAAGTTAGGACACTTGCAGTGTTGTACTCACAGAAAAATATGCAGGGATTGAGGAGAATATGACACAGGCTTGTCTAGTAGGCAGGTAGCTGGGCAAATAATCAACAAACAAGCAACTGTGTGTTAACTGTCTCATAGGTAATTACAGAGTGTTATTGGAATACAAAGGGGAGAAAACAAAATCTTCGCCTACCAGCTGAACAGCACGGCCTCAAGGAGGATTTCTAAGAGGGTTTATCCTCTGAACAACAAGCTAGTTACCTAACCTCTCTAGACTTCAACGATGAAAATGAAGATAAAAATCAAATCAACTGCATATATTTGTTGGCTCAATTTAATGAGACAAATCATGTAAACAAGATAATGAGATACATCACAGTGCCCGATATTTGGTAAGCATTTTTAAAAAGAATATAATCGTATCAACTCAATCGGGGGTCACCAGATTTTTTCTGTACTGGACCTGGTAATAAATGGGGACAGGCTTTGCAGGCCTTATCGTCTCTGCCACAATGGCAGAGCTCTGCCATTGCAGTGCGAAGTCAGCCAGAGATAATACACGAGCACATGCTCTATTCCAACACAACTTTATTTATAAAAACAGATAATGAACCAGAGTTGACATATATTATCACAGATCCATAATCACAAGTAATCTTAGGCATTATTTTGAGAGACTGCTTTGCATTTGCCTTAGAAATATACCTCTTATCATCTACAAAATGAAAGGCAATCTACTGAATGGAAAAAAATATTTACAAGTCATGTCCAATAAGGGGTTAATATCCAAATATATAAAGGGGTTAATAGCCAAACTAGTATCCAAATAATAATATCCACGTTAATGAGAAAGAGTAAATGACTCAATACCAAACAAAACAAAAATCTGATTAAAGAATGGGCAGAGGACCTGAATAGACATTTTTTTTTCCCAAAGAAAACAGGTGGCTAACGGACACATGAAAAGATGCTCACCATCACTAATCATCAGGGAAATGCAAATCCACACCATAATAAGATATCACCTCACACCTATTAGAATGGCTATTATCAAAAAGATAAGAAACAGCAAGTGTTGGGGAGGATGTGGAGAAAAGGAAACCCTTGTGCACTGCTGGTGGGAATGCAAACGGGTGCAGCCACTGTGGAAAAAGTTATGGAGGTTTCTTTAAAAATTAAAAATAGAACTATCTTATGATCCAGCAATTCTATTTCTGGGTGTTTATCTGAAGAAAACAAAAACACTGATTCGTAAAGGTATGTACACCCCCATGTTTATTGCAGTATTATTCACAATTACCAAGTTATGGAAACAACCTGAATGTCCATCAGTGGATGCGTGGATAAAGAAGATGTGAGATAGGTATGTTATTTAGCATATATATCTGTGTATATATCATATGCTATATATCATATATGCATGATATATCGCATATATGTAACACATATATATCACATATATTTGATATATGTATGCACAATGGAACACTATTCAGCCACTAAAAAGAAGGAAATCTAGCCAGTTGTGACAACATGGACAAACCTTGAGGTCATATGCTAAGCAAAATAAGTCAGACAGAAAAAGATTAAAAACAAATAAGCTTATGGACATGGAGAACAGATTGGTGGTTGCTTGAGGCAGGGAGTTAGAGGTGAGCAAAATGGGTGAAAGAAAAGAAAAGAAAAAGAAGTGTACTTTTGCTTTAAAGTTAGAAACAGTGTATAGTCACATGAGTATTTCTGGCATGCACACGGGACCCCACCTGTAAACGCTCGAATGTTTTCTCTTTTAGATTTATGTCTCAGGACAAGCACGGGCTTAGCAGCAAACCGCTTATGTTAGATGAGTCCAGCTTTCTTTCAGTTCCATTTTTGTGTTTTTATTCATAAAATAAAGCCCCATTCCCTGCCTAAAGAGCTCAAGAACTAGAAGGGTGGGGATAGGACGAGGTTTTTTTAAAAAGTGTAGTTTTCACTCAAGTTTGTTGCAACTGAGCTCCAGCCACTGCACCAGACATTCACGAAACCCAGGGTAAGCTACCACGCCAGCCCTCAAGGGGCTTCCAGCCCTTTCTAGGTTCAGAGGGCTGTCGTGATTATTCTCTGGTGACACAGCGAATGCTTGGTCTGGTTTCTTGAGAAATCACTGAAACTTGCCTCACTAGCGGATAAAAGCAGTGACGATTTCACTACCCTCTTTGATGACAAAGGTTGAAGGAGGCTTTTAGTGGTAGGCTATAATTTCATCATAATTCAAATGTTGCCTGTTCAATTTTCAATCTCATAACTCCATAGTCCTTTCCCTTCAATTAGCAAAATAAATCACTGGAGAGCAGGAGCTGACAACTGGAAATTTCCAACTTGTATAATCCATCTCTTTTTCCAGAGGGAACCTTGACATACTCTTCTCGCAAGTTGTAAGCTTCTCCCCAAACCCTGTGCCAAAGTTGTTTCTTGAAAGACTAAAGAATTGTGGACAAAGTAAAATTGTGAGGAAAGACCTTGAGGTAGAATGTTATTATCTTGGGAGACAAGTAGCCTAGAGATTCGTCTTGCATTCTTTTATATAGAAATAAAACACCAGCGCTGAGCTCGTGTTCACAAGCAGCCCAGATGCTCAGGCTCTTTTTCCTTTTGATGTATATTTGTGTATGAAAGCTTCATTTTCTTTGTTCCAGTGATTGAGGGAGTTTGGTCCTTTCAGTATAAAGCATCTACTTTTATTTCCTTTATTGGAACAGATATTTCTCCCACAGAGAATTGTCCATATTGGTCTATGGGTCCTCCTTTCTCTATTCACGTATCTCTTGGTTGTATCTTTTTTCTTTCTTTTACCAGAAGTCCGCATGGCATGCTTCCAATTGTGTTTATCCACTCCAGCTAATTGACAGTCACATAAGTGCAAGTAATGTGAAGTATTATTGTGAGAGATTTCTGTTTGCCTCTTTAATTAAGCAGTTGTTCACAGGTGCATACAGTTACAACAAAATTAATTGATAGCTTTATATCACACTTCTTGAGCCCACTGCTATTTGATGTTTGCAAACACAACTATTAGATTTGTCTTATCTTGTATATAGGGAGTATTTTTTATTTTCATCTAACAGAGGTTAGGACAGGTCACCCTAAATACGAGAAAATCTATCAAAGCAGAGAAAGATAATTTTACCAAGAAGGGAACAAAGTGAAATATTTATTTATGGAACATTTTAGCACCACTGAGAAGTACAATCGAAGCTTTTTATGTTTCTGTATGCACAGCAAGTTTCCTGAATGTCAAGAATCTTTGCTACCCAAACCAAATAGCTTCCTGTGAAGGCTTTGTGTTTATCTTCCAATGATACGGAGGAATTACGCACTCTTACAGCAGGCAACTGGCATTTCCTGGGATTAAATTTTATTAGTAGTCATTTTTCACTCTTTTCTGCATTTTATCTGAGTACCAACGAGGCACCTTCCTTTCTCAGTTCATAGTGGGGCTTCCCTCCAAGAAGAAATATAAACAGATGTACTACTATTAACATCTCGTGCTTGCTAGAAGGAGCAGGAGGTTGGTGTTGGAAGGTATCTCACTCTCACGGGCCCTTGAACAGGCAGCTGGGTAGCAGGATTAAAATATGGCCTCCGAGTGAAACTTTCTAAATCGGAGCCTTGCGCTCTTATTTATTACCTGTGTGTTATGAGCCAGTTACTTAACCTCTCTGTTCCTCCATTTACCTACATGTGAATGAGGATCTCTAAGTATGTCCCTCAAAGAAATGAGGTGCTGATTAGGTGAGCAAATGCTGTTAAGTCTTGAAATGGCAAATGTAGAATAACTATGGCTACTAATGGTAGGTTGTGTGATTTAAGCAGCTTGCTGGTGACTAACATAACGTAATAAAAAAAATAAATGTTTTCGGTCTCCATTTTCTCACTGTAACCTTCCGGATATGAATACTGATTTGTTAACTGTATAAGACATTATAGGCACGTTAAGAATTTAATTGTTACTACCGTAAAGACTGCCCAGCTCTCAGGCTCATATCCACGGTGTTTGCAAGAGTAGAGCACCTATTTTATTTATTTATTTTTATTATTTATTATTTATTTATTTGTTTGTTTATTTATTTATTTGACATAGAAAGAGAGAGGGAGAGAGCACAATCAGGGAGAGTGGCAGTTAGGGGTTAGGGGGGGTGGGGGAAGCCAGGCCCCCTGCTGAGCACAGAGCCCAATATGGGGCTCAATTCCAGGACCTTGAGATCATGACCTGAGCTGAAGGCAGAGGCTTAACCCACTAAACCGCCCAGGCACCCCTACACCTATTTTAACAATGTTATTGATTTCTGGTCATCTGTCTTATTTTATTCTCTTTCCTCACCTTCCTGTGGATGACTTCAGTCCTCTAATATGGCAGACGGTGAGACAGGTAAAACAAGAACCTCACCAAGCATGTGGAAGGGGTGACTTTCTATCCTGAAATGTTTACTAGCCCCAGAGGCTCTGTTTTCTACTACATCACTTGTTCTCCTGCCACTTAATAGAACTTTTTTACACTTTAATGACAAAGTCTAGAAAAGATCAGATTGAAATACACATTTAACCCTTAGGGGAAATTCCACTTGCACATTTGAATTAGTGACACATTTGGGTACCTTGCATTATCAGATTAGGGGATCATCACTTAAAGGAGATCTTAGAGGGGTATGATGTCAAATATGAAGGATTTGATTAGGGATGAGAGGGTTATTTATCAAACGTTCAAGATGGTGAAGTGTTTCACTCTGACCACTGTGGCTGGTGAATGCCCAGTGACAGAACTGGTCTGGAGGGTGGCTGTCTGCTCTGTATATGTTCCCAGGTACATGTAGACAATACTCAGCATAAAATCGTGTTTGAGATGGAAACCCAAAAGATCATACTAAAGACACTAACTCTGTCATCAGCTTTAAGGAATAAATTTAGGGTCTGGAGTAGAAGATGAAATCTAAAAGATTAGCATCTACACAAACTCAGGAGTGGAGTTAAAAGGTAGGGAGTGGGGCGAGAACAAGGCAAGAGGCCACAGGAATGGCCAAAGACAAGACTGGAGAATGTGCAGAGCTCCTCTTACTGGCGCTGTCTGCAGGATGTGTGGTCGGCTCTGACTGAGTAAAAGGCGCAGTGTGGATACACACCAAAGTGGTGGCATAAGTATTTTGCTATTGCAAGTTTGCATTCAGCACAGGTTGAGTTTTCCTTCTTGACTTTGACTGAAGACTTGTGAATTTATGGGAGAGAATGGGAGTTTGGGAGTTGATGAAAGTAACATATGCTTCTGCATTTGCAAGCACAGACAGAGTAGAAATAGAAGTTTGGATATGCCACATTGATGCTGGTCAAGATCCAAGATTGCGGCCTATGGGAATCAAGACCTGGTGCCACTTGGACCAGTGCCATTTGAAACCAGGCCTCAGTTGGCTTTATCCAGACCTTCTATCCTTATTTAATTTCTGCCCAAATGTAGCACTCCCCCCGCGATTTCTTTCACACACAAGCATTAGTCTTTTTCCCAGCTCTCCCTCCATTCTGATATGTTCTTCCTCGCCTCTACTTACTACCCTACAGCAACTCCTATATCCTCAACATCTCTCCTCAAAATTCTTTTTCATCTTCATGTACATGAAACACAGTCATGTCACAGACCACTCATTGTCTTCACAATCCTCTCATTCTCTTTGTTTGGACTTCCCAGGCATTCAGTAATTAGCCATGGTCTTCGAACACTGAGATTGTTAACTCATCCTGTTTCTTTCTACTCTATCTGTCATTACCATCTTGAGCAATTTAAATTTCCTGCATTACAAAGCTAAGGCCATAGCCTACTCATTTCTTGACTCTCTAAAGACCTTCAGCTCTACTCTTTGTTGGTAACTCAATCCTATGATCACATTTGGGCATTTGACCACAGATAAATGACTCCGTTTCTGAAATCTCTTTTTTTATTTCTTATACTGTTATGGAAATCTCTCTTACTTAAAATTCACACTACTGAAATATTCAGATTACTATAACACATGAGACAGAATAGGATAGAAGAACTGAGGCCTGGGATTCAAACAGATAGAAA
The DNA here is from genome assembly GCA_028646535.1 of Procyon lotor. Lineage (NCBI taxonomy): Eukaryota > Metazoa > Chordata > Mammalia > Carnivora > Procyonidae > Procyon > Procyon lotor. The sequence continues at coordinate 137,444,160 of CM053605.1, forward strand.
TGCATGTGTTTCAGCACACATTGGGAGTTAGGCTGGTCTCTCACTCACAGATAACTCCACCCCAAATCTCCCCAAACCCAAATCTTCATGGAGAGGTAAGGGATGATGAGTACCATGTAACTAGCTCCCTGAACTGAAATAGTTTTTGTAGAGCCTGGCCACATACAGCTCATAGAGCCACAGTCTGAGAAGATCTGGTGAGGCTCTCTTTATCCTTCCACAGAATTAGCACACAGTCAGCCCAAGGACTCTTCCTGTCAATGTCAGACTAAATCCAGAAGGGTCCTCTAGCAGACTCCTGGTGGAGAGGGGCCAGTGTGGTGGAGAGCTCTTTGATGTAGCCTAGACTGAGTGTCCCTCGGACCTTGGAACTTCCATGGGGAACCACACCATGTCTCCCCTTGAACATTCATTCTCAGTACAAAGAAGCAAAGGACCTGTCTCATTCTTCACTTCATCCAAAAGCTACCATCTCTCTTCTGTGGAAATCCAGGAGATGCGTTCTGTCTTCACCTCCTGTTTTCTAATGAGGCAGAGTGTCGGTTTTTACTCTCTTTTTTTAAAAGGGGGGAGGGGAGAGGAGCGTGTTCTGGATTGATTCCATCTTCAAACCCTAACCTTCCAATAAAATTGAGCTTGAGCCAGGAAAAAACAGACAGGAGGAAATAAAATCAAGAAATAAACATGATGAAAAGAAACTAAGTTCAGAAACAAGGTTAGTATACAGGAATATATACCCCAATTCTAATTGTTGGAGATGAACTGATTCCTAAAACAAAGAGGAAAATTTGATCACAGTTCCTGTAAAGAGAGACAATTCTGATAAGGGAAGCGCAGTGCTATGTGATCTTCTTTAGGTGTGATAAAAGTAAAACATCTTAAATATCCCTAGGGTTAGCCCTGCTAAAAATTTTTTCTTATTCTACTTCTTATTATGTGCCCTAATGATGCCAGTACCATTCTCTGGAGAAAAATGCAGTAAAAGCAATCATTATTAGCCCAAAACAATATGTTATAAATATGCAGCTAGACTGACCCCAGAATAAAATTGAGAATATTTGCAGTAATTTGTGGGTCATATATATTTCATGAATATTAGTCCTTGAAGTGAAACCTTGAGAAGATTCAGACACCAGAGAGTTCAAGGTTAACATTATTTGACAAAAGAAAAAAAAAAGGAAAATATGAGAATTCTATGTTGCAGTTTTAAAGTGGAGTTATAGGCTTGATCCTTGACTAACAGAGGATAGACCTGAAATATATTTTTCAAAACTAGTCAGGCCACCTTTGTTTGGAGGTAGGCCAAGGAGTGACTGTGAGAAGGGTTGAGATTTCCTTGAAAAATGTTTCTGCCTCTGCTTCAACAAATAGACAGATAGCCCAGATGACTTCCAAAATGGTAGCTGATAATTCTCACCCCTCTGCCTCCCACTATGGCCATAAAACATCTCACATAAAGTATCTCTAAAATATATCTCATTTTAAACAATGTAACTCCTGGTGAACCTTCAAGATAGATTAATTGGCAAAATGTATCCATAGATAACTGAATGATTTGACCTATTACACAGAAGTGTTGGATATAAGCCAGTTACTGCTGGAGGACATCTGCCAAAACTTACGATTTGAGTTTTGAAGAGTTGATCTTATGCCACTATTTCTGACAATAATTAAAAGGCAGAATCAATTATGTGTTGAGGTCATTTCTAGTACATGACAATCAAACCATTTCATTAATGCAGAAAAGAATACTTTCCCCCCTAATTCTCAGTATCAAGGTGGTATATAGATGACTCATCCAAAAATAGAATCAAGTTTATAAAGTACCAAAAATAGAATCTAAAACACATTGTTGTTTCCTCATTTGAAATCATGTTTTCTTACTTCTCAAGAAAACATGCCAATAGATTTTGTCATTTGAGGGATATTAAGATAGAAATTTGAGCAACAAACAGTTCCTTTACCATAGGCTCCTACAGCTAACTTTCTGACTCGAAGACCAAAGGATGGTTTGTAAAAGCTACAAACATTAATAGGTTATTTTGGCTCTCTATATTCCAGGCTCTGTGATAAATTGAGGATTACTCAGTCTGAAGTTCACTTATTCTTATAAAGAATATTATCTTGAGAAATTTAGATTTATAATTTATCAAAGAGAATACTGGAACAAAATTTAGAAAGAATTTAATGTAAGCTACGTAAATGTGTATATATATGTATATATGTATGGTTTCATATATTTATTTCAGAAGAATAGCAAGATAAATGATAGTCCTTAAAAGGATAGGACAGTTTATATATTAGGCCTAACTACAGGAGATCTTGGCCACAAGACAAAAAGAAAAAAAAAAAAAAGGTAAATAAAGTGTCAAGAATGAGTACCTACCAGTGAATGTGAATCTCTAATAATTCTAAAGGCAGGAAGATTTTACCATGAAACTTTTTTTTTTTTTTTTACCATGAAACTTTTTTGACTTGAATTTTTAAATATGTTCTATAGAAAGAGTGGGCTCAGTCAACAAACAACCTGATTCTAAAAGATAAAGAATCACATTTATATTATTAAGCCAGGAAAAATAAATATTTCATTTCTGAGAATTCAGTACGTATTTAACTTCCTCAATCACATTCCCTGGAGTTGTTACAGACAACGAAATCCTAGAGTCTGTATCATTCCTCAGCCAGATGAACAAATCTAGCTTCACTAGCAAGGATTTATTATACCAAAGCCTTCTGGATAAAATCAGAAGCTTTGGTACAACTTTAATTTTCTTAAACATTTTATGGCCTTTTTTGAATTATAAATTTGTTTTAGCTTCCCTAACCTAAGTTGCCTCTGAGAAATTGCATTATACTGAGATAGTAAAGACTTTCTAAGAGTGAAGGTATAGATAGTTTTAAGGGAATCAATTTCCAGAGTGTTGATTTCTATACATTCTCCTTTCTACAATGGATTTGCCTGAAAATGCCTATGAAGGAGGGCTGGTTTCTCCCTTCTATCCCCCCTCTAACTGTCCCCCTTTGCTAGCTTCACAAAAGTAGGCCTGTATGGCACTGATCTTGATTCTTAGTGAGGTGAATTGCCCCCAGGTATGAAACCCTCATGGAGTGAAACAAATGGACCACTAGGATTGTAGGTGTTTGGTTGGGGTGGGAAGGGGGTGTGATGCGGGGTTTGCGTGCATACCACCAGGAAGGAAATGGCTTTAATGACCATTGTGGTAAAGCCTTTGCAAGCCAAATAGATTCCAATTCTTGGCTTTGAACAAATCTAAGAAGGATTTTGTAGTATAGTCACCTGAAAAATAATTTGAAATATTCATCCATGATAGCCACTGTGAATAGTTTGCAGTGTACCTCAAGATGATTTTAAAGAACCGAGTAATATTACCAAGGTCAGCTTCACGGGTATAAAACTGTGCCATTGCTTGGGACTCTGCGGTCAGAGGGTCTTGTGCTTGGTTTAGTATCTTTGCTCTTAATGTCCTGAAAATTTAAAACAATTTTATCTTTGAACTTCTGTTTTGCAATGAAGTTTGATGGGACCATGAAGGATGAAAATAAGCAAAGGAGATCGTCACTCAGTATGCATGTCTACCATTCCTTGCTGGCCCTTTTTCATAGTGTTTGTGGTGCCCCATCAACACTGAATTCTGGTGGACCCTTCATGCTTGGGAGTTCAGCAAAACTCAAAGCAATTACATAGGAAGTGTGTTGCATCAACAAATGAGTATATGAGGGCATGGGTTCTAGGAGGCCACACTTTCCATTTGAATCGGAACTTGCATTAGATACATAAAGAAGGTGATGAAAGGACGTTCTAACAAAATAGGGACCTTATTATATATTTTCCTATAAGTGTTACTTCCCTATATTGACCAGCCATGTATGTGGAAAATTATGGCATTAAAGTAATGGAAAGCACGGCCTTTCCTTTCTCTCTTTACATGGTAGTGAGCTGCAAGTAGAAAAGGTGTGCACATTAAAACAAAGCAGGAAAACAAAAACAGTTGAGCTGATTTTGTGCCGTTTTTCCACTACTGTTAAGAATAAAATTCACACGTATGTACGGGCTGCAAAAGACAGACTGTATAATTTTGGTGATTCGGCGTACAAGGCAAATGCTCTTATATTTGCATGTAAAACTGTCAATGCACAATATAAAGATGAATGGGGAAATTCATACTAATAATTTAAAATTTTAATTTGTCTTTTCTTAAAATGACACTAAGTAGCAAATAAAAAAACTTCACGAGAAGTCAAGAGAAAAGACTGGGGGAAGGGATTGAAAAAGCTTCATATTTTAGTAACTGTAAAGTCACTATATTCCTGCTTCTGAACAAGGAGCTCACGTTTTTATTTTACAGCAGGCCCAACAAATTATTTAGCCAAAATAATTTAGCCAACAAAATATCCACTTCCATCTACTTCTTTATGTTGGTAAGTAAGCAAAGTTCACCATGCTTACAATTATAAAAATGAAAGATCAGGATGGAATTAATTCTGAAAATTATCACATCCTAAAAATAATAGTTACCCACACGAATGAGAAAAACACCACCCTCCTCTTTAAGAGTTGCATTTTCGATAAAAAAATTTGCCTTGTGTATTTAATTATCTGATTATCTAATAATCTAAAAATATGTAATTTCTAAATTGGGTGGGATTATACAAAAAATTCAATCCAGAACAATCTTAAACACTGAAAGCTGGTCACAGGAATTAAGAAGTAACATTGATTTTGATTTATAGACCATTGTGTTGCAGAGAAGTACAATAGAGTGATCAATAAACAAGATTCAATATCAACATACTTAAAATACTTCACGTTATGGGAAAGTGCACATTACAGATCACTTGGATTAGAACTACAAATATTTGTAATTTCATGGCTCCCGTGGATCAGGTATCGGGTGTGGCCTAGTGAGGCAGGCCTGGCTGAGGGTCTGTCACGGAGCTATAAGCAACGTGCCAACAGTTGCATCCTCTGTGGGAGTTGACAGGACTCGGTTCCTCTCAGGCAGTAGGAAGGAGAGCCTGAGTTATACTCCTCACTTGTTGGAGGAAGTTATCTTTTGGTTCCTTGCTAGCTGGGCCTCTCTGAAGAAGAGTTGCCTTCATCAGAATGGATGAGTGAGAGGCAGCAGAGGCTGGCAAGACAGAAAACACTGTCCTTTTGGAACCTAATCCCAGAAGTAACATTCCATCCCTTTTGCTGCATTCTGCTCTTTACAAGTGAGCCAGCCGCTGGGTGCAGCCCACACTCAAGGGGACACAGAATACACCGTGTAGGAGTAGCAGGAGCAGGGAGATTCGGGACATCTGAGAGGCTGCCTTTGACAACCGGATGGGGGAAAATTCTTCTAAAGGCTCTTGAATAAATAAGACAATCTCCAGTTCAAATATTTTTATGTCCACTTCATTTTTCTCTTTCTCTAATCTTAGCAAGTAAAAGTTATTCTAATGGCATGAGAGACAACAAAACAAACAAACAGAAACTATTAAAGTCTTCAGGGAATAGAGACTTTCTCACTTATAAAGCAGCTCTTTAAATACATGTAGCCATGAAAATAATTCTATGATATGATATATTACAAAAATTGTGGCTCTTAAAAACACATAAAACATATTTATAGTATCCTTTATAAAAAATGTAAAACCTTTTTTGCATATGTAAGTACATATGTATGTATGTGTATATATGCTATTAGTATATATATTACATATATTATATATGTGATTTTGTGTGTGTGTGTGTGTGTGTGTGTTGAATTGTGGCCCCTGACTTGAAGTCTGCGATTGTGACCTTACTTGGGAAAAGCGTCTTTGCAGATGTAATTAGGTTAAACACCTTGAGATCATTTAGGCTTTAGGGTGGGCCCTAAATCCAATGATGTGTGTCCTTACAAGAGAAAGAGAGAGGGAAATTTGAGACACGGAGACACAGATAGAAAAAACCTACATAAAGACAGAGGCAGAGACAGGAGTGATGTCTCTACAAGCCAAAATCGGCTAGGACTGCTGGAAACCACCAGAAGTCAGGAGAGAGGCAGGGAATAGCTCCTCCCCCAGAGCCTCCAGAAGGAAACACCACTGCTGACACCGGGATTTTGGATTTCTGGCTTCTAGAACTGTGAAAGGATATATACATGTCTGTTGTTTCAGGCTACCCAGCTTGTGGTAATTTGTTAGAGTAGCTCTAGGAAACTAGTATCCAGTGATATATGATATAAAGAGAGAAAGCACTATATATAGAGAGAAAGCACTAGAGAGAGATTTCGAGGCTAAATGATTTCTCCTGTCTATGTACAGATGCTCTATCATGACTCTAGGACACAGGATGCTCAGTGTTATTATTTCACTGTGAAGGTCCTACTATGACCTCTGGCTCAATTCAAGATCTATTCTTCCCAATTCTATCACCTTTTTTCCTCCCTTTTCTGCTTCTCTCCCAGTCCTCAGGTCCTTGTCGAACTGCCTTGCTCCCCACTCCCCACTGGTACACTCCCCACCCCCGCATCCCATCAGGCCCACATTGATCTGGTGACATCTTAGTTTTGAAACCCTGCAGCGAGGGCAGGCTGTAGAGCCCCACAAGAGTGGAGACTCTGTATTGTCCAACAGGGCTGCTGTGTGCTTTTGGGTTTGCTTCCCCCTCTGACTGACTTTTATTGCATCTGCCACCAAGTGGTAGGCTGTGAAACTACAGCTTGATATGGAGAAGTCACGTTAGTCACGTTGGCCATGTGCGTGACACACACGTGTGGGGGCCCTGCTAGATATGGGCCAGTATCAAGAACTGAGCAAAAATGGATCAGTGAATGCAAGCTGGAAGGCTGTGAGAATGATGATAAGCTCTTACTTTAAAAAAATGTTGCACTGCCTACATTAACATCTCTATTCTGAAAAGGGTGTTTAACATGAAGATTTCAATTCCATGGGTTCAGGATACCTTAGCCAGGGATTAGTCCCAATCAGGATTTTCCTTTTCAAAAGCTTCAATTCTGCTGGAAAACATTAACAAGGATTTACCTTTGTCAATAGAACTGCAAACATAAGGACAATTCATTATTTTTTATTTTTTATTATTATTCTTTTTAAAATTTTTTAAAAATGTTATTTATTTATTTATTTATTTATTTATTTATTTATTTATATGACAGAGAGATCACAAGTAGGCAGAGAGGCAGGCAGAGCGGGGGAGCAGACTCCCCGCTGAGCAGAGAGCCCAATGTGGGGCTCAATCCCAGGACCCTGAGATCATGACCTGAGCCGAAGGCAGAGACTTTAACCCACTGAGCCACCCAGGTGCCCCTTATTATTCTTTCTTTCAGATACTGGCTGACATTTTATCCTAAGGTAACATACAAAATAATAAACATATTTTTCAGTTATGTTTTTATTTTCTATTTTTTTGATATAGGAGATATTATTTATTTATTTATTTAAATTTTTGATTTAAATTCGATTTAGTTAACATATAGTGTATTACTGGTTTCAGGGGTAGAATTTAATGATTCATCAGTTTCACATAGCACCCAGTGCTCATTACATCAAGTTCCCTCCTAATATCCATCACCCAATTACCCCATGCCTCCATCTACCTCCCCTCCAACAACCCTCAGTTTGTTTCCTATAGTTAAGAGTCTCTTATGGTTTGCCTCCCTCTCTGTTATCATCTTATTTTATTTTTCCCTCCCTTCCCCTATGTTGGTCTGTTTTATTTCTTAAATTCCACATGAGCGAAATTGGTATTTGTCTTTTTTTGACTGACTTATTCTGCTTAGCACAATATCCTCTAGTTTTATCCACATCAGTGCAAATGGCAAGCTTTCATTCTTTTTCATGGCTAACTAATATTCCATCTTCTTTATCTATTCATCTGTTGATGGACATCTGGGTTCTTTCCATAGTTCGGCTATTGTGGACATTGCCATTATAAACATTGGGGTGCAGGTGCCCCTTTGAATCACTATGTTGGTATCCTTTGGGTAAATACCTAGCAGTGCAATTGTTGGGTTGTAGGGTAACTCTATTTTTTTAACTTTTCGAGGAACCTCCATTTTTCCAGAGTGGCTGCAACAGTTTGCTTCCCACCAACAGTGCAAGAGGGTCCCCCTTTCTCCGCATCCTCACCAATATCGATAAACATATTTTTTAAAAGAATCTAAACAAGAGTTAGTACAAAACCATCCTATACTTTAATAAAAAAAAAAAGAAATATCTATTTCTTTGTGAGATCAAATGAAAGTTTTATAAGATTCCTTTAGATTATGCCAATTGTATAGTAAAACTGATTTCTCAAAGCTATATACCTATACATATGATTTCCAAGGGTAATAAATCATCTAACTCTTCCTTCAGTATGCACACACACACTTACATTTTGCTAGGAAAAAAAGGTCTATTTAAATACATTTCAAGAAGCATAGTAGAGAGTACAATCATTTCATGTATAGTATGATACCATAACCCATCACATTACCTTATTTCTAAATAGAGCATAAGCAAGGCATATCTTGTTCTCCTTGTTGCTTTCTTACAATCTTACAGTCTTCTGCAGGAAGGGTGAGGCGTAGAGATGCTGAGACTCACTATATGTGAAAATAACACTAGATTAAGAATCACAGGCCTTACTTCAAACTGCCATTTATCAGCTCTAAAACTTTTGTTAATGTTGTTATCTGTGAAATGGGGAGGATCCTCGTGTGTTTACTGTAATTCTTCTCACTATTGGATGAAACTCTCCCCACCCCCGGCTTGTGCTAGCAGCGTGTTGATGAACAGGACAGATGTGGTTTCTGCACTCACCCAACTACTCTAACCAGGGATCTAACCAATTAAACTGGTGGTTACCATCTTATACCAAGAATGAAATGAGGTATTGGGTATGAACACACTTCACAATCCGTGGAACATTACACTAATGGGAATGATCAGTATTTGGGGATTGATAATGGAAAAGAAAATCCTAACTGAGTAAAAAGACAGGGATCACTTACTGCTACTAGTCAGTGCCTTCCTAGTTATTAGTTACTGCCTTAATGTCCTGAATTAAAGTTATTAAATTGTTTCCTATCACCTGTTGGTGAGGATTGTGTTATCAATATTTACACCCTAAATTGTTGTAACTACCATTCTCTTCTTTAAGAAGGTCTTCTGGAATGCAACAAAAGGAAAAGTGAAGAAGAGGAAAAGTTGGAAAATCCACTGTTTCATCATCATGACTGAATTCAAAAGAGAGTCAGGAGGACCATGAGTCACATCCTTGCCACTTTCTCAGGCTTTAAGTATTTATTTTTCCTTGGCACTTCCTCAGCTGCCTCTCAGTCCTTAGAGCCTGTACTTTGGAGTTTAATGGCTCAGCGGCATCTCCTGGAGAAACCTTTAAAATGTCTCCCCATGGCCATTTTTACTACTGTCATTTCTTTTGCTGAGAAATAAAATTCCCAAGACCTGTTGGAGTGTATTGGGCAAGCAAATCATTATTAGTAAGATAGTAATAACAGTGGTGAATAATAATAAATATCCTCCCATTTTGTAATATTTGTTCTGTTTTTATTAGAATAATAAATCATCTTGTCTGGTAAACAAGACCATGTTTAACAATCATCTAAAAAACTTTAGTATTCAATAGATATTTTAGGAAGAATTCCTTCTAGAAGCTCAGATGCCAGAGGTCTACTTATTAGCAAATGATTTTTTTTCCCCTGAGGCTCAGTGTCCTCTTCTATAAAGTGGGAGCATTGGTAACTTTTTTTCTGTTGTGAAGAATAAATGATAAAATGGATATAAAGATATTTTGTGACTACAAAGTGCTATGCAAATCTAGGTTACTAGCACTCTGCAGGCATGCTCACTGTAGCTGTCAACACCCCTGACCGCCCTCTGATCCTTTCTTCATCTGGCCAACATCAGTAGACTATTCTAAATCCCTAGGTCAAGTGCCTTGGAGATCATCCATAGTTAGGGCTAGAATCTATGCCCAGAGTTTCCCATATTTTTGAGGAAATGGAAGCAGTCGGAAGGAAACCTCCTTAGTCTTGACCACATCGACCACCCACCAGTGTATCTGCACCCACGTCTGCTTCCTGCTCTTTACTGCAGACCCAACTGTCTCTGCTTCTATCTACAGCCAGCCCCATCACTTGAGCCTCCATCCCACCTCTTCTCACCTTGTGAATAACACTCTGGAAATCCTCCCTCTCTTCATCACCAGTGTTTCCTTCTCCACTTGATCATTCTCACCAGCAAGTAAACATCCTGGTGTAATTTCTCTTATTCTACAACTATACTGTTCTTTTCATCTTGCCTGCCATCAACAGCTACCTTGTTTCTTTCTCTACTTGAGGCAACACTCTTTGGAAAAAGTCCTCTGTTCTTATTTTCTCTCAAATCTCTGCTCCCTTTCTGCCTTAAACTCACTCCAATCTGACTTGCATCTACTGAAGCTGCTCTGGTCAGAGGCCACGTTGCTAAATCTGGGGGTCAGTTCTCAGTTCTCCTCTCCCTGAACTGTTAGAGGACTTTGACACAACTGATCACTCTCTCTTTTTTGATGTACTTTCTTGTCCTAGATTTCTTTTGTACACTGAACTGGTTTTCTTTGCACTCTGCGGTCTCCTGCCTTCTCAGTCTTCTTTGCTGGTTCTTTCCCCCTAGACCATGTAAGGGTGGAGCACAGGTGTTTGGATTCATCTCTTCTTCATCTACACACACTCTTTTGATATCTCCAATCTCATGGATTTAAATACCATCTAGACGTCAAATACTTCCAAATTTGTATTTCCATTCTACATCTCTCCCCATACTGTTAAATTCAACTGCCTCCTTGACATTTCCACTACTTTATATAATAAATATCTTAAACCCGACAAGTCTTTTGGAACTCTTGATTGTCTTTTATCCCAAATCTGTTCTTTCAGCTGCTTAATCCATCTCAAGCGATGGCAATTCTGTTAGTCTGGTTGCTTAGGCTCAAAATCTTGGAATTAATCCTTCCATTCTCACACTCATGCTTTACTTCCTAGAAATCTCTGGGTCTATCTTCGAAATATTTCTGGAATTTGTCATTTTTTTTACCCCTCCCCTGATACCATCCTGACGTGAGCCACCATCGTTTCTTGCCTGATTTGCTGTAATAGTCTCCTACTTGGTCTCCTCTCTTTTACCCTTGATCTCCTA
>CM053605.1:137455443-137566696 GCA_028646535.1 Procyon lotor
ATCTCCTACAGTGAATTCCCAATACAGAAGGCAGAGTGATCCTATAAAACAGAAGTCAGGTTATAGCAATCTCCTGCTTACCCTCCTATAATGACTGCCTGTTTTGTTTTGGTTTGGTTTTTTGCAAAGACCAAATTCCTTACAGGAGCCCATGGCGCCTACACCATCTGGTACGCCAGTTCCCGTCTGAACTCTTCTCTGACCTTGTTTCCTGGACTCCAGACATGCTGACTTCCTTGTAGTTCTTCAGGATGTCAGGCAGAGTCCCAATTCAGGAGCTCTTTATGGGTTGCTTCCTCTGTCCAATGTACTTTCCTCCTGGCGGAGGCCAACCTTTTTTTTTTTTTTTTACCTTCTTCAACTGTTGCTCCCCTTGTTAATGAGGCCCACCCTGACAATCACTCCCACTCTCCATACCCTCACCTACTCCCTCCCATCCTTTTATAGCATTTTTCACCTTGGAACATGCAATACAAATCATGTATTTATGATGTTTGTTGTTTACAGACTCTTCCCCGCCATTGTAATATAAGCATGATGCCGCGTAGAATCTTTGTTCTGTTCCCTGCTCTACACTAAAGATCCTAGAACAATGCCTGACACAATAAATATTTTTGAATGAAAGGAAGAAAGGATCTGTTTCAACAATTCATCCTGTATATTAAATGGACTTCAACAGTTTTTCTCATTCAATTGTTAATTCCTTTAAGGACAGGGGCATTTCATCTCTGTATCCCCATGAGTAAATGATGGAATGAAATGAGAAGGGAGGGAAGATGGATGTTGAGTGCTAATTACATTACTGCTCTTAACTTTAGTCACTATTTGGATGCTTCTAAAAGAGTTTTGAGATTGCATTAACACAGCCTTAGAGGAAGAAAATTCACACATAGTCAAATAACACTATAGGATACTTTTGTTAAGGCAAAAATAATACCATATTAAAAATATTTGAGGATTTTTCATGCTTATAAGACATTGGATTTATGTTAAAATTTTTTCCATCAATATTAATAATATAATCCAGTAGCTACAGATGAGATTTTACACAAGATAGTCATTAATTTTTACAGATACTATCTTATAATGACCTTGGAAATTTTGGTTTCTATTGTTATTGGACAAAATTTTATAATGCAAAAGTATTATGCTGTATGTCAAGTTAGCTTTCGATTAAGGTTAATATTACTGAAATAACTACATCTGCTTTCCTCTCACTGTGATGTTTATCACCTAATAAAAATGCTAAAGTTACCAAGGAAAGATGTTTAATTTGTTCTCACTGCTCAGTTGTATGTTGCATCCTATTTTGTAGTAAATGGCATAATGTCCCAAGTGGGCTGCCATACTGTCAGATACATTATTTATACATAACATTACTGGTTAATCAATGAACAACAAATGCAGTAGCCTTTTCTTTTCCTCTTTATTTTTAAAGTGATAGCAAGATGAAATATGCAAAAAAAATTTTCGTTTTTCTGATATTAAATAATCGTTGACTATTTAAAAAAGTAAAGTCTATGTGAACATAATAATTAAACCACATGCCCTAATGCATTCTAATGAAGGAGAACAATTAACTAGTCAAATCTAAATATGGTTGCTTTTTTTTTTTTCTAACAAGCCATGGTGAAAGCACCTTTTATTACAGATTGCAAACTACTAAATAAATAAGACTTTTCCCAAAAGGATGTGTAAAATTCATCCTAGAAAAAATGAGTTAAGAGTATTAATTGTCCACTTAAAATCATAAATTCTGTATCAAACTATCTGATATGATAGCAAACAAAGGAGAAATAGCTTTATATGGGTCACATACTTCCTTTAAAACCTTATTGAGAGTTTGGCAATGAATCAAAATATGTTAAACTCCAATTCATACATGGATAAAACTTCAGCTCTTTCTGAAGCTCCCTCTACAACTTGTATTTTGTGATAATAAGACAGCACAATCGGGATAAATTTGCCTTGTGTTCAGGCATTCTTCTCTTCTATCAGAAATAGTATTATAAAGTTAAAAGTATTTAGTGGGGGTGATTACAATAGATGAGCTAGTTTTTTTCTAGAAGACAACTCCATTTTTTTTTGTGGAAGGATGACTATGAAATGAATATTAAAAACTTAATTACAGGGATGCCTGGGTGGCTCAGTGGGTTAAAGTCTCTGCCTTTGGCTTGAGTCATGATCTCAGGGTCCTGGGATTGAGCCCCGCATCAAGCTCTCTTCTCAGTGAGGAGCCTGCTTCCCTCTCTCTCTCTGCCTGCCTCTCTGCCTACTTGTGATCTCTCTTTCTCTGTCAAATAAATAAATAAAAATAAAATCTTTAAAAAAATTACATAATATAAGAAAATAATAGCAATAATTTATTAAAGTAGAGAAAATGACCCTTATTGTCTGAGTTATTTAGGAACAAACATATAAACAAATATCTAGCCGGATTTTCACAGTTTAGATAACCTAATCTGATAAGGGCCTTGAAATGTCTAATTTCCAGGAGGAGGCCATATACCACAACAGTACATGTGAAAAAAGAGAGCCAGCATTATCGAGCCCCACTATGTGCAGGGCATTGAAGTCACATATGCATATTCTCTTAAAAGTGAATTTCAAAAGTCTCCTGATTTAATTAGGTATAATTAAGTATATTAAATAATTCCCAAATGTGTAAACATTTTTTTCCTGTGAGAATTACAATAGCATTTAGAAGCCTATATTTTTAAAAAAGGAAAGAGAAAAGAAAGATGATTTGTTTTTACTTTAGCTCATTCTGTTGTGTTTTTATTAATAGAAGTTTTAGATCGATACCAAATATCCTGCTCAGTTCCAGTGATTGAATATGAATACATTATGTGTATACAAAAATAGTGATAATCTAAGTTGATACAATAGTTCATTCTACATTAGTGTCCTAGATGGGACAATGTTAAGAAGCAATTTAAATGAAATTCATTTAAATGTCAGCTCTCATGCTTGTGATTTTTCTATAATTGGTTATTTAATTAAAATAATTCTCATAGTCATTAATTTAGACTAAAACTTGCTGCGCACTGACATGTTTTAATTACATGGTATTAACAAAATTGATATGCTTTAAAAAAGCATGGTTAAATTTTAAACAAGAATAAATTAGAAATCTCATAGATCATCCTATTTAGTGTATTTATGAGAAAGTCGGTCATTTTAAATGTTTATTGCAAACAAAGTCACACCATTATTGTGCACATGTTGCAGTTTTTACCCTGTATCCATTAGAAAGATTAGGTGCACACACAGGGCTCCTTCTCTTGAATGCCTTTAACAATGTATGAAGGAAACTAAATATTAACTGAAAACCACAAAACAACCCACAGATGAAGAGTTAATGCCTATGTGATACAGAACCTTCTGAAGATTTTAGATAAACAATATCATTTCATACATAACAAGGTAATTTTAAAATTATTAAAAGATTAAAAGAATAAATGATTTTGTTAGAACCACTTTTGTAATCCTCCTGGCAGAGACAAAAGAAGTAGGTATATTTTTTCAGCCTTATTTAAAAAAAAAATTAGTTTTCACATTACATTTGTGAGGTTACATTTGTGACCAGTCACATTCTCGTTTCAATCTTTGTCAAAGGACTAGATAAATATTTTACCCTTTTCAAATTGCAATTACAATCTTTGTCAGGAGTATGAGAAATCAGAATTTTAGTGTTTTCTATGAATTAGAGGACTTCTATATTGCTTTGACCTTTTTAATATTCTGTAATTTAATTGGATGGACAGTCTACTTTTACCCAAGATTGCCAGTCTTCCCATTTAATAAACTTACTGACACAAAGCACCGTTTTAAATGGCTGCTTCTTCTTTGTTTCCTGAGTTGAAGCATTGGAAACTGGTTAAAACACTGCTTTTGCCAACTAATATTTTTCCATTTCTTTTTGAGATTTAAAACTTCTTGTGGGGCAAGATGGGTTCCATTACTTTATTTGTGTTTTGGATATGTGATTGTGGCAAAATCATATTTCTAATCCAATTTTTTCACCCTTCTCTGGCTTGAGTCTAGAGCCATGAGCAGAAAAGCCCATGGTAGGATGCCCAGTACATAATATAAAAGAAAAGGGGAGGTATTTGCTTACACCTTATCTCGCCCATGTTTACATGTTTTTACACACTGGGCCCAACCAGGGTGCATCTATTATTTTGGGTCATCTTCACTGTCAGGTTGGACATGGCATCGGTGGTCCTGAAGACATGGGAGAAAAAGAAAATTGTAATTATCATTTTTAATTTTTGTTACTTAGGTTCCAATGAGATCCAGCTAAGTAGGTGAAAACTAGTTTACAGAGTTTATTTTCTGATTCCTCTCTTCATTCTTATAGTCTCAATTCCTGTATGTTTCTCTCATTCTAAAAATCACAAAACTCCATGTTATAAATAGGTTGGCGAGAAGAGAAAATAAAATGTTGTCTTGGTTTCTACTATTGTTTCAAGATTACAGAGGTAGGAATTAGTGTATTTTTCTCTTCCCTGTTTTTCCCTGTGTTTATTGTGAAGTGAATTGATTCAGTTTTCAATACAATGGAGAATAATATACTAACCTGTCGACGAGGAGAAGCTGTTAATTTATTGATGTATATTTGAATAATGCCTGACTTATAATAGTTGCTCAATAAATATTGGTAGAATGAAAGTCAGTGACTGAATGTAATGATAATAAGCACAAAGTTCCAATTAGGTCTCTCATGAGAGAATACAATTATTTTTGAAAGTCAGAAATGAGCAGATGCAGAGAGAAGCCCACAAGATCTTAATCTGCATAGATTCATTTTCTCTGGTTCACGGTGAAGATGCTATGATCCAAGTGTGCTGCCTCAAGTCTTTTTATCCCCAGATCTTTGCTGGTTCCCTCACATTGCTATTAAAATTAGTAGAATCCCCAATTAATCCTTTTTGTAATTTGTGCTTTTTGTGCAACGGAAATGAATCTCTTAAGGCTTAACACCAGAATTCATGACGGTAGAAGAGCAGACATTTGAATCCTGGCTCTAACATCTCTGAGTCCCATGGCCTGTAGCAAATTATTTCTTTGGGAGCTTATCTTAAAAACTGTCATCTCTCCAGTAATAGGTTACTGCTATTACCCTGATACTTTCCATCCTTTTATTAAAACTCTTTTTGCAATCCTAACAGTTTTCCCATCGGCCTTCCATTTGATTCTTTATAAGAATAAAGAAGCTCAGTGGACTGGCTATCCGATTGTCATGGGCAGTGTTCTAAGATAAGTTCAGATATGCTTAATGGTGCTGTTGGGACTGAGATGAGACTCACCCATGTGAGCCATGATTAAGCACATCATTTGGAAACTACCCCCAAGCATAAGAGGCAGTATTTTTCCCCCCAAACTAGAATATTTCCTTTAAATCATAAGGCCATGGTTTTGACTGGTAGTGGTCATGAACAAGCATGAGACTATTGCCACAGAGTGTGGAGAATTATTCAGAAGATTATGCCATCATTATACAATCCGTGAATCAGGATCATGCTAGTGATACTTTCATGTAAATGGGAAATCATAAAGAGTCTGCTAAAAGCCAACAGAGTATCTGCACAGTTATTTGAGGGGAGTGGGGAGAAATGAATAAACTTCTTTTCCCAAGTCCGAGAATCTCACACCAAAGACGTACAAAATTTAGTCAGATGTTTAGACGTATTGTTGAAAGGATAACAAAATATGTACCCATTCTTATCCATTTTTCTTTGCAGTGGAAATGTACCCTAACATAGAGGAAAATTAATGCTTAATCTTAGTTCCATACCACCTTCTACTATAGGCATACCCCTCTTGATAAATTGACTCATTAGCAAATTGTATCTTATTGTAACATAATCATAATCATGTGTACACTTGGTACAATGTGAATAATTTCTTCTAGTTTATGTTTTGTAATAAAAGACTTTATTATGTTTGATTTTAATAAAATGCATCAGATGATTAAATTTTAGTGATAGTTTACATTAAATAGGACTGAGATGTGGTATGGATCAGCAATGAACTGTCATCTTATCCATATATCCACAGGCCTAATTTTTATCCTCCCATTCCGTGTTCTTTTTCCTACTTTTCCTCTTCCCTTTTATAAATGGTGAGCAGCTGAAATGGAGATAGCAATAATGATTAGGATGAGATAACACAATGAACTCTAGTAGCTTTTCCTAGCAAATTTTTGGCACCCTTACTATATTGAAGGGGTGTCAAACTCAGGACCATTACATTGACAACAAGATGCAGAGATGCATGTTAAATAGTTTTAATTCAATACCCCGTATAACTGATTTTTTAAAATTATTATGGATAATCGTAAAACATAGAGGGCTTCTGCAGATGGACTCAAATGACAATGTAGTGGGGGAAAATGGGCAAATGACTAGAGTGAATAATTCACAGAAAATATTTGCAAGTTATAATAAACACAGAAAAGATGTTCAATGTCACTAGTAACTTGAGAAATTGAAATCAAAATACTGAAATGACAGCTTCTGACCAACAGACTAGTGAAAATTAAAATTATAAATAATACCTAGTTTTGGTGAGGATGTGGGGAAATAGATGATCTCATTCACTTTATTAGCACTATAGATGAAAATTTTAAAATGTGGATGTGCTTTGATCTAACAATTTGACCTCTAGGGATCTAGTCAGCAGAAAAACATTCATCTGTGTGCACAAACATACATGTACAATGTCAGCCTTGCAGTATCTTTAGCAACTTTTTATAACCTCACAAACAAACAGAGAAATCATTTTTGGAAGCCTCTTTTATTTATGTAACATTGTGAGAAAAAGAGCACATCGAGAGGATTAAGTAATTAAATCTGGATTATTGATTTAGAGGTGAGAAGTATTAGGAAATGCCATATATAAAATTTTTTTGAAGGATGGCATTAAAAAAATTCCTTGCTCACTAAAGTTTCATTTGCTACCTTCCAGATGTCAAAGCTCATGATGTTTAAAATTATTTCTGGAACACCTAGAATTTTCCTATAAGTTCTACAAACGTAGTTTTATCTTCAATGAGGACCTTCTGTATCCCTCAATTGTGGCTAATAAAAACATTTGCCAGTCTCACCAAGCAAACTTCTCTGCAGCAGTCAGAAGAGAACATTTCCTTCCTTTCCTTGGCTGAGTAGAGAGGAGTTAATCAGAAACTAATCTATTTATTTATTCAAGAAAGTTATATGACACATGTCTGTGTCTGCATGCTCAGGTAACATTCTGGGAATACAAAGATGAAGACAAAGTTCTATATTCAAGATACTCACAGTATAGGTATATAAATAATACTAATTATTATTATTTTTTAAAGATTTTATTTATTTATTTGACAGAGCGGAAAGAGATCACAAGCAGGCAGAGAGAGATGGGGAAGCAGGCTCCCCACTGAGCAGAGAGCTCGATGCGGGGCTCCATCCCAGGACCCTGAGATCATGACCTGAGCCCAAGGCAGAGGCTTTAACCCACTGAGCCACCCAGGTGCCCTTAGATATATAAATAATTATATATGTAATTGGCATGACCAGCACCATTCCTTAAGTGTAAAAAAGATCCTAATTTTTTAAAATTAGAATCTTCAGATCTGTATTTATGCAAAATACTTATAATGTTCAGTATCTGTTGGGCCTCCAGCCCTACCCACAAACAGTCCAAGGAGAGGGCTTCCTTCCTAGATCCGAAGGGATGAGTTTTGTTTCCAGTCGCCCCTTAGAGAAGGAACTGAAGAACTTTTTCAGTTCCCCGATGGGTCCCCTAATTTTGACCGTCATTATTTCTTTCTTCAATGCATGATATCACTGTTGAACATGGGAGGCTCAGCCCAGGTCGAGGAAGGGTATCAGGCAATCGCGAAGGAGGGTAAAAGCCTGGAAAACTGCAATCTTGAAGCTTAGAAAAGGATTCTATTTTTGTAATAGTTGGAGACTTGAATTCCCATTTGGTTCATGTGATTCCTTTGTTGTGGAACCATTTGAGTGGATGTTTCAGTCAGTCAACATTAAATTTAAAACTTTGAGGAAATTGCGTCCGTAGATTTTCTTGGTTCAGACCAAGACTAATTTTCTAGTTCAAGGTTGCTCTGCAACTGAGAACACAGACATACATCTACTCGTTCCACAAACTCAGGTTTTATTGTATCTGCTACCACTCTTGGGCATGGCGGGAGGACAGAGAAGGCTACATGTGGGTGGGTGGCTATGTGTTTGTCGAGTAATGATTAGGGGCTGGATCTGCTTCTCTGGACTGGGAAGTGAAGAAGAATTCACGAGGCACATTAGCAAAGACTAGAGTCTATGTTCTCTCCATCATACTCTCTGAAGGAGAGGTCCAGAGGACTTCCGGCTGGCTTCCCAGGAGTCACTGCAACAGATTCAAAGTACCAGGACATTATAACTCAACTTTAGCTCCTTTTATTACTTGGGGCCCAGAAATATTAACTAATTTATGAGACCACCTAGGAACCAAAGGCCTAGATCCCATTCAGGGTTGCTAGACTGAGCAAATAAAATACAGAAGACTCACCTACGTTTCAATTTCAAGTAAACAACAATAATTTTTAATAAAAGTTTGGCCAAAATATTGCAGGAGATAGGTTTGTATATTAAAAAAACTATCCATTTTTCATCTGAATTTCAAATTTAATTGGATGTCTTGGTTTTTTAGCTGGCAAACCCAGCCTCATTATATACTAATTCCCTTCAAAAAGGAATTTCCAGGGTACTTTAGGTTCAGTGGATGGATCCACGCAACACTCATTGCTGAACATTTCCTCCCCTATTTTACTTCTGGAGTTTGGAAAGGTAAGCAATCAATTTTCTTGACCATCTTTTTTCAGGAGTAGCTAAGTGACTCAATTATGGACAATAAGACATGTGAATAAGTCCTCTAGGAAAAGCTCCCTTCTAGAACAAAAAGATAGTACTTCTCAAGGAAAAGATTTTCTTTATCTTCCAACCTTTTTCCTGTTTGTGACTCAAAAACAATGACTGGTAAGTGCAGCAACACTTTTGTGATCATGAGGTGACAAGCATAAGGACAAATGTTTACATATTGATGGAGAAACCCCGGGTCCCAGGTGACCATTGAGTCACTCAGCTTGCCCTGGACTACCATTCTCCAGACTTCTTGGTATCAGAGAGAAAAGAATTCTTTTCTTTCTGATTATTTGCAGACAGAAAATAATTCTTATCATTTAAACGTATTATATTGAATTTTCTGTTGTTTCTAGATGATTGAGATCCATACTGATACCAACACAGAGTTTCTTAGCTTTAAATAACCAAAAAAAAAAAAAAAAAGAGGAAGAGGAAGAAGTTTTGGAAAAGTGGTAACACGGGTAAATTAATTTGCTTTTCTAGAGATTCTTTGGGAACTGAGGAGAGAGGCCCACAAAAAAAATCTAATGTCAGATTCCTAGAAGCCAGTGTTTGAGCCCTTCTGGCAGAAGTTTTTCATGAGAAACTTGGTGAGACAGCAAGTAGGAAAACAGGGTCAAGAACAGTGAAATTGTCTGAGAGACTGAAAATTTGGATATCCACAGAGGCTGCTTCTGGGCCGAGTGACAGACCATGGACAGAGTTAGAGAAGAGATTGTTCGCAGAACCTTGTGAAGAAAACACTCCTGGCACTCGAGCTTCGTAGCTTGGAGAGTTTCCAGAGGCAGCATCTTTGGCATGACCACTGGCCTTCTCACAAGGGACACCATCATCAGTGGCAGAGCGGGGCCCTGGAGGGAATAGATGAAAACATCCGAGGGCCAGGACAAAAGGATAGATAGATACCATGTAGTGATGAGGCCGTCTGTCTGACTTGTGAGCACATGAAAAATGTCCTTTTAGGGACTCCCAGTAGTAACAGAGGGATATTTTGAGGTACACTGAGGTTCAGTTTTTCTGCAGGTTGAGGAATTCAATCCATTGCATTTTGTATTATAAGTTGATGAGTATTTTAATACACAATAATCTTACTGACCTAGGATTTTTAGATTTACTTATGCTCCTCTGAAATTGAGGGGTATG
The DNA here is from genome assembly GCA_028646535.1 of Procyon lotor. Taxonomy (NCBI): domain Eukaryota; kingdom Metazoa; phylum Chordata; class Mammalia; order Carnivora; family Procyonidae; genus Procyon; species Procyon lotor. Next base: position 137,465,496 of record CM053605.1, read on the forward strand.
TATTCTTAGAATAATTTTGCAAATTGCGTTACAGTCATTTGATGGAATGTCAACTTCTCTTGGTACGTTAGTTTAGGTGCTATTCATTATTTATCTGAGTTTTTTACCTAATAGATCGTAATGCTTTCCTCCTTAACCTTCTCATTTCCACCCTGAACTCTGCTACCAGATCAAGTCAGTTCCATATCTAAAACCTTCCAATTCTTCTCTTTGGCCTACAAGGTCCAAGTTAAATAACTTCCAGGATTTTCACTTTGCTTCCTTTACAACTTGATCCTCCAATATTCTCAAAGTTCTCCCTTGCACCCAGCCATATAACTATGCCCTGAATACTTTGTGTCCTTTTTCTCACCGGCAAATTCTTTTCTCATTGCATGGAACTCTATTTTTTTCTTTTAGCCTACTTCACTTACTCCCACAGATTTTTCAAGCACATTCCGAAAGTGGTTTTCTTTATTAAGTCTTTTCTGGAGTCTATCAAGGAGAATTAGTTATACCCAGTGCCACGTTCCTATAATAATGTGTGAGCATCCCCATACTGAACTCATCACTTAGTATTATAATTATTGGATTGCACGTCTCTTCCATTATATCATGAGTTCATTGAAGGCAACTAATTTGATTTTTTACTTCTTTTTAAAACCAGCTTCTAAATAGTAGGAGTTTAATAATTTTTAATTATATAAATGAATGACTCATACTCCTTAAAATGAACTCCACACCACCACGTCTTGTTATTTCTACAGGCCAAGTATTGCTCAGTTTAGTTTGTTTCTCTCTGTCCCAACCACTACTAATATAGATGAGAACTTCTTCAACTAGCTTCAGGATTATTTGGATAGCCAGGACTTTTGTCTTCTTTCCATCAGAAGTGTTTTAAAAAGTGAAATTGGTGGCTCTGTTGGTTAAGCCTCTGACTCTTGGTTTTGGCTCAGGTCGTGATCCCACAGGTCATGAGACTGAGCCCCATTTCTGTCTCCAAGCTCAGTGGGGAGTCTGCTTGAAGATTCTCTCCCTCTGCCCCTCCAGAAGGCTCAATGGCTCTCACTCTCTCTCTCACTTTCTCTCCAAGATATGTAAATAAATCTTTTAAAAAAGTGATATTATTTGAGCAGATTTGTGGTTTCAGAAAAATAAGCCTGGTGGCTTTGTAGAAATTGGACTGTGGCTGATGAAGGAAGGAGAAACAAGCCAGTCTGGTTTTCACACAGCTACGAGTCATTTTTCTAAAACCCACAATTCTCACATAATTTCCCTTTTTAAAATACTTCAAATGGAAAATTATGAGCTAAGCATGTGCTTTGGCATATTATTTCTCACCTGGTTTTTTTGTTGAGATTATTAAATTCACATAGGAAGGGGAAAATTAGGGTTACAAAAGAAGTTAATTCAGGGTTTTAGCTAATTACCTCAAGTTCAGTATTTTCACTGAGTCAGTATAAAGGTGATCCTGATAGACCACAGGGATAACTTGCCTTCCTCTCCTCCACCGTTCAAGACACTGGAGGAGAAAAACAGATTCTTTTGTCATCAGGTACACTCCATAAGAAACTTACACTCAAGTTTTATTATTTGATCCCTTGATTAGGACCAGTAATCCTTTAGCAGCTGGTCTTGCTTAAGAAGGTCAAGTCTGCTGAGCTGAACTGATATAGATTACTGCAGCTGGCAGAAGACCTATCTCTACCAGCCAATCATGTCCCGGGAAAAAGCCTTTAAACCACTGGGCTCTCCTCAACTGAAGGATCCAACTTGCCAAGCATAGTCTTATAGTTAGCTACAGCTAACACACTGTAGCTGGAACCTCGCCCGGATCACTTCCCCTGCCATCCATCTACCTCCATTTAGAAAAACCAGCCTTTTCATTCATTCATCTCCAACATCCCTGGAAAGAGAATTGTCCTTATTTCCTAGTGACCTGGTAGCAACAAATGATCAGAAAACTCTAGAATTAGACTTACGCAAAGGAATATCACTAAATGACACTGTTAGTTACTTGAGAGCTAGCACTGTTTACATGCTTACCATGTACTAAGCACTGGATAAGTGTTCTATATATTTAATCATCCCAACTCCATACATGTGGTACTATTATTGTCTTTATGTTAAGAATGACAAAACAGAGGTACATCATTCAGGTAGTAAGTAAAGAATTGGAATTTGAACCCAGGAAGTCTTAACCAAATAGTCTGTACAACTTCCTGCTGGCAATCGCATGCTTATGTTTAAAGGTATGATCATGCTTATGTTTAAGGACTCACTGAGTATATAAGGGGAGTCAGCAACATACACAAGGGGGACCGATCTGCACAATTAGATCAGGTGTCATCCACTGACACAGTATGGAATAAGTAGAATAAAACTTGAGATGTCCACTGTTCAGTCTCTGTGACAGTTGAAAGATTATGGCATCAACAATTTAATTAATCAAATCCAGACTGCCACATTGGGGACAAATCAAGAAATAGAAGGAAAAGACTTTGTAGAATCAAAAACATAAAAGACAAACCCCTCAGTGAAATAAGGTACCAGTGAAATAGATGTGGCCCCAATCAGAATTACTGATCATGAATCCAACATGAGAAATTACACCAAAATGTAGACTAAAAAGGAATAAATGGCAAATTATGAGCAAAAAGATAACACAAAGGTAATAGATAGATGAAATTGAAGAAAAAAAGAAAGGTCTGAGCACAAAATTATTTTCCAGACTGAAAGGGCAAGGGAGAGTTTAGATATAAAAGACACTAATGCCAGGCAATGATGTTTTTACATTAAAGCATATTTTAAAAAACCTTCAAGGAAGTACTCCAGCCCACTAAAAATTTATTTTAATAAAATTTTTAAGGTAGAAGAAAAAAAATGATTAGGAAGCTTGATGAGCAACGAAACATTTTAAACACTAAAAAAAATGTTGCTGTTGTGTATAAGGTATATTGTGATATTTATGAAAGGAATCTTGAAATAGAGATACATAATATAAGAAAGAGATTAGCTATCATCTGCTTCTAAAATTTTCAACAAACCTCAGTTTTTGTACAAGAGAAATGTAAGTCTCAAGACTATTTAAGTCTGCCAAATTATTTTCTTAAGGGAAGGAAATGGTTGATAATTTAACTCATAATATTAATAAGTAAATATAAATTCAAGTAAGTTGTTAAACCATGTCTCTGCATGTTTTATTTCCCTGGTCTGAAATGTTCCTGCTCAGGATATCTACATGGTCCATCCTTTCACTTCAGTCTGGTCACATCTCATTTCGTTAGAGCATCTTTCTGGATCTTCCATCAAAAGTAGCATTTCTCACAATGGTCTATCCCTTACCCTGTTTTATTTTCATAATACATCCATTATTTACATACATGTGCATATATTTTTTTAATTTAAACTCAATTAGTCAACATATAGTACATCATTAATTTCAAATGAAGAGTTCAATGATTCATCAGTCGCATATAACACCCAGAACTTATCACATCATGTGCCCTCCTTAATGCCCATCACCCATTTACCCCATCCCCCTAACTGCCTCCCCTTCCACAACCCTTAGTTCGTTTCCCAGAGTCAAGAGCCTCTCATGGTTTGTCTCCCTCTCTGCTTCCCCTCCCTTCTCCTATTCTCTTCCATGCAATTTTTTATATTCCACATATAAGTGAAACCATATGACAATTATCTTGCTTTGCTTTGCTTATTTTACTTAGCATAATACCTTCCGGTTCCATCCATGTTGATATAAATGGTAGGTATTCATCCTTTCTGATGGCTAGGTAATATTCCATTGTATATAGAAGCCACATCTTTATCCATTCATCTGTTGAAGGATATCTTAACTCCTTCCACAGTGTGGCTCTGGTGGACATATATTTTCTTTCTTTATTGGCCTCCCCTGATAGAATGTAAGTTTCCTGAGGGCAATATTGTGTTTTTTTCACTGCTCTATCCCTGGTGCTTATAAGAATGTCTGGCACATATGAAAATCTCAATAAATGTGAATGAACAATATATAAAATGTTCTTATAAATCAATAAGAACAAATAAGTACCCTAATTCAAAAATAAATGCACAAAAGGCCATTAAATAAGCATATGAAAATATATTACTGTCACTAATAATCAAAGAATATAAGTTAAGTCAGTCCAAAATATTCTTATAGGTCTACAGCAAAGATTTTACATATTGGTAATATTCTTCAAAAACAAGACATGGGAAATGTAAAATATATTTTTAAGGTCAACTGGTTTTATGGCCTATCAATATTTCTTTGATCCAGAAAAATCCACTTGTTAGAATTTTTCCTATACAAATATTTTACAATTCTATAAATATATAGATTCTTAAAATATTTGCCATGTTTTTATAAAAGCAAAAAAGAAACTACACTGATCATATTTTGTATATAGAAATAAAATATAGGCAGGAATATAAAACTAGATATACAGATATGTTTTTAATACATCGAAGATGTAAACTTGCTTCTGTGATTATCTATAGAAGGTAGAATTACATGAGAACTTGCTCTTTACTTCAGATGTTTTCGAAGTGTTTGAAATTTTACAATAATGTCTGACATTCCATAACCAGTAAGAGAATATAAAAGACATGGTTAGGGGCGCCTGGGTGGCTCAGTGGGTTAAAGCCTCTGCCTTCGGCTTGGGTCATAATCTCAGGGTCCTGGGGTTGAGCCCTGCATTGGGCTCTCCACTCAGCAGGGAGCCTGCTTCCCCCTCTCCCTCTGCCTGCCTCTCTGCCTACTTGTGATCTCTCTCTCTCTCTCTGTCAAATAAATAAATAAAATTAAAAAAAAATAAAAGACATGGTTATAATGCTTAAAAGAATTTGTGAACCAATTTTCCCATTTTAGAAGGCTACTCCACAGAGATTCTAATAGGCTTTTTGGGGTTTTTGTTCATTTGTTTGTTTTTGTATTTTTTATACACTACTGAGTTGTATATGCTGGTGTCTCTCTCAGGTTTCTCGTCTATGTTCTTAAGTGAGATTAGTCCACAGCTTTCCTTTTTTCTTCTGCTGTGCTGGTCCAGCTGGGGTTAACACAGCTATGTGTGTCTCAGAAAATGAGACATACATTCCCCTTCTCCAATCATGCCCTGTGCTCTGCTGAACGTATGATGTGATCGCTTGAACCCTTCTTATAAAACGTGTCATCTTTTTAATGCCTCCCTGCCTTCGTTCGTGATCTCTCTGGCTGGCAGGCTCTTTACTGTCTTCCCTCCTTCAGCAGTGTCAAGTGATCTTTTAAGACAGAGTGAAACATCCCTTCTTGTATGAAGTCTCCTCCATCACCCCAGAGGTTTCTTTTTTCTCTGATCCCAACTCATTCTATAAATAACATTCTTGCCCAAGAGGATTTATCATATTGTAGTGTAATTATTTCTCTGCATGTTTGTCTCTCTGATCTGACTGAAGACTCTTTCTCATTTGTCTTTGTGTTAGGAGTAAGTGGACAGTTAGGTAATCAGGGTCGGAGTCCCCAACAAGAAAATATGGAGTCAGGACGGCTAAAATAAAACAGCACTGACATCCTGTCTCGCAGCTGAGACAGGACCACACTGACATTCTGCTTTGCAGCCTTTGCAGAAATGACTTCTGCAAAACATCCTAAAATAAGAAAGTTAACCACAAAAGCATTTGTCAATATCACGGGCAAGGGGCAGTTAGGACATAAGCCCCCAGATGTCACCCAAAAAAAAGACCATCAGCATGTGGACATTAACCTTATAGGTAGACAGACACCTGACCAAAGTCCCAGTGGGCACAACTCAGCACACCCTGATTGCTTAAGAAAGTTCTGCAAAAGAGCTCCTAAAACCCCCTAAACTTAGAACTTTCGAGGGCAACCCACTGGGGTCCCCTCCCTCTTCAGGAGCTTTGTACTCTTGCTCAATGAACTTTGCTTTTTTGCCCACCACTCTTCATCTGATCTATCTCTTCATTCTTCTAACCGGTGTGACCAAGAACCGTGGGCAATAAGGGGACACAAATCCTGTAACATTTGCACGTCTAACCCCTGTGTCTGGTTCATCATAGTTTCTCAACTTCAATAGATATCATTTGAATAATGCAGAGATACCCAAGGACCACCTGAGAGTTTATGAGTTAAAAGTAAAAGTTCACCATTTTCTTGCTCATTCTTTTGAATGATTATTTAATTTTCCAGACTGATAAGGTCAGCGGTTACTGTGTTATAACAAAGAGTGAGGTTGGGCTTAATGTCATCTCTCCTCAGCCCTCCTATGCCTAGAGACCCAGAGAGGATTTCCTGTCCCTGCTGAGACATGTTAAAACGTCCTTCATCCTTCAGTTCTTCCTTGTTACATTCAATCTTGCCATTCTGGCTGTTTATTCTTCTGTTTGCCCTTTTCCAAAGGCAAGAATCCTTTATGACTTTTGGCTCCCGGGCCAGTCAGTGTGCATGTCTCTACCTGTCCCTCAAAAGCCAATGCTACTTGGATCCAACCGAGCACCAATGAATATTTAAGCCTGAAGTACTCTTACAAAAATTGTCTTAATTAATAGAGGATCTGAGCAAAAGGTAGCTCTTCCTGTTGGATCTTTCCTATCTTAACACTGTCATTGGTTTTGACTGAGTGTCCTTTTGGCATTTCTGTATGATGTGCCTCACCCTTGGCTTTAATCTTTCCACACCTCAAACTATAAAGCAGGCACCCTAGCTTCAACCTGAACTGAAAATTTAAATGTATCTGAGACCTTCAGAAGTGCCTTTGTTATTTATGTGTTCATTAAATAAGAATAAAAAAATGTTACTTGTCTACGGGAAGTGGTAGAGGTTGTGAGGAAAACATGAGGTCCAACTGAATATTTGGTTTATACAAAGCCTATGGATTATCGTGTAAGCTCTATGGAGAAGAAGGTCCTCAGCAGAAGAAAATGCTTTCGTGGGCGTCTCTGAGACACAAGGGCAACATCAAAGTAGCTTTGCACCTGGGACGCCACCCACCTTCCTGTGGGCAGCAATGGCGACTGGAAGCTGAGCTCATCTTCAGTGCCTCTGTGTCTGCAGCATCTGGAATGGTGGGAAGCAGCACCCTTCCCTTTATGTTTATTTCTTAAATGATTTTAATTAAAAAATGATGCCTATTCATTGTGAAAATAATGGAAAATAAGGTAAAATGTAATGAGGAAGCTAACAGTCCCTCATAACTTCATGACACAGATATAGCTGTATACTTACATTATTGGCTTGGTTTTGTGTATGATTTTTTTGTTTACCTTTCCACTTAACATCATAAAATCTTTTTCCAAGGCTTGCTGTAAGTTTTGTCTCCTCTAGAAAACTTTCCCTGAGTGCCTCTCCACCTCCACCCCAGGTAGAGTCCCTGCAACCATCTTTGTCCCTCTGTTGTTCACAGTGCATTTTTCTATCAAAAAATATATAATAATTTATTGACCAATTTATTTTTATATGTCTTTGAAACATTTTAAAAAAGATTTTATTTATTTATTTGCCAGAAAGAGAGTGAGAGTGAGCGATAAAGAGAGCACAGGTGGGGGGGCAGCAGGCAGAGGGAGAAGCAGGCTCCCTGCTGAGCAGGGACTCGATCCCAGTACCCTGGGATCATGACCTGAGCTGAAGGTAGCCACTTAACTGGCTGAGCCACCCAGGCATCCCTAAAGTATTTTCAATACAAGTACTGAGCCTAGTGTCTGGTACCTAATAGACTTTTATTAAGTTAGTCAAATTAACACATGAATAAATAATTGTAATTATTTTAGTCACAGAATGAATATCTCTTTGTAGACAATATATTAATAGCTGAATAATAATCTATGGTATGGATGTAACAAAGAATTCATTATTCTCCATTTTTGGAATACTGATGTTGTATCAAATGATTATTGTACAGAATATCAGCAGGAGATACTTATGTGTAAATTGACATCTTGGTACATTTTTCTGATTGCACAATAGAAGAGGAATTAGTGGTTTGAAAAACATACATATTAATCATGACAATTATTTTCCAGGGAAGTCCATCATTTTGTACTCCCAGCATGAGAGCTTCAATTTCACCTCATCCTTGATAACACTGAATTTTATGGATTTAAGGGTATGAGCAAGATTTTTTTTGCACATACACATGTTAATCTGACTATAATTAAACACATATACATTTTTATATGGTTTCTAATTATAATTTATACCCATGTTAAGAAAAAAATCATGATGTTATTTTAAATTTCATTTTCAGCTGCATTATTAAGCTACCAAAATTTAAAAGCTAATATTTATTTCCAAATTATATCAATTTTGAAGGTGGCTGTATTGAACAAAGTCAAATATATATGTGTGTGTTTATGTATAACTGTGTGTATAAACATACTAACACAAATATTGTTAAGTTCCTGATTTGTGCAAATGTGAACATTAGGATTAACAAACCAGATAAAGGTTAAAACACGATTAAGTTGTATATTGCAATCCAATCACCATGATACCTGTTTCTCTCGTGTTCCTTTCCAGACAGTCAGCCAACCACACAATACTGCTGCTATGACGTCATGGGCTTCTACTATGTGTTTAGCCTGTTTGGGTCATTTTGTAAGGTATTGTGATTTGATGGCTCTTGAGAGTTTTTGAAGCATATTTTCTCCCTGTTGTTTAGAAGATCTTCTTCTTTTTTCCCTTACTCTTTGATTGCCATGGTAGAAGTGTGGTATTTGGAAGGGTTTTACTTTTATTTCATTTTATTTTAGTTAGTGAAAATGAAGGCACAATTTCATATAACGTTGGGCATTAGTCTTTTTCTTAAAAGCTGTGGATTGTCATTAACTGACAAAATATTCCGCTGCCAAGATCTTGCAAGTATTGTATTTGTTGTCTGATGCCAAACATCCTCTTTAAATGCTAATGAACAAAGTATGGCACGCATTCTGTTCTTGATAGATTATGCCTATACCTTCTGTGGTCAACAGAAGGGGAATTCCCGGCCCATATGATTTCCATTCTGGCACACTCATCTCCTTAGTACTTACAAGCCACTTAGCATTTAGATGTATTACTCAATCTTATTCTTGAAATGAATAGAACAGCCACAGCTTAGCTGCATCTACTGAGCCTGAAGTTGCTCTGAAGCAACTTCCCTTTAGATATTTGTTTTCGCCAATCAGGCAAGGAGAGCAAACATTCAATTTCACATTTAAACTTCCTTTGGCTAAACCGAGGTAGTCAAATTACAGAAAGCCTTGAATAGAATACCAACCAGTGTGGCCTTTCCTCCATAGGCAGGTTGGAGCCATCAAAGAACATCAAGGTAATATGGTGACATGATTTGGTGAAAGATTTTGGGGAAGGGAGGACAGTGAGGAAAGAGTGTGACACAAACACAATCTGTAGGCTTTTGCAATATTTCCAGGCCTGTACTAAGAGAATATGAGCTGATTAATTAGGAAAGGATCTGGGGAAGATACTCTGAGGCAGAGTGGTCCAGAGGCTTCAGGACCTGGCTATTCTGAGTTTGAATCAGGGCATCCCCCCATATTACTATGCTGATATTATAATTAAATTTCTTCAAATCTCTGTTTTATCAGATTTATCACCTGAAAATAGTTGTTATATTAAGACATAAGAAAAAAATAGTTATAAAGTTTGCATGAGATAATGGATTAACACTTTTTACACAGTACCTAACATGTGGTATGTTCAAAATTTGGGTTTTTCCCTTGCTGTGTAGCAAATGACCACAGATTTAGCATTTCACGACACACATTTTTTTTTTCACAGTTTTTCTTCGCATCAGATTCACCCTCTTATGCTTCTCATTGAAATACAGGGATGGCCAATGTTAGGGTTCACAGCTCTCCACCTTTTCTGTAAAGGGTACAGACTCTTCCCCACCATCTCCAGAAGAAACATGTTTGAAAGGACTCCAACTGGTTTGTGGTAGATCATGTGATTACTGAGAAACCAGTAACTCTGATCAGGTTGATGGAGTATCAGGATTCACTTCACCAAGGTCACAGGCCCACCCTTAAGGTTGGGCAGAAGTATATCAAATCCTAGAAAATGGGTTGAACTGGAAACAGAGCTGGGAAAATGGAATCCTGGGAGAATGACTTTTTCCCAATAAAATATTATCAATATTTTCAAACATAACATTGAAAGAATTATACAGTAAATACTCATATACCCATTTCCTAATTTCTATAATTGTCTATCAATTCATTTTATTGTTGATCCATTTCAAATATGTTACAACATCAGGATACATCACTCTAAATGCTCCAGCATGGCTGGCACTAGAGTTTGGTAGATTGAATTTGAAGTTAAAGGTCAAAGCATAAGCAGTCCATTGGCTAAACCTAGAAGGATAAGCTTTACCAGATAATTATTTCTCACTGACTTCACTACAATTTTTCTAATCTAAAGAATAAAAGATAATGGCTGTTTTGGCATTTTAAATGGAGAATTTGTTCAAACACAGTACATGTGATCAAATGATATTAGGAATAAAGAGAAAAATAATATGGTAAGCCTATTCATCCACTTATTTGTCTAAGTTAGAATGCTTAGCATCTTACACTTCTCCCTAAACCTATTAACTAATTATCTGCTGGTTAACCAGCTTCTTTCAGTTCTCCATATACCTTCCACCCCTACCTTCCCCCTTTTCCATTTCTGTTGCTTTCAAACTCTCTCCCACTTTGCCCTCATGATAACCTCACAAATTAGTTCTCTGACTTAGGTAACACCCTTCAATAAACTCTTTATAATGACACTAGAGTTATCTTTCTAGATACGGATCTGGCTTTGTCATTCCTTAAAACTTGTTATTCCCTTTCCTCTGCAGAAGAAAGTCCAACACGCTGATAGAGTGGACAAAACCAAGTGAAGACCAGGTATTTCGTAAGTGTCTTTATCAATACCCTAAACAACTCCAGAGACTATTAGTACCATCCACATTGTGGCTATTGTCAACTGATTGCTTCAAATATCTGTGGATCTTAATTATTTCTAAGAAACAAATACCTTGAGTTGGCCCTCAGATGCTCTGGGTCCAGCTGATGTTACTACACATCTTGGATTGTTATTGTTATGGAATGATAATCTTTTATGAGCAAGAAATTATAGAACTTGTTAAGATCCACACTGGGACTGAAGGTACTTTCATTATAGCCCTGTACTATTTAAATCCCAAACTGATGAAAATATCAATTGATCAACAAATGATAACAGGAAATATATTCTTATTGAAATTCTATACCCCCTCATATATGGTAAATAGGCCTTTATAAAATACTATATATAAGAAGGAGTACTTTTTAATTTTTATTAGGTTTAATTCTGTATTTATACAATAGAATGCCTTAATAAGAGACAGTGTGTATTGTCACTATTAATAGGATTATATTTTATTTAAGTACAAGTAAATGTATTAACTTCTAATCATGTAATAGGTCTGCTCTGAAAATTTGAAACACAGATTCTAAATTTTGTGTGTAATATGAGAACTTGAATTAGCACAGGCTGAATGGTACGTTATTTTTGTTTTTAGGAGCCAAGTATGTCCATTTTTTGATGTTTTTAGTTTTCCTGAGGTTTGCGTTAATAGACTCAATTTTAACAAAATTAATCAAATCCACTACTAGTTGAGATTTTTTATAATATATCATATACAATTCTTATAGCATTACAGTAGAAATTTGGGTCATTTGTAATGTCATTTAGATATTGGAAATAAATTATTTAAATGTAATAGAAAAATGTTTATATGCTTCCAAAGAGTCTGTTATTATAAGAGCTTTTCCATGACTCTAATTATCTATCTTCCCTAATACACTTTACAATGAAATCCAATTTTCATAATTTCAACAGAAAAAACACAGCACTTTATTAGTGAAATTGAAATGCATTGTATGTTCACCAATGAGAGGAAAAAACATAAAAATGCATGCATAACTTTAAAAAAATCAATTGGTATAGATTTCTCTGGCAATCAAAGGTGTAGTATGAATACTTTATTGTCTAAACTTGAAGGCGTTGCAATCACTGTTGCCAAGGACGCACCGCATTGTCATGGAAACAACATGGGTTTTAAGTCAGAAAAACCATGACCTTGCAACTATAGAATTCATAAATTTTGGTAAGTTATTTACTCCTCTGAATCTGTTTCTATATTAAAAATTGAGCCAATCATACCTACTACCTAGGGCTATTAAAAAGATTAAAAGTTCTGGTGTATCTAAAATGCCTCACATAGTCATAGGCATATAGAAATTTCACCAAAAATACTAGTTGCTTTCCCTTCCTTTCCTGCTAAGAAATAAAAGGCAGAAATTATTTGTCTTCTGAGAAGACTAATGATTGGTCAGATAACAAGACAAGACAAAATATAAATGGATTTAGAATTTGTCACATATTAAAATCAAACATGGACCCTAGAATGTTGCTTAACATCAACAAGTATGACAATGTAGAAAAGCTAGAATGACAGAGACATGGGTCTCAGACCTACATCTCTACCACTGATTCATAACTTTGAGAAGATAGTGCCTTTCACAGGTTTTCAGTGTTTTCAACTATAATGTGATAAAATGAAGGTGTTGAGAATAAGGTTCCTCTTTCTACAGTAAACACTAACATCTTCTTTTTCTTTCCATTTCTTTTTGTCAGAAGAAAGTTCTAGAAGATCTGAATAACTGGAAAAGTAGGATTTTTCTTTCTTGAAGATTGATAGTTTATTTTCCTTTTTGTGTGTCCTCTTTTAATGGGCATCTTATTCCAATATAAATGAAATGATAAATAATTTTCTTCCTCTCCTCACGGATTTCCCTCTCTTTTGCCCCTTCGGGTCTTTAGTTGACTTCCTAATATCCCAAATTTACTAAAGCATTTCTTTGCAAAATCCTTTCACAAAGATAACAGCAAAGCTGGTATTTTTAAGACGAAGATACACATTGTATACATTCCTTCAATTAGTTCTTCCTGATGTTGTTCCTCACAGCTGGCTTGTTAACTGTGAATCAACTATAAACTTTTAAGGCACTCCTCCATAGGCTCCTATATGTATATTGAATGGGTCAAAGTATTGGATGGTAATAAGTGCATTTATAAGCATTATTTCTATAGTGAAAAAAAGGTTAATTTGAAAGTCATTCCTCCATTCAAGAAGAACAATTTTCTCTAGTCTTCTGACTATTTATAGAAAGACCTTTACATGTGCAAACTAATTAATAAATGGGATCAATTTCAAGGTATTTTTTCTGGTTCATCACCACTTAATCATTCAATTTAAAAAACATTTTAAAGGCCAAGTCTAAAATAGATTTGCACCCACGCCCCCAGTGTGAATTTTTCATTCTTTACAACATGCAGTAGGTACTGTATAATGACCTTTTCTCTGTTTGGAACAGGGATTAGAATAATACATTTGACCCTTTACAGTCACCTGGGAGAGATGTTAGTCTCCATGTTCAATAAACTGAAATATGTCTCAAGTGTCCCAAGGTTAAGGCCATGACTTTAAACTATTTAACACAGAGCATCATACTGATTCACTTAGACTCTCAGGCTTTTAAAAAAATGATTGGACTGAATTTTATGTACTTTATCAGAACAATTTCTTCTCTTCATACAATTAAAGCAAATATTTTACATTGCAAATAAAGCAAGTTAACCTAGATGCATTGTGCATTATAATAAAATTTATAGCTGCATAAATAGCAGTGTAAACTTACAGAAAGACTAGTAATTATAGTGCCATTGATGGTCTTTGTTGCTTTAATTCTGAGGCAGCCAGAATGATTAAACTGAATCTTAATCGACTTCTCCATTAAAAATGCTGGCAGAGGAGCTCCTTTAACCTTTCCCATTGATTGAACACAACAATCACCATTCAATTATAATGCAAAAGGACATTTGTTATAATGTAGAAAAGATGCATGAGCCATTTCCTTTTACTCAAGACAATCAATGAGATGACTCCTACTTCTGCAAAGGTGAGAATGCTCTACCTGGGAGTCTGATAAAGTCAAAACCAAACAGAAACCTCCCCACCACACAGAGGAGAGTATAGATGAAAGTAATCTGAAATGGATTCATTAAGGAGAAATGTATTTTCTATTGCTATTTACAATAGCCACATCTATCCTTGATATATTGTTTTTCTTCCTAGGTTTTCAAAGTACTTAAATTACCGTGATCAAAGGTTTAATGGTGAATTAATGAGGGTGATTACTGGGCCTTTTATATGTGTTCTCAGTGCATGCTTAACAATAGAAATCAAGGCAGTACCGGTAATTGGAATAACAGAATTTTAGACTACGAAAGAGCCTTCTAGATTAACTGATTTACTTAAGGTCAGACAGCTAATTGTCACAAACATTGCACTAGGATTCAGGTCAATCAATTGCTCATGCAACACTTGTTGCATTTGTCACTTCTGAAGTATAGTTCATTTTCAGTTATGTTTTTTTACATTTTAAAATTATACAGAAAATTCAGGTAATGTACTTACATCCTGGAACCTACAGCGTGTGGCTAACTCTGCAAACGGCGCTGTTGCTCCATATATATAGTGGTGGCAGATTAAACTTGGTTGTAAGTTCTCCCCTTGAATCTGGGCTAACTCCATGTGTGTCGACCAATAAAATATGGTGGAAGTGACATTCTGGAAATTCAGATGCTAGGTCTTAAGAACTATTGCAATTTTTGTCTGTGCTTCTTGGAACAGTTGCTCTGGGGAAGCTAATTGCCGTGTGCCATGTAAGACATTTGACCAAACAGAGACCACTATGTTGTTATAAGGAAGCTGAAGCTACTATATGGAGACACTGTAGAGAGAGAAAAGCCCAGATACTTCCACTGACCCAGCCATCCCACACCAGGAGCCAAATGAAAGTAAAGAAGGCATCTTCGACATTCCAGGGCCTCTGGACAGTATGTGGAAAACTAAGGCCTTAGACATATGGCTTTGCTCGAATTCTGACAACTGACCAGGATGGCCTGAATGTTCCTCAGCTTGTCTGAACTTAGGTTTCTTCCTGACTGACCTTCCTTTCCTTAGAGCAATGACTTCAGAAAACTTGCTGTCATAAATTCTTTGTCTGCCCCTTTGAGATGTAAATCTCCCAGCCTTTTGCAGTTTAGAAAAACTCAGGAATGTCTTTCTCAAGGACCAGGGAGCCATCTTTTTAAAATGGATACACCAAGAATGATAGAGCCCCTATCTGCCAGTCTCTTTTGGGAGGGTAATTGCCTAACTTGGCGAATGCAAATGACCTTACCTCATCGACCAACCTCCCCTCTACTGTTCCTCAGTACTTTTAGCTCACCTCCTCATTCAAAATCCCTACCACCTTTTGTTTCAGTGGAGGTAAGTTTAATTTCTCTTTCCCATTGAAATAGTCTTGAATAAGATTTCCCTAGTTTACCCAGTGCCATTTTCTTTGACACAGCCAATTGGGTCATATGTTCCTCCCTATCTGAGACCCTAGTCATCAGGGATCAGGGATGGGTCATTCCTGCAATTCACTGTTCTAATTACAGACCCACAAAATCATATGCACAATAAAATGGGTGTTGTTTTATGCCATTAAAGTTTTTATATAGTTTGCTATGGAGCAATTGATAATTGGAAACTCTCTTTCTCTCTATAGGTAGATAAATAGATGTATATATGGATATATACACACACATTTATAATACATGTAGTTATACATTATACAGAGATAGAGAGTTGTGTGATATATAACCATCTATTGAGGTTCAATTGAACCTGGATCTCTAACTGCATTCAGAGGAGGCTAGAAGTGTAGAGCTCATGTTACTAATTTACTTTGGAGCCTACACTAGGCCTCAGTGCATTTTGTTACTTAGGAAAAGATGCACAACTTTCCACTTTACTTTGAATATGAGCCTAATCACTAAAACTGGAAGATTTTAGACTTCAATAATTACTTAGTGTATACTCAAACAATGGCTTATATGCAGCCAGCCCCATAGCTCCAGATTACCTCTTTAAATGTCAGTTTGAATGTATAACTGATAACAATTAAGATGTTTCTAAAGTAAATGAGTTGTAGTCTGTTGAAATAATCAACAAACATGGAGACATAAGGTGAACAAAAACAAAATAATCTTTCCTCTGAAGAAAACCTGGATTTGAAATGAGTCTTTCTAAATTGAGGGCAACCAAATTTAAAATTTTTGCTTCCAAAGAGTACATCATTTTTTAAAGTAGTAATGAAATTTCCAGGAAAGGAATACTTTATCAGATTGAAATATTTTGCTGCATTTCCAAATTAACATGTAAATTTTCATGAAAAGAAAACAATTTTCTTTTTTTTTAAAGGATTTTATTTATTGAAGAGAGAGAGAGAGAGCATGAATGAGGAGAGGGGCAGAGAGAAGATGAGCAGTCTCCATGCTGAGCATGGAGCCCTACGTGGGGCTTGATCTCATGACCCTGAGACCAGGACCTGAGCTGAAATCAAGAGTCAGATGCTTAACTGACTGAGCCACCCAGGGCCCTGAAAATCATTTTTGATGGAAGGAAAATTTAGAATACCTCAATATAACACCACCCCGATTTTGCTAGAGTGAACAGTTACTTCTGAGAAACTTGCTATGCATGGAGTCAGTTTTAGTATTCATGTTTGTCAATGAAGCCCTTTCAGAGGGTATATCTAGAGGACCCTTTCATGTCTACATCTATAACTTATTTGTTGAGGGGAAGTCATGATGTACAGTTTTGAGTATAAGATCATTAAAGTATTTCTCTTCAATACATTTTGCTGAATCTGCTTGCATTTTATTGAAAATTATTACATTTCATATGTAAATCTCTAAAGTATGGCTTTTATTGGTTTACTTATTTTTCATATACTACATATTTATATTTATATATTTATATAATATATATTAATATAAATATTATATAATATATAAATATTATATATAATATATAAATATATTATATAAATATATATAATATATTAATATAAATATTAATATATATTATATATATTATAAAATATATATATATTTTATATATATATAAAATATATATAATATATAATAAATATATAAATATATAAGTAAAATATAAATTATATTTATAAATATATAAATATATAATATTTATTATATTATATTATTATATAATATATAATAATATATATTATATATTTATATATATTAATATATATTAATATATAAATATATAAAATATTATATATTTTTATATTATATATAAAATTATATAAATATAAAAATATTATATATAATTATATGTATAATTATATATAATTAATTATATAATTAATATATATTAATATATTATTATATATAATATATATAAATATATATAATATATAATAAATATATAAATATATAAATAAAATATAGATTATATTTATAAATATATAAATATATAATATTTATATATTATATAATATTTATATTAATATATATTATATATATATATAATTAATAATTTCCTGGTCATAAAATGACCACTGCTGTTCTGTTCTGTTTTCTGAAAATATGTTGACCATAGAATATATATGCCCCACATATAACTTTTGGGAGAGCAAATATCACCAAAAAAATGCCCCAAATCCTGCTATCATGATGGACAACAATTCCAAAGTGGTTAAGGATATGTTTGCAAAAGGAATGGCTTAGCTGGAACACACTGGATAGATTATGTCCTCATGAGACTTGGGATGAATTTGGAACCACTCAAGGCAGGCTCTGGGCACAAGGATTTCATGGCATTTCTCTTTGTTGAGTGGGAGGTGAACTGATAAATTATTTTCTGTGGGCTGAAAGATCTAAAAGATTTGCCCCCAAGCTTAGGAAACAGAGCGAGCTTTGTCTGGTATAAGAGGTTCTGATTGTATCACTCATGGAGCAAAAAACTTTGATGGGTGATTGCCCCAAGAATGAAAGCCCTTCCAAAGTCAACCTTCTTGCACCACTTTCCAGGGATAATGGTCGTGAAGATATAGATGGGCCTTGTAGTGACAGGGTTGTGCTTTTGGCTTCCCACGATTACTTAGTTTTATGACATATCCTAGAATTTGTACGTTCTGGTTATGCTGACTCAACATGTGCCTCTCTATGCTGTTAGAATGACAGTTGTAATAGTAGATGGGATTTGGATTAGGCTTTTTAAAAACCTTTTTGATTATTAAGTGAAAAGATTGTTTTAAAAATGTATTGAAATCCCTTTCTCTGAAGGATTTTATCTAGGTTAACTCTTTCCTAAAGGAGTTTAAGTGACTCAGAGATCAGATATTTCATCACTTTGCACAGACAAATAAAAATAAATTCCAGCCAGACAAAAGACAAAGTGTTCTTTGGCCTCCAAGTGGCTAAACTGGGAACCAGGAAACTGACCTCTGAGTTACAAAATCCAACTCTTAGGGCTTGCTGATAGCTCTAAGATAACCTCTTAGAAGGTACTTCTATTTCAAATGTATATTGTTTTTGTATCTGGTTTTGGTTAATACTGTCATTTTCCCTAAATTCAACTTCTTTTATATGTTGGTCTAATTTTTTGATGTATTAGATAGATTTGGAAGCCATTAAGTCTTGGAGGGCATTAAGTAAGTTACTTCATGCATTTACACGTTCATTTATTAAACTAACATTTGTTATGTCAGAAAGGACTAGGTCTGAGATCATTGAATTATCAGTTGAAAGAGTGCTGGGTAAATACAGGAGAATATCACATGGAGAGGAAAAAAAACTAAAGCCTGTCTTGGAGATCAGAAAGGATTCTTGGGGAAGACGACTTAGGGAATGAGCAAGATTTCTGAGAATGAAATTTAGCAGTGTGCTGACCGACTTGTCAGATTGGAGAAGGAGGCCCATGGGGAAAGATGAAAGAGAGAGAAACCAGAAAAGTTCTACTTAAAAAAAAATGAATTAATAAGATTTACATAGTTTTTTTATTCTACAGAATTTAAATACATTGGGATTAAGTTTTGTTTCTTGAAAATGTTAAAGATCTAGTCTTAAATCCATCTGAGTTGTCACAGGGAGACAGAGCAACAGTATTTACACTCCCATGGGATTCTGGATCAACACCAGAAATGGATCAGAATCAGAGCCGACCTTATTTGATTAGGAAGTTCTGCTCAGGCCTGGACCAATCAGGAACTGGGATGTGAAGTAGGATATGGAGGAACCTTAGCTGGATCCCCGCCTGCCAGCTCAGTGTTTGGGTGTGGAGGGGGTCCAGCCCCTTTTCTGGCTTGATCAAGTCCTGAAATTCTAACCTTTTGTTCGCAGCCATGGAAAAGACAAGTCATCAGCAGGAATTATATCTTTGTTCCTGATTGCAAGCATCTACCCCTCCCCGACACCATGGCCGTAGAAAACTGGATTGGAAGACTTGAATTGCTTTGACCATTCTGGGCCAAGCCCTTCCTCAAGCAGCTAGCCCTTGATAGGTCAGTCTTGGACAGCTAAACTTGAGCTCTCAGTATTAAATGAAAAAGAATCTGAAGTAAAAAATGCTGGACTATGTTAAAGAGGGATTTTATTACAGAATTTTAGAGAACTTTAATATTCCAGTATGAGGAGCGATTTCTAAAGAGAACAATAAGAAGAGTTGTCCAAATTCCCTTGAACACTAAATATATACCCTTTTGTGTCAATTTCTTAGAATTAGTGTTACTTAGATATAATTTGGGAAATTCCACTTTTTATCTATTCGATCTTGATGCTTATATTTGTATTTAAAACTATACTAGGGGCGCCTGGGTGGCTCAGTGGGTTAAAGCCTCTGACTTCGGCTCAGGTCATGATCTCAGGGTCCTGGGATAGAGCCCCGCATAGGGCTCTCTGCTCAGCGGGGAGCCTGCTTCCCTCTCTCTCCTGCTTCTCTGCCTACTTGTGATCTCTCTCTGTCAAATAAATAAAATCTTTAAAAAAAGAGAGACTATACTAAACTCTTTGAGTTTGAAACATATTACCTTTATATTCCATTTAGAGTTATGCCTTGGATTCTACTTTTTATGCTATTTCCTTTATGACTTTCTCTCTTTCTCTCTCTCTCTCTCTCTTTCTTTCTTACTTTCATGTTTGCTTGGTCTAATTTGTTTATGCTTTTTTCTTCGACTCACTTGTCATTAGATGGTTTATTTATTTATTTTTGAGATTTTAAAAACTTATTTATTTATTATTTATTATTTATTTATTTATTATTTTTGAGATTTATTTATTTATTTTTGAGATTTTTTTAACTTATTTATTTGAGAGAGAGAGAGCAAGAGAGAACACACAAGCAGGGACAGAGGGAGAGAGAAAGCAGATGCCCCACTGAGCAGGGAGCCCAATGTGGGGCCTGATCCCAGGACCCTGGGACCGTGACCTTAGCCAAAGGCAGACATTTAATTGACTGAACCACTCAGGCACCCCATTAGGAGACTTCTAATAATGGATATTAAGTTTTCAATATGAGAGATTTTTCTATTTTTTTTTAACTTTTTATATTGAAATAATTGTAATTTCACAAGCAGTTTTAAGAAAGATCT
Source organism: Procyon lotor (assembly GCA_028646535.1). Lineage (NCBI taxonomy): Eukaryota > Metazoa > Chordata > Mammalia > Carnivora > Procyonidae > Procyon > Procyon lotor. The sequence continues at coordinate 137,486,019 of CM053605.1, forward strand.
CCTGTGTATCTTTTATCCAGCTTCCCCCAGTAGTAACACCTTGCAAAATTGTACCACAACATCACATCAAGATGTTGACATTGGTACAGTCAAGAATTAGAGCATTTCTGTTGCCACAAGGACCTTTTATGTTGCTCTTTATGGCCACACCCACTTCCTCTCTTCTAATACTCCCTCCTTAAACCCTGGTAACCACTAATCTGTTCTTCATTTAAAAACTTTCTTTTCAATGATGTTTTCAAAACGGAACCATACATTATGTAACCTTTTTGAATTGATTTTTTTTTTCCCTCAGCGTGTCACTGGAGACTTACCCAGGTTGTTGCATGTGTCAATAATTTGTTACTTTGTATTACTGAGCACTATTCTACCACCATTTGTTTAACCATTCACTCACTGAAGGACATCTAAGTTGTTTCCAGTTCTTGGTTATTATGAATAAAGCTGCTATAAACATTTGAATGTAGGTTGTGGGGAGCATAATTCTTCATTTCTCTGGGATAAATGCCCAGGAGTGTAATTGCTGAGTTGTATGGTAATTGCATAATTTAGGTTTTAACAAAAATAATAATTAAAAAAACAACCACAGAAAACTCTTTTCCAGGCAGGATGAACCATTTTACATTTCCACCAGCAATGTATAAGTAACTTAGTTTCTTTGTATCTTTACCAGAATTTGGTGTAATTACTATTTTATATTTTAGCCATTCTGATAGATGTGTGGTGATATCTCATTTTAGTTTTAATTTTTCATTTCTTTAATGGTTGACAACGTTAAGCATATTTTCATGTGTTTACCTGCCATCTGCATATCTTCAGAGAAACGCCTATTATGTCTTTTGTCCACATTCTAATTGGATTGTTTTTACTTTTTTTTACTGTTTTGCTTGAGAGTTCTATATCTTAAAGATTTTTTATTTATTTATTTGACAGAGAGGAGAGAGATCACAATCAGGCAGAGAGGCAGGCAGAGAGAGAGGGGGAAGCAGGCTCCCCGCTGAGCAGAGAGCCCGATGCGGGGCTCGATCCCAGGACCCTGAGATCATGACCCGAGCTGAAGGCAGAGGCTTAAACCACTGAGCCACCCAGGTGCCCCGAGAGTTCTATATCTTAGACACTAGTCTTTTGTTTCATCTATGATTTGCAGGTATTTTCTCCCACTCTGTAACTTGTCTTTTTATCTTCTTAACAGGTCTTTTTTTTTTTTTTTTTTTTTTTTAAGATTTTTAAATTTGTTCATCCGAAGGAGAGAGAGAACAAAAGCCCGAGCAGGGGGAGGTTCAGAGGGAGTGGAAGAAGCAGACCCAGGATTAAGACCTACGCTGAAAGCAGATGCTTACCCTGCTGAGCCACCCAGGTGCCCTGTTCTTCACAAAACAAATGTTTTCATTTCAGTTGATTGATGTAGTCAAATTTGTCAATTTTTCCTTTAATGGATTATGATTTCGGTGTCAGGTATAAGAATCCTTTGTCTAGCCCTAGATTCCCCAAATTTTCTCCTAATTTTTTTCCTAAAATGTTTATAGTATTATATCTTACATTTAAGTCTAAGATCTATTTTGGGCTAGTTTTTGTATAAGGTATGTGATTTAGGTCAAAGTTTTTTGCTTGTTTGTTTTATTTATTTATTTTTGTTTTTGATTTTCACCTAAGGATGTCTAGTTGCTTTAGCACCACCCATTGAAAACTATTGATTCCGTTACTTTTGTCAAAAATCAGTTTGGTGTACTTGAATGATCTATTTCTGGATTTTCTGCTCTGCCCCATTGATGTATGTATCTATTCCTTGACCACAGTCTTGATTACCGTATATGTAAAACTTGTTTTGAAATCAGGTAGAATTATTATTTAGTTTACTTTTCTTTTTCAAAATAATTTTATCTACTCCAGTTCCCTAGTTTTTCCATATACTTTTTAGATTAATCTTGTCTATATCTACAAGAAAATCTTACCGGAATTTTGACAGGAATTGTGTTAAACTTATATGTTAATTTGGGAAGAATTAACATCTTTATTATGTTGACTCTTCTAATCTATAAAAATGGTATGTTGCACCATTTATGTAAAACTTCTTTATTTTATAACCCTTGCGTTATTCTCAATATATGACTCCATATGCATGCTTTGCTAGATTCATATCTAATATTTCTTTTTTTTGAGTGCTTGTAAATAGTATTACATTTTTAATTTTAATGTCCATGTTATTTCTTGTATTTGGAGAATATACAAGTACAAATGATTTTTGTATGTTTATATTACATGTACTAAATTCATTTATTACTTCTAGATTTTTCAACATTTGTTGGGAATTTCCACATAGCCAGTCATGCCGTGTGTAAATAGGTACAGTTTTATTCTTTTCTGATACGTATATTTTTTCTTTCATTCATTTCATTTTCTTGCCTTATTATTACACTGTCTAGGATATCTAGCAATATATTGAATGATTTGTAACAGTGGACAACTTTTCCTTGTTTTAATTTTTGTTTCAATCTTCAAACACAATTTTGAGAATATAAGAGAAGGAAGCCTATTGTATTTAACTATATTTTTATTCATTGTGTTCTTTTTTCCTTCTTAATGTTCTAAGAGTGCTTTTTAATGGTTTTCTTTGTTAACAGGAATTGTTTATGCCATTTTTTTAGGGTATGTTTGCTCATGAGAAATTCTTATTTTCTTCATTTAAGAATATCTTGATTTCTCCTCTATTCCTGAAAGATTTTTTTTGTTGTTGTTCTTTTCTTTGGATAATTAAAAATGTTGTGCCACTTTCTTCTGTTCTGTATGGGTTCTCATGGGAAATCTGCAATAGTTCTAATTATTTTTTCCCTTATAGGTAGTGTCTCTCCTCTCTTGGTTCTTTCAAGATGTTTTCCTTTGTCTTTAGTTTTCAAAAGTTTGACTGTGTTTCTTGGTGTGAATTTCTTTTAGGTAAGGTAATTCTCTCAATGACAAAATTGCCTATGGTTGTCTTTCTAAGAAGAAAAGAAATTAAAGCTATTAGGAGGCAAATGATTATTTCTGCAACATATTCTGCTTTATAACCATGGTTTGCACCATCTTTCAGAAATTCTATGTTTACGTGGTTTCAAGTTTCCTGTTCTGTTGTAGTGAAATTCTAAGAGATCATTTAACCTAGAGTGCTTTCAGAAACTCCTCAAAATTCCTTTCACCTTTTGGTAGATTGAAAAATAGCACCAGTTCCTTTGTGCTCACACCTTTTGCAATATAACTTTCTCGTGCCTTTATACTAAAACTCTGGACAAGGCCACATCAGCTGCTTTGGGCAATAGAATGGGGCATAAGTAAACATGTGCTAGCTTTGAACCTAGACTGAAAACCCTGTGTGTTTCTGCTTCTCTTGGATTCTGCTGTCATCATAAGAACATATTCTGCCTAGCCTAAAGGATGATAAAAATATGGAGTAGAGTTCAGCTGCCCCAAACCCTGAGTTGAGGTCATCTTATAAAAGCCAATAGGCAGTGGATCCCCAAAGAGGTAAGCAAACTCAGTTGAGATCAAGGGAGCTAATAAACTCTCAGTTAACCTCAAACCTCAAACCTCAAACAGCAGTATGGATTTTTTTTTTTATTTATATTATTTAGGTTTCGAAGTTGTTATTGAGTATTCTTGTGGCAACTGATAACTGACACATGTGCAGTCAGCTTTTCTCCTAATTTGTTTGGGCTCCTGACAAACCAGAAATTTATTTCTCACAGTTCTAGAGATCAAAAGTCCAAGATCAGGGTGCCAACATGGTTGGATTCTGGGTTGCAGACTGCCTACTTCTCACTTTATCTTCACATGGTAGAAGGGACAATCTAGGTGTCTGTGTCTCTTTCATAGAGCATTAATCCCAATTATGAGGGCAGAGCCCAATTACCCTCCAAAGGCTCCATCTTCTATTATCATCACCTTGAGAAGGTGGAATTTCAAGATAGGACTTTTGGGGCACACAGACATTCAGGCCATAGTAGTCCTACTCCTTTATTTCCAGTAATGAAACAGATTCATCCTTTGTATAGTACTTATTGGTTATTTCAGTTCGTGGATTTTGATACCTGTGTTCAACTTTTCATGTCATCTAAAAGTAACACTGTACTTTTTTTTAAAAAAAAATTCTCACACTATGCCTGTAAACACACATTTCTGGATACATACTTCTTTTCCTATGCATATACTAAAAAAATTATCTTTTTATTTAATTAGTGGGTATCTGCCCTGTTGTTTGTGCAGATATCCACAGGTCATGAGTTAAGCTTTTTATAGCCTTTCTTGTGATCTCTGAATGGATAAAGTTTCCCTTTCTGCATCTACAAAAATGGTCACCTGATAAATCCCATGTCTGTAAAATGAAAAAAAAAAAAAAGTTCCACATTGGGGATTTTTAAGTGTATGATATAACTTGAGGGTAAATAGAAATGACAGATAAAGAATTCAATGTAGCACCATGATTTTCCAAAAGATCAAATTACATATATTTGCATAGAAACAATACATAGACTCCTGAAGGATTTTATGGGAAATATGTTTTTGTCTGTTTAAGAAATATCTGTATGTGATGTGTAAATTCTTAAGTAGTTTTATTCTTTAAGGTTTGGAACTTCTAATATTCTTCCTTTTTCCCTTTAGGTTCAGTAGATTAAAAGGCACTTGGTCATTAAATAACCTTTGAAGATAGTTATCTGCAGATTTGACTTTAGGGTACAAATATACAGGAGCAATTTGTAACTTGTGAAAGTAGTAGTATTGGAGAGTAATATTTGAACAAGAATTGACTGAGGAGGAATTTTCTACTTCAGACAGGCATCAATAGCAGATGGTAGGGTCTACTGGGAAATAAATATAAGTACTGGGAAAGGGAATTCTGTACTGTGGCAAATATAAGATCTGATGCAGCAGAAATCTCTCTCTGGAAACCAAGGTGAAATTGCCCATTAATGTTTTATAAACAGCTTTTTATAGAAGAGATAAAAATTAATCAAAAAAGAACAGGTATTTTGGATAGCAAGATTTGTGCAGAAATTTTGCAGAATTTGCTGGAAGCAATAGGTTATCTCCCTAGAATTTGTAACTTGAGAAAGTTCATGACAAAACTTTTTAAGTGTATTTTTTAAAGTTTATGTTGCTTGAACACAATATGAAATAAAATATTTGACTATAATGTTGAGGACAAAAAACAACAGATTTTTAAAGGAATAGTAATGGAAGTTTATTTCTTTCTAAATTATGCTGTTAAACTGTTTACTACTATATATCGCAGTTTCAGTGTTAATAATCTTATTCAACATCAGTATCTTATGCATATTAAAAATAATTTAAAAATAAGATTAAAATATGCTAACGATTTTTTTACTAGAATCTAAAAATCCAAGTACCATTTCATAATCACACAAAGACACAAACACACACATACACACAAATATGCAACACACACGAAAGTCCATCATATATTCTACTTAATTTTTCAACATATTCAGGGGAAAGTTTTCTATAATTTCATTTTAAAAATTTAGTGGGCATTTAAGTATTTTATTTTAGGACATAAAAGCTAACTAATACCAACATACTGAAATATGTATGATTGGCTAGCGTTATTTTTTTGAGGACTTGAGTAGAACATTTGGTTTAAGCACATAAAAGTTAATTAAATATTTAAAATATATCTGGGAGAATATTTCAAATATCTAACATATGACTGAAGTTATCATCCAATAAATATTTCTCTTTATGATCAAGATCTGTTTTTTATAAAATGGATTTTCTATGAGCTCAACAAATCATGTTACTGAAATGTGAGATATATAGGAAATATGAATGATACAGATTGACAAATAAAAATCTATAAACAAAATTAATATAAATATTTAAATACTATAATAAGCTGAATTTTCTCTCTCAAATTCATATGCTGAATCCTAAATCCCAGTGCCTCAGAATGTGACTGTATTTGGATAGATAATGTCTTTAAAAAGGTAATTAAGGTTAAATGAGGCCAAGAAAGGTGGGCCTTAATCCAATATGACTGGTGTCCTTATAAGAAGAGGAGAATAGGACACAGAAGGATAATCATGTGAAGCCCTGGAAAGGTGGCCTTCTACAGGCCAAGGGGGGAGGCCTTGGAGGAAACCAACCTTGCAGACACTTTTTGTGTAGACTTCTAGTGTAGAGAGTATGAGAAAATAAATTTCTGTTGTTTAAACGTTCAGTTTCTGGTACCATCTTACAGCAGTTACAGGAAACCAATACAAATGCCAGATGAAAAAATATAATTATTTTGTCCCGATGAAGTCCCAAAAGTTCATTTTCGCTTTTGTTTCCTTTGCCTTTGGAGACATGTCCTGAAAGGAGTTGCTGTGGCTGATGTCGAAGAGGTTACTGCCTATGTTCTCTTCTAGGATTTTGATAGATTCTGGCCTCATGTTGAGGTCTTTTATCCATTTCGAGTTCATCTTTGTGTATGGTGTAAGAGAATGGTCAAGTTTCATTCTTCTATATATAGCTATCCAATTTTCCCAGCACCATTTATTGAAGAGACTGTCTTTTTTCCACTGGATATTTTTCCTGCTTTGTCAAAGATTACTTGACCATAGATATATGGTCCACATATGCAGTGGAATATTACACCTCTATCAGAAAGGATGAATATCCGATTTTTGTATCAACAAGGATGGGACTGGAGGAGATTATGCCGAATGAAATAAGTCAAACAGAGAAAGTCAATTATCATATGGTTTCACTTATTTGTGGAGCATAAGGAATAACATGGAGGACATTAGGAGAAAGAAAGGAAAAGCGAATTGGGGTAAATCAGAGTGGGGAGGTGAACCATAAAAAACTGTGGACTCTGAGAAAGAAACTGAGGGTTTTGGAAGGTAGGAGGGGTGGAGGATGGGTGAGCCTGGTGGTGGGTAATGGGAGGGCATGTATTATGTGGTGCACTGGGTGTGGTGCATAAACAATGAATCTTGGAACACCGAAAAAATAAAATAAAATTTTAAAAAATATATTATTATTTTAATATAAGGTAGCCAGTTTTTGTTACTTTCATAATAATGACATTATGATATCATCATTGTGACATGATAATATATTATACTACATTGTCATGATGTCTTAGAAGAAGCTATGTTTCCCCTAATATAATTTTCCAACCAGTGTTATACATGAATCACAACCACTCCTGCTATGAAATTTCTCTACATTTTGTATGTAAAACTATCCCTTTTACATTTCTTTTTTTCCACCCAAGTGCACTCTCTTTCCTCTCTGTAGCAGCAAGAACGTTTTATGATCAAAAAGGTATTTAGGAAATCTAAACTAAGGGAGTGCATGAATTTGATACACTTAAAAATCCTTCCATGTTTCCCAAAATTCCCTTGGAGGGAATTTCTCTTTTCTTAATGAGCCAATTGTTTTCATTAACTACTAATTACTTTTTCTAAGCATAAGGGTATATGTGACAAAGATGATGAAATTACATGGGAAAATATTTCACTGATAATTGGGAAATGTTATACCAGCCAAAAATAGCAAGTATCCAGGAGATTATTACTTTAAGTTTGTGGAAAAATTAAAGCATTAGTCTTGATGTATCATGATTAAACTATGGAGACTAAAGATAAATTTTAATCACACTATTTCAAAAGCAAGTCACCAAATACCACTGTGGAATACTTCTACTAAAACATAATCCAAATTCCAGTGATTATAAAGACTTAGTAAGGATATATTTACCACATTATCTTTGTCAAGCATCAGGGTGTCCCTATATTCATTAATTTCCTTAGCCAGTACATATTGAAACTGTTTACTACCATCTTCTCTGATATGTACAAACAGTTTCTGTAGCATGTATCTAAGCCTTATTTGACAATATGAGATGAATGATACTGAAAACCCTTTCCAAAGAAAGACAAGTTTTAGATGGAAGAGGAAACCTGGAAGCTAGGCTTTGGCTGAATTTTCCATCTTTGAGAAAACTTTTTCACCTAAGAGGTTATCAGAGTCATAAAATTTCTTGCAACAGGCATTTAGGAAGTTCAGGATGCTGATGCCCGTACTCTAGAAACATTCACATAAACACAAAAGACATGTAAATTGTAGACCATTTTGAAGAGTCAGCACGATGGTAAAGGTTTAAAATTAACTCAAAGATAGACCTATCTGCGCTAGGGAAACCCAATAGCAGTCAAAGATCTTCATTGATGATTCCAAGCTAAAAATTTCTCTCAGATTCTGCTCTCTCAGCAGTATACTGTCAAACCGACAGACTCATAAAGTGGTTAAGAAAAACAATTGTTTATTTGCACAACTAGGGGACTGAAAATTCCATTCTTTTCCACATCTTCAAGTTCTATTCCAAATCAGATGTTGGTTTAACCATTCGACTTTTACATTGTTTTTAAGAATTCATATTATGTCAAGGCATTCTGAAATGAATTAAAAAGTTAAATTCATGAATATTCTAAAAGAGCGTTTGAAAAAAAGAAAACCAGAAGGAAAACTTAAAAAGAGAGGGAGAAACCGTTGCTCATGGAGGATCCAGTAGGTTTGCAAGAAGCAAACTGTTGAGTGAAAAATGCCATCGATTCAGTTGGAGAAAAACATTAAATAAATCAATTGGTTGGTCACATGTAGAGAAAACTGACAGCTCATTAATGAATCCAGACTCATTGCTTTGGCTCTCTGTCCACATGCATCCAGGCAAGATAATGCCATTGTTGAGAGTATGGACTCTAAAGATTGGTTATGTTGATTCAAATCCCAACACTTGCTAGCTAGATGTCCCTAGAAAAGCTTAAGACCTGGTTTCTTCTGCTAATAAGGAGGAAATTAACAATACTTCCTCATAGACTTGTTGGAGGTTCAGATGATCAATGCATGTAATGTTCTTCACAGATGGCCTGGTATAAGTCAGTGCCTAATAAATGACTGCCATTATTATTTACACCCAACATAAATAATCAAACCAGGGCACCTGGGTGGCTCAGTGGGTTAAAGCCTCTGCCTTTGGCTCAGGTCATGATCTCAGGGTCCTGGGATCAAGCCCCATATCCGGCTCTCTGCTCAGCAGGGAGCCTGCTTCCCCTTCTCTCCTTTGCCTGCCTCTCTGCCTACTTGTGATCTCTCTCCTCTCTGTCAAATAAATAAATAAAATCTTTAAAAATATATAATCAGACCAAATTTAATTCATACCTGAAAAAAATGCAAAGTCCCAAATATAAAAAAAATTTAAAGTGAAAAATGTATACACTTAAGATATTTGGCATTACAGGATGGCTTTAGCAAACTTAGAATTTTTAGAATTTTCCATGCACGGCCACATAATGACAAAATATCTTTATGAAATACTTACATTGGGACTTTAGGAAGTCATTCCATACCAGGCTAAGCATTGTAAAGAGACAGAAACATCTACCATTCTGCTTCTTTTGGAAAAAATTGTTTCTATGTCTGATTAGATATATTATCATCCAGTTTATAAATCTCATAATCTATATGCTACCTAAATCTTTGAGTTTTTAATTTTAGTGACTATACATTTTATTCTGGAATTAATCATTACTTCTTTCTCAAATTTTCTGTTCTTCACCCACCCACCCACGCACCAGCTCTATTCTGTTTCTATGGACATTAGCTAATGCTTTTTACTCCCTCTTTCCAAAGCATTTGAAATACGTAAGACAGGGAAACAGGAAAAAGAAAGAAAATCAGAGTTGTCTTTTCTCATCGTCATCCCAATTCTCAGTACACCCAGCCTGTTTTTTGTGGCATGGTATGTAGCGGTTTTAAAAAGCACTGGGAGATCTACTCAATGTTTTTCCCTCTAAGAAAAATTTAGGACAGCTGTGGGAGCTATGATCCCAGGGAGAATGAGGTAAGATTCCAGGTGCTGTCTCTGGCTGCCAGTTCTGTAAAACAGTATTGTAGTAAAATAAATAAATAGATAGATGAATAAACACTGCTTTTTTAATTACCAAGCAGGCAGGTTTGGGTAAGAGGTGTGCCAAGCCACATATGAATGCTCCTGCATTACAGCTTTTAAGTTGTTCACTTGTGTCCATCACTGAGATGAGTGCTAGGAAGAGGGATGACCAAGGGATCCCAGACACAACTGGAGCAAGAGAATCCAATCAAGTGTAAGTGGTAGTGCTTTGTCTTCTTTTGTCTTTCCCTTCTCGTCGTTCAAGACTTTTAAGAGCAATTTTTGAGTGAAAGAAACAGTATTTAAAATCAATTCCTTGGAAATATTCATTTTAATCATCTTTATTTCGTCACCTCTGGGTTTACCAAAACAACCGGGCATTGAAATAGAAGGGCCCATCCTTTCTCACACAGTCTGTTTCACTTTAGGAGGGAATCAGCATGTATTTTTGTCGTATGTGTATAGTTTTTAGAAATCCTTGATATAAAAAGAATAGGGAAATTGTGGCTTCAAGCAAAATTATAGAAATTTCTCGGGATCCTAACAAGAGTATGGCTAGGAATCGATTCATGATGTAAAGGAATGTTGGAAAAGAAAAAAAAAGTATGTTGGGTATGAGGACCCCATTTTAGTTGGATAAACATATGTTTATTATAGGAAATGACAGATCAGCTTTCTCCAGAAACACTTAAGTGCCTGAAAGCATGGGCAGAAAAACAGTATCACAAACAGGGCAGATGCTAGTATAAAAGAGAAGAGAGCAAGAATATGATGGAAGAAGGTTAAGCTCCTTATGAAGGCTTGGCCGTGAGTCCGGAAAGGGAAGGAAGGTAATAGTGTAGGGGAGATGAGTGATGATCTCTCAGATTCTAGGGAGTGGATAGAAGGCTGGAAATCAGGAGAACACCAGCATATTTTTTGTTTTAATGAGGGATTTGGAGAATTCAAATGAGAGGTTATTTTAAAACATAAGATTTTGGAAATGATTTTTGAATTTCGATGATGTCAAGACTTTGGCCTTGGGTGTGGTAGGTGAACAATGAATCTTGTAACACTGAAAAAATAAAAGTATTTGGGGGGAAACAAAAAGACTCTGGCCTTGCCAGGTGACCACGCCCACAGAATAGGAGTCAGAGCAGCTGAAGTAAAGGAGGTGAAGGAACAAGGCCTGGCGTCCTCTGTGTACATTGAAGATGGCAGAGGTACAAAAGAGACTGTAATCCAGGCCTTGTGATGTAAGACATTGGAAGCTCACCCCTGATCCTTGGACTTAACCCCAATAAGGGCCAGGGAAGAGCATTAGAAATGGATCATGTGAATGTAAAAGGGCAATGCTAGAAGAACAGTAGTCAGGGACTAGCTCCAAGACACTTCCCTCCTGCTTCCTCTAGTACTGCTCTCTCTCCTCTCGGCCCAAGAGTCCCGACATCAGAGTTGCTTCTTTAAATTAGAGGGCATATGAGAAAATGTTCTCATGAAAAAGAATTGCTGAAAATGAACTGCATTATCTGACAAGGTAGAGCATCATATTTAGATTGGCTTCTATCCTTCTCATGCTAACTCTCAGATTAGCTAATTTTCAATTTTGGAAAGTCGAAGATCCTAGGTCCAAAGGGATGAGATATCCTGGGAGCATCTGTATTAGTTTCCTCAGGCTGCAGTAAGAACTTACCACAAACTGGCTGGCACAAAATGGTGGGAATGCTGGATTCTCTCACAGTTCTGAAAACCAACAGTCCAAAACCAAGGTGTCAGCAGGGCATGGTCCCTCTGAGACTCTGAGTGGGATCCTTCTTTGTCTCTTCTGGCTTCTGGTGGTGCCTGTGAATTCTTGGCGCTCCTCGGCTGGCAGATGTAGTCTCTCCAACCTCTGCCTCTGGCATCCACGGCATTCCTTCTGTGTATCTCTCTGTGTGAATCCAAATTTTCCTCTTTTTATGACGACACCAGTCCTATTAGATTAGAGGCCCATTCTACTCTAGTGGGATCTGTGATTTCATGATTTATATATATACTTGATCTTTGACCAATTTCTGGCGGAGCTCCGAAAACCCTTGGAATTCCCTGCAATTACAGAAAGGTATCTCTTGTTATTTTAATGAGGTGAATCTTAGATGCCCCTAAGATTGGAAGCTCCTTGTCAAAGGATCCAAACTTGTGATTAGATTGTTGGAATTTTCAACACCTCCAACCTCCAACTTCTCGGGAAGAGAGAGGGGCTTGGAGGTTGAATCTATTGCCAATGGCCAATAATTTAATCAATCATGACTATGTCATGAAGTCTCTACAAAAACCCAAACGGATGGGGTTTAGAGAGTTCCCAGGTTGGTGAACACATGGAGATCTGGGGAGAATGGTACTGTTGGAGAGGTCACGGAAACTCCACTCCCTGTTCCCTTTCCCCTTACTTTGCCCTAGAATCTCTTCTACCTGGCTATCCCTGAATTATATCCATTTATAATAAACTTGTGATCCGGTAAGTCAAATGTTTCCCTGAGTTTTGTGAACTGCTATAGTAAATTAATTGAACCTAAGGAGAGGCTTTTGGGAACCTCTAGTTTATAGTGGGTCAATCATAAGCTTGATAACTTCTTCATAATAGGTGATAACCTGGGCTTGAGACTAGCATCTGAGTGGGGGTTGAGGGGACAGTCTTGTTCGACTGAGCCCTTAGCCTATAGGATCTCTGCGTAGATAGTGCAGATTTAAGTTGAATTGTAGGACATTCGGCTGGGATCTGGAGTTGTTGGAGGTGTAGGGAAAACCCTCTGCCATCTCCCCAAAATTGGTGCTGAATTCCTAGACCTCATCGTTAGTAATTATGTCTGCAAAGACCCTATTTCCAAATAAGGTCACATTTTGAGGTGCTAGGGTAAGACTTCAACATATCTTTTGAGAGGCACAATTCAACTCACAAGAGCATCCTAGGAGGGTAGCATGAGAGTCCAGGCTGGGGAGTCAGGATAGGGCATTGTGAAGCAAACAGGTGTCAGCCCAAGTAGTAGTTCCCGGATAAGAGACTATCACAAACAAACACGGAAGTTTGAAACTAAGAAATGCTACCAGAACAGTAGGATGATGTAGAAAGTGGGATAGTTGGAGAGAGCAAACTATAATAAAAACTGAAAGCAAAAACTCCCAATAAAGAGGAAAGAGGAATCGAATTTTATCTACCTTAATTACGAAGAGGTTTATTTTATTTAACTACAGTAAATGCATCAACTTTAGTTAACTGAATATCAGGGTATACGTTTCTGGGTGTTAGTCATTTGCAATATTGATTGCTTGATAATCATTTCTGACTATTGATTTATGGGCATTAGGTAAGTGCCACAGCCCAGTGGTTAGGGACCAACTCTAGAGCCAGATTTCTGGGCTTGAAAAATGCCCCATCCCCTATTAGCTCTGAGACCTTAGGCAAGTTATATAACTTTCCTGACATTTAGTTTACTTGTCTATAAAATGAGTACCTAGCTCATAAGCTTGTTGTGATGATTAACTGAGGTAACGTATGTAATGTATGTCTGACACATAGAAAATGTTGAAAATATATTAATGATCTGTGTTTTTAAATTTTATTTACTGAGCATCTCATTTTTATAAATGAAATTCTTAAAGTATATTAACTTAAATGTAATTGCAATGAATATAACTAAATAATTAAGTTCTATTTCAGCTTAAAGTCTTTTATTCAACTTTAAGCTAGCTTTTTTCAAGGCAGTTTTTTTTCCTATGGAAAATAGCTTTTTTGGCATAAGTCTTAAAGAAATTACTTTATTACATAGCTTTGACATCAGAAACTAAAATATGGCATTTATTAAAATATATTTGTTAACTAACTTTCTTTGTACTTAGAGAAACATGTCTTTTGTGTGTCTATTATCTTAAGTATTGTGAATGATCAAAATAACAGTAATTAGATAATACTGATCTCTTACTAAGTACTATTGTACCAAGCACTCTATATATATTTTCTCATTTAATCTGTAAATAGTCCCATTTTATTGTGTAATAATAACCTTTTTTCCCTTTTTCTTAAATGAGGTCTGTGGAGCACAGAATAGTTTGATAATTTGCCCACGGTCACACAGCCAGCAAATGGTTTAGTGAGAACCCAAACCAATTTAATCTAATGATAAAATGAGTTCTTAGCCTCTTTGCTTTGCTGCAAAATCAGTGTCTGGACCCCATTTTAATAATACAGAAATTCCTTAAAAGACAAAACACATGGTAACTCGAAAATTGCTTATAAATGCTTTTTTTCCTGTAGTTTTTGAGTCCGATAAATAGAGGACTAAACTATGTTTTTTGAAATAGTTTATTACTAGTATTTCTAGAGATGGGATTAAACAAGATATTAGTTCCTCAGTAAGGATTGCTCATTCTAGGAAAAAAATTCTTTTCTTTCAGAAACACTTAAGGAACAATGAATGGCAGCAACCAAATCTATTTCTCTTATTATCTCACAGAGTAAATCCTTGGTCTAGAAGATTTTCCAAGTCAAAAGACAGAAAAGATTGCTCTCTGGTTCTCACTTGTAGTGCTTCTCATCTCAACAACCACAAAACAACATCCTGGAACCCCACCTTCAGTAGACTTTTGTCACCTCTTCTCTCCTATGGATTTGCTTAGAATGGCTTTCTACTTCTGTTTCTAAGCACATGCTGATTAAAATGTTTTAATTAAAATTATGACTACTACAGAAAAATTATTGAGCAATTCTTCAGGATGAAAATGCTTAGTGTTGGAAGCCTAATTCAACTGCTCATGTTTATACTGAGCAATATTTTCTAAAAGGTTCACCTCTGTGTTGGGTAATATTGGATTTAGTCCCAATAGCTAGAAGGTATTGTTTTTAAAACAAGGCCAAGCAAGCAGAAAAGTTTGTACGATGATACAGATTTGATTAGCTCCTAAACAAAACAAGTTCAGCCAGGTTGGTCTGTGCAGTTATTCTAAACTGAATCCTACAACTTTCTTCCACAGCCATTGTTCTGAGAGAGAGCAGGCTTTTGTTACATTCTACAGTCATTTTTAAAAGGAAGGGGTGACATAGTCGCTTGGGTCCTAGTGGCTGGCAGCCTGCACTCAGGAACAGTGGACAGTCACTGGGATGGAAGCCAAATTACTTAGAACTCTAATCCAGAAAAGGTGTTTCACTAAAAGATCAGTGTTACCATTATTTAAGAATGGGCTCCTGTTTCCTACTTGATGAAACTCCCCACGAAGTAGAAAACCTCAGTGCTCCCTGTTGAAGGATTCTCTTTGTTGCTTGGTATGCATTCCTTCCAGCAGCTGTTGGCAATGCAAAACCCCAGAAGGATAGTCTTCATCCAAACTGGGGAATTAATTAGTGTTGATGATCCCAATCAAGGAGCAAGCTTTAACCCAGTCAGGCATCCACATGAGCTACAGAGTGGCTCATTTGAAATCCATTTCATTTTTTCACAAAAGCAGAGGTAGAGAAGATTAATTTAGTCCAAGGCTTCTCAGAAATTAATATATATATATGAATAACCTGGGGACCTTGCTCCCGGTCAGATTCTGAATCAGTAGGTCTTGTGATAAGGCCTGAGATTCTGAATTTCTATTACACTCCTAGGTGATGTTGATGTTGTTGGCCAATGGGTCAAGCATTCCTCTAGTTTCTTCTAATCATTTTTTGGGCAGGACTGCAACTTTGCTACACTGGCTGGATGAAAACTTGCCTTGATTTAAAGGATACCATTCATAGAGTGGACATTTTTCACTAACAATTCAATTTAAATTCAACAAATATTTAATGAAAACTAAATTCTTTCCTATAGCTAGACTAAGTCTTCCATGAAGCAGCTTATACCCCTTTCCCCTGGTTCCCACTAGTGGCTTCTTATTCTTTAGTGTGACCGCCTTTGTCCTTTTTGGTAATAACCTTTTCTTAGTTTGCAGTCCTTATGAGTCTAGGAAGCCACACTTACGTGTGGCAGAGTGGAAAAGCTTTTTTCATTTTAGACATCCTCAGCTATGTTCAAGAATTACCTTAAAAAATTGTGAAAGTGGGGGCGCCTGGATGGCTCAGTGGGTTATAGCCTCTGCCTTTGGCTCGGGTCGTGATCTCAGGGTCCTGGGATCGAGCCCTGCATCGGGCTCTTGGCTCGGCGGGGACTCTGCCTCCCCCTCTCTCTCTGCCTGCCTCTGCCTACTTGTGATCGCTCTCTCTCTGTCAAATAAATAAATCTTAAAAAAAAAATTGTGAAAGTGTGCTCTGCTTCCAAGATCCCCATAAACAAGTACAACGTGTACCAAATCCAGAGGAGAATAAGAAGTGCCTGAGGAGCTTCATCCAAACACCACAAAACACACACACACACACACACACACACACACACACACACCCCTTGCCCCCATACTTCTCACCAGATTCTGATGGATGACTGGCTTGTCTCTAATCTTCACCTTCTCTCAATGCACCCTCATTAAGAACTACAGTTTTAGAGTCTCTTCACTCAAGCTACCATCTGGTGTAGTGGGATGAGTGGTGGCCCCCAAAAGATAAGTTCACTGGAAACCTGTGAATGTGACCTGATTAGGAAAAGGGTCTTTGTGGTTATAATTTAGTTAAAGATATTAAGATGGGATCATCTTAGATTCTTTGGATGGGACCTAAATTAAACAAGTTTTTCTTGTAAGAAACAGAAAAGCAGAGGCAAACACAGAAGAGAAGGTCATGAAAGGATGTAGACAGAGGCTGGAGGAGGGCAGACAAAAGGAATGCTACAAGAGAGAAGGAGAGATTGTCCCCCAGAGCCTCCAGAGGAACTGTGGTAGTGCCAGCACCTTTATTTCAGACTTCTGGCCTCCAGAGCTATGAGAGAACAAACCTTTGTTGCTATAAGCCACCCAGTTTGTGGTAATTTATTATGGTAGAAACTAATATGACCAATAAGCTTCTGCTGACTCTTGAGACATAACTTTAATTGTTATTTTCTTTTACCAAGTGATAGTATTTATATGATTGTGGCTTAAGAAGACTGAAAGTCACCTAGAAACATTTCTTCTTTGTCACTGTAGGACACTAGATGGGCCATTGAAACATTTCTACTAATTGCTCTCAAGACTACTAAATGACAGTGGAGGTTCAGATACCTTCAACTATGATGTTAAGTATTCATCAGGAATGTAATTTAATGAGGGTACCTGGGTGGCTTAGTTGGTTAAGCTCTTGACTTGATTTTGGCTCAAGTCATGATCTCAGGGTGGAGAGTTCGAGCCCCACACTGGGCATGAAGCCTGCGTAACATTCTCTTTCTCCTTTCCTCTCTGCCTCTCCCCTCCCCATCGTGTGCTCATGCATATTCTCTCTCTCAAAAAAAAAAATGGAGTAGATGGATGCTAATAAAAATAATTCAGATAAATGTATAATTAAAGTTGTGTTAAGTGACCTTAAGGAAGGTTCCATATACTTGTGAAACCTAGAAGGTACTTCAAAGATACCTTGGAGTGGAGGGGTCAGAAAGGCACTTCAGAAAAAGTGACAGTTGATTTGAATGTGTTAACTGATGAATGAGGAGGAATGAGAGGAAAACATTCCTGCAGGGGAAAGAGCATGGACTGTGGTCCAATGGCAGAAAGGAACCTGTCTCTTTTGAGGAATTAAAAGAAAGCCATTGTGCGTGACACAAGTAAAGAAAGCAAAAGGAGCAGCGCTGTTGAATGAGATTGGAAATGGGCAGCAGCATGTGCTGAACACTTGGGTGCTCATTGAAAGAGCAACAGAAAGACATTGCAAGGGTCATGTGGGTTGAGGGGTTCAGGTGGTGGTGGTAGGAGAGGTGAGGATGACATGACCAGCTTTGTAGTTCTAAAGATCACCTTGGCCGCCCTGTGAAGAGAAGTTTAGAGAAGAACAAGCATGAAAGTGAGAGGATTATTTGGCCAGCTAATACATCTACCCAAGTGCCAGATGACCAGAAGGGTGGTGACGCAGATGGCAGCAATGGGAAATTTGAGAGAGATTTTCGTGGCAAACAGGAATTAATGATGGCTGTACCACAGGGGGTACCTTTAGGAAAAGAGAGGTGCCAATGATGTTGCTTGGTCCCCATCCTGATTTAAATGATCAGACACTGTACAGCACTATTTATTACGATAAAGGTCAATAGAAGACCAAGAAAGAAGGAAGGGTCATGAGCCAGGTTTGAGAAATGCAGAAACTGAGATGCATGTGAGATATATATGTGGTAAGATCAGCTGAGAGCTACAGAGATGTTCAGAGGAGAGAATTAAATATATATATTTGGGGATCATGGGTGAGCAAGTGGTAGCTGAAACAAGGGAAAGCATAACGTCGACTGGGAAGAGAGTAAAGGAAGAGAAAAGAGAAAACTAACCTGAAGGAACATAGCATTGAAAGTCTAGGCAGAGAAGAATGATGAGCCTTTCAGTGTAAAGGCATTTTCAGACATGTATATTTTCAAAACATCAATCTTCTTTGCATCTGTCATGCAGGAAGCTAGGGATATGTCCTTCCAAAATGAGAGCATAAAGTGAGGAAAGAGGAAGACGTCCAACACAGGACTCAAGAGCACTAACACTAGACAGAAACAGAGGGATGAGCTGGGGCCAGGGATCCCAGGGGGACAACCGTGAAGCAGCGTGGAGACCAACTGGCCAGCCTGGAATGCGTCATAAAGCTCTGAGAGAGAGGACATGTCTCCATGAAGATACAAGTGATGATGTCCCAGATGCATCGGGATAGATCGAGAGGAAATTTAGACAATAGGTGGAGTGTTTGGAAAAGAATCAATTTGATAAAAACACTGAACGAAGCACTTAAAATCAGTCAGTTTTTAGTTCTAGGAAAAAACTGTGCAGGAATATGTAAGTAATCTAAATTATGGCGTGATTATGTTGGGAGGAGGGGGGTGGTAGGACAGGCAAGTTGCTCGTGTGAGAGAGGGTGGGGCCAGAAAGGAACTCCACAAGTAATGCCTATGACTGAAAAAATCAGCAAATAATATAACAGAAGGATACTATTTAGTTACGCTATTATAGATGCAAAGTGACTGGGTAAGAAGAGTGAAAATAGTTGCCCTTTGGCACAAGGCGAATGGAGATGTGGAAAAGGTGTGGGGAACAGCCCGCTAGTGCTCTATTTCTCTCTTTGCAATGAATTCTAGAATTCTTTGAGTCTTTAAATGCATCGATTAAAACTTTTTTAAAAAGTAAGAAAAAGAGTGGAAAACAATTGCAAAATGTCTGTTGAGTTTTTGACAAGAAACTCTTGAATGCCCAGGAAGAAATCATTAAATTGCAGTTAAGGTACAAAAGCCATTTAAAGATGAATTTGGTGGGTAATGGTGTCACTGGATGTCATTTTAAATCATTCCCCTGTGAGAGGCACAACCCTGGCCTCTAAGGGTGGCCTCTGAGGACTAGTCTCAGGTTCCTGAGCCCTACCCCCAATTTTATGAATCAGAATATTTAAAAGAACCCCCTGGATAATTCTCCTGTCCATTGAAGTTTGAAAGGCACAACCTAGGGCAATGACTCTTAGTTAAGTGGTCTCATTCAAGTGAGTAAAGAGTATTTTTAAGAGTATTTTTAAGATAAGATGTGTCACTGCCTCGAGCAATCCAAATTAAGTTAAGTCAAGATTGTTCTCACTGTGAATATATAGTTCACCAGATGCTTTTGAGGTTCATGTCAGCCTCAGCTCTCCCACTGAGGAAATCCAGAGCTGCTGGCTTTTTGAGACTAGACAGTTGTGCAAAGAACCATGGTCATGCCTTTGAGAGTCTAGCAGAGGATTTTCTCCTTGGTAGTGGGGAAGACAGTCGGCATCCTTGTCTTGGACCTTTTCCTTTTGTAGACAAACTTGTACCAACTATTTTGACTTAATGTTGCTTCATTCAATTACGTCCCTTCATTAAGAACTCTAAAGGTACCTTTGAAGTTGTAGCTGGATACTATATCCCAGTAAATATTGGGAACACTGAAAGGATTATCGGTAGCTTTGGGAGGCTTTACCACTCAACTTAAAAAAACAAAAAAGAAAAAGAAAAACTTACAACATTCATTCTCTCCCAACCTGGTGTTCATAATATGTTACTATTTTGCAGAAATCGTTATCTTTTAGTTTTGAAAAATTCCAGTTCATGGAAAAAATTATTATTATTATTTTTAAATATTTTACTTATTTATTGACAGAGAGAGACATCACAAGTAGGCAGAGAGGCAGGCAGAGAGAGAGGGGAAGCAGGCTCCCTGCTGAGCAGAGAGCCTGATGCGGGGCTCAATCCCAGGACCCTGAGATCATGACCTGAGCTGAAGGCAGAGGCTCTAACCCACTGAGCCACCCAGGTGCCCCAGATGGAAAAAATTATTAAAATATTCTTTCTTGTTTTATATAAGGTGTGTGTTTGAGCTTCTATAGTGAAGCATTTATTCTTATTATAATATTACAATATTATTATGTGAAAATATTCTCTGTGGTATTTACAGATCTCAAATGATCTCACCAAAAATATAATTTGTGTTAAGAACCTTAAATAACCAATATCCCCAAATAACTAATACAATGTCATTCCTCAAACTCAAATTTCTAATCTGAAGTACTAGGGCTCACAAAATGCCCAGTTAAAAACCATGCTGAGGAGTTATTAAGAGCCTTCCTATGAGACTAACAAGGCCATTTTAGTAGACAAGCTGACTGGTTAGAGGGGCTCACATTCCACCAAAGCATCGAACATCCAAAAGAAACCCCCCTACCAACCCCTTTCATCCACTGTGGCTTATTCCAGAGAACCATTGGCAGTTTTAATATGTTGTGTGAGGAAGACAGGAGTGAAATCCCATCAGGTAGGATCAGCTTACATTATTCAAAGCTTAATATTTATAATAAATTCATAGGGCCCTGGGATTATTGACTTTTGAGGAGTAAGATTTTCATAATTTAAGGAGTCATGCAGGTTTTCTGCATTAAAGGTAGCCTTACAAGTGGTTTTACATGAGAAGTTAAAAAGTACCAGTTAACAGAGGCAGTAAAAGAAGACACAGCCATAGACTCATGCTACCTACCCAGAAGGAATCATTCTATATTAAATTTTAAGGTTAAAAGTAGTTCTAAGCCAAAACAAAATTTTCATATTCAGTTTAGAATTAAGAAAGTGGCACTTGATCCTTAGATATCATTTCTCAGAGAGTTAGAGAATTTGAGAAAAAAAACATACTTTTAATCTCTTCTCCTGTCACCAAAGTAGGACCTCTGGAGAGTAAATATCATTAAGTATGTACTCGGAGTTTGGACGTCTCCAGACTTGGTACCTACAGTGATAAGAAAAATCATGACTGAAATTGAACTTTTTCTGGCTAAACATGTCTTAGTTTTTATTTAGTAAGGATCTTGGTCCCAAATATTTCCAGTGGCCCTTGGAAAGCTGTTCCTAAGGGTCACAGCAGTCCTCATGACAGAGGGGGACAGATGTACAGGTCCCAGCCAGAGGAATAGACAGGAGCACAGGAGGTCCACGGGTACTTTTAGGGAAGAGCCCCAGGTGTGGCTGGTAGATCCTGAATGACAGGATCAAGGAAAGGGGAAGCCCTAGAAGAGTTCAGGAGATGTATAAAGACATTGGTCAGCTGTAAAAGATGAGGGTCATCTTGGGGCTAGGGAGTCACATTCAAGTGAAAGATGCAGGGCTGAACTACAGCACCTATTATATCTGCTTTGGTGAAAATAAATAGCTCTTCACACACAGCCCTTGATACTAGGAAAGTCTCCTGTTTGCTTAGCGTGAGTCTCTTCCCTCGTGGTTTGTGTTTTTGTTCTGCCCTATTCCATTAAAGTGTCAGGACAATGAACAAGAGGTGGGGATACTAGTACCTTTCACTCTCTGTCACACAAGGTCACATGGAGCCCCAAACAATATTACATGAGCATTCCCAAGTGACATGAAAATATACCTCCTCAGCTTGTGCCCTGGGTGCAATCTCCAGCACTTGGGACCACGCTTCATATACCTCGGTCTCTGCCAACCTTACCCTCAACTCTCTCCAAAGCCATTGGAGCTCCCACAAATGCCTTAGGAGCCCCTCTCTCCCTTAGCCAGGGGGAGAAAACACCTTGCATTCTAACAGGTACAAAGTGGTTCCCTAGGGGAACTACCTACCAGATAATCAATTTAAGACATTGTTCAGTGCAAAATAGGTGATACGTATAAGTTCAGCTTAAGTCAAAAGAAACACATAGACTTTATTTAATATAGCTACTAATAACAATAATAGAAAGTTTTATTGACTTTGATCTTTTGTCACCTATTGTGAATGCCTACTTGTTGGCAAACTTACCTATGATTAATATTATAATCTTCTAGATTCTGTTCATTGCGTTGGCCAAATGGTATCTCATTGTTTTAATTTGTATCTGGTTAAAACCAAAGTTTGGTACATTGAACGCTTTCTCATGTTTGAGTATTTGAATTTATTTTCTTGTGAATTAAACCATGTTTGGAAAGGTTAAAAAAAAAAAGCTATTTTCTAAATAGCTATACAGGCAAGCACTTGTTAAAAGTGTTTTATAAATAAATTTAAATGAAATGACTGAATATATGTAATTTTTATATTCTCATAGATCTGTAAAATGTGATTTCAGTGCTAAATAGAACAGAAATGTGTACAAATGCAATCAGAACTGAAAGGACAGAGGGGCACCTGGCTGGCTCAGTTGGTTGAGCACCTGGTTCTTGATTTCAGCTCAGGTGATGATCTCAGGGTCCTGGGATCGATCCCCACATCGAGCCCCACATCAGGCTCCACACTCAGCGAGGAATCTGCTGGAGATTGTCTCCCAACTTCTGCCTCTCCCTCCACTTTTTCACTCGTATGTGCACTCTCTCTCTAAAATAAATGAGTAAATCTTAAAAAAACAAACCTGAAAGGACAAAGCAGTTAAGTCTGGGTCGAGGAACACTTCACTATCATTTATGTTAGGGTTGAATGATAAATGGAAACTCCTAAAGAGAATGGGCCTGGGTGGGCTGGGACAGAAGAATTCGAGGCAGAGAGAACAATAAGTGTAAAAGTATGCATTGCATATTAAGATATTTTAACCCTGGGGTTTTCCAAAACCAGATAAAATTTGCCTTGCAGCTAGTTTATTTTGTACGGCAATTACTGGGGCTGGAGTGGAAAAATGGAAGTTAAAGTGAGGAGGAAGAAACATCACTCCAAAAATGCATTCCTGAGCTTGTCACCACCATGGGCAAGCTGGAGCTCCAGCCCTCTTGGAACCTTCAGAGGAGAGTATAGATTGTACTCTAGACTCATCCGTTCCAGGACAGGGGTCCGTTTCCCACCCCTAGTGATCAAAGTTGGCCCTGGTGGGCTCTCTCCCTTGACAGAAGAGATTCCCATAGGTACCTTAAATGCAGGGGGCAGAGAAGCTCTGTTGGGGGAAATCAGGGATATTCTGTGCAGTGAACGCCAGATGTGGTCAGGGTACATGTTAGCACAGCTGGTTGAGGCAATAGAGGATGGAGTAAAATGTTAGCTCAAAAGGATGCACTGCCAAGTAGAATATATGTCACTATACAATGTAAGAAAAAGATGTTCGCTATACAGACAGAAAATTTGGATGCAAGATTTAGAGAGGAAATCTAAAGGTTAGATTGTGGATACACTGTGAAAGATTGGAAAAAGCTTTGTAAAAATGTGTTGGATCCTGTAGTCCATAATGAATAATCAAAATTTTGAGAGAGAAGAGTGACTGAATCATATTTGTGGCTCAGTGAGATAATGCTGGTGTCAGTTGTAGCTTATTTGATAAATGTATGGAACTTTCCTTTAGGCCAAGCACTGTGCTAGTTCTTGAGCATACTATGAAAATGAGATGTGGGAGATGACAAATCCACAAGCCATTGCAAAAAAAAAAAAAAAATGGGGTAAACTTAACGATGGGAGAGTTGGGTGTCTGGAGCACACGGCAGGAATCCTTGGACTATTTTGGGGGGTTCAGAGAAGGCTTTCCAAGACAATTAACACTAACTTGACATTGAAGGCTGAGTGGAGTCAGTTGTATAAAAGAGGAAAAGGAGGAATGGCCCAAACAGAGGAACAGACATTGGCGGGAGGAACACAGGGAAATCAGCGTGGTGAGTCAGCATGGCTGCAATAGTGGGGTGTGGGTGGGAGGTGCTCAGAGATGCCTGGAGGGGGAGACAGCATCTAGCATGTGTGACAATTTGGAAGATTAAAAAAAAAGGAGGAAGAAGAAGGAGAAGAAGATGGAATAGAAGGAGGAGGAGAATGAGGAAAAGGAGGAGGAGGAGGGGGAGGGAGAGGGGGGAAGGGGAGCGGGAGGGGGAGGGGCACCTGGGTGGCTCTGTGGATTAAAGCCTCTGCCTTCCGCTCAGGTCATGATCTCAGGTCCTGGGATCGAGCCCCGCATCAGGCTCTCTGCTCATGGGGAACCTGTTTCCTCTTCTCTCTCTGCCTGCCTCTCTGCCTACTTGTGATCTCTCTCTCTCTGTCAAATAAATAAATAAAATCTTTAAAAAAAATTAAAAGACGAAGAAGAAGGAGCAAGAGGAGAAGGAGAGGGAGTGAGGAAGGGAGGAAGGAAGGAAGGAAAGAAGGGAGGGAGGAGAAAAAAAGTCAAGATTTGCTGAACTAAATGAACAAAGACTTTGTGAATCACCCTCGTTCTTTGAGTGCAAAAAAATTAACTATTCTTGAGATCTAGCCTGCACCTTCCAAATATTTTCAGCAAATAGAAGAGCCAGCTTTCACAGTTCAGAACTCACCATAACACTGCATGATGGGCCCCCAGGCAGGCACCTCATAACCCAGTAGGTGGGTTAGTCCTCCAGGGCTAGAGTCACACTGTGCCCAAAGGATCATGGCATCACAATGGACTCTTGAAAATGATGCTGAGATTCTTATAATAAAATATATTTGTTAAAAAAACCCAGTTCAATCCGTCTCTGTTTTGTTCCACCTTTGTTTTGTCTCATGTAACAAGCAGGCCTTACCTGCCTTGTTTCAGATTGATTTCACATTTTGTGATCTTTGCCATATAATATTTATAATATTCCATAAATAGAAATGTACGCTCCTTTCCGGGTAACTCTGGGCATTTGCTGCCTACTGCCATTTTTTCGGAGAGAAAAAATATGGCCCACAACTCTGGGATGGGAAATGCTTGTCTGCTACATTGTGGAGATATTAGAGGTTAACCAAGGGTCATATGGAATAACAGATTGTTTGCTTTGCATCAACGGTAGTTTATAAGAGCAAACGTGATGCTCCCGGAATGTATGAAATGCATGTTATGTTAAATTGGAGGTCATCCTCCACTTGTCAGAACATGGCTTCTAGTCTGAAACTCCAAAACTTTAGAGACCTGTGAAGTACTTGGCCAGGTTCCAGGAGGGAGCAATGAAAGTGATAAAAGATTTGAAGGCTAATACCTTTGAGGGAAGGCTAAAAGAACAAGAATTTTTTCTCCTCCAAATGAGAAGTCAGAGATAATTTAACAATCTTCAATATATGAAAGGTTTAATGTACAGAGCAGTGGTGTCCAAATGCAGGGATGTTTGAGCCATGAGGCCTGGGTACAGAGATGGTACCTTGGCAGGGAGGGAGCCTGTGTATTCGTCAGGGTGTTTTGCTGAAGAACCCCCTTCTCGCAAGGCCCAGAAGATTGGATATTATCTAGCACTGAGGTGTCAGGCAGTGTCTGCATTAGCACTGGTGTAAAATAAATGACTTCTAAGAATCTCTAAATTCAGTAGTTTTCGGGTTTTTAAAAGGTCTCCTATTTGAGGGGACTCTGAGGGCAAATAAATTATTGGCCAAGACTTTATTCTTACACTTTCTAGAACTAGTAGCACATCCTGATCATGGCTGGGAATATCTGCAACCAGAATCCTAGGAGTTTGTAAATTTCTAGAAGTCTTCACACAATTATGCACAATACACATGCGCACACTTATATACACAGTATACGATAATCTTATTAATAGTCAAACCTTTTTAAATAACACTTTCTAAAATTTTCTTACTAAAATTTTTCTACTTCTATATTCCCTAAGTCATCCCTCTTCCACTTACTTCCTCCTATCTGATAAGATCCTGTTGTACTGAATCACCTCAGTCTTTCATTCTCAAAACCGAGAATGATAAATATACGTCTAATAATTCTGTTGAAATAAGCATTCTTCCACTTCAGTAGCAAAATCTATGCATAGAGACACCTGCATATTTTTGGAAGTATACTAAGTTATAATTTTATGACAGACAGCGGCATAGCATTCCATTTAAAATCTTTTTACAAAGGTGGATGATAACAGAAGCTAGGACAATACAATAAAATACTATGTCTGCAATAAAAAATCAGACTTCACTCTCCTGAAATGGGCTCATGCAGATCACTATATCTCTGTTTACGGGGAATTTTAAGATAGTCACAAAACAAAACTGCCAAGCATGAAAGAAAAATTCCTTTAACAGCTGTTCGGTAAGGTCAAAAACACAGAAACTACTGAAGGTTACAAAAGGAGAGCTCGAACTCTTGGGAGTTTAGCTCCTTTGCCACACAAATTTCAGAATCATCCTCTGGTTGTAGTCCACCAGATGTTAGAAAGCTTGGGATTGGTTGCATGATTGTAGGGCTCAGTTCTGTCATTTGACTCACCACCTCATGCCATCATGACTGAGGAGACACAGTTAATAAATAAAAGCATAGATGTCTCTGGTGCTTAGTTCAAAATAGAAACAAACATGGATCAATAGGAACAATCTGACACCGATATCCCAATTTCTGCCCAGACATCAGCAATAGGAAGGCTATTGTGCACAATCCTGAAAATCTGTTCTCCAAATGCACTATTGACAAAAAATCTGGACATAATAAGAAATTAAATGAAGCTGAATAAATACCTGTACTGAGGTCTAGACATCAAAACTATATTTGGTGGAAAAAGAGCAAAAGAGAAAAAAGGACTAAATCAAAAGGTCATCGGATGAAACATGGCTATTTTTGTGGTTCATAACTCCAAGCTGAAATATAAAATCAGCCCCAAATCAGATTTGTTTTGACACTCGATTTGAATAGATTTCTCTCTACTTTTGTATTCATGGAGCTTTGCCTCTTTTTTTTTTTTTTTTTTTTAATTCTCGGTGAAACCCCAATGTTTTTAAACAGAGGGAATTCGGTAGTTGAATTTTGACTTTGAAGTCATCTCAGGGAACTTCCAACACAAATAGTTTTTACAGTTCTGTTTAAGAGCATAGGATTAAAATAGAAATGAATATAAATGAGTGTACTGTGACCATGAACATAATGTTTATCAAGGTGACTCTCTGAGTTCCTTATTTGTTAACCTCACCTGCTCTTAGGTCTCATAGATTCTGTGTTGTTCTTCTTACCTCTTCAGTATTACCTCAACATTTCGAAAGCCTCAATGACTTCATACTGTTAATACCTCATTTGATTATATTTGTTATTAAACAGATTAAAGGTAACTTTGGACTGTGAAAACTGTTCCTCATATGTACAAATACAACAAAACACAACCCCATGAAGATCTGGCTTAGCATTTGGAACTTTCCCCTATTGACTTACAATGAAACAAAAACAAGCACTGATTGAAATTAGTCAAACTTTGGCAGATGTTTTTAAATTCCTCAGATGGAGCAACCTAGAAATTTCTGCTTATTAAATTTCCACTCAGAATAAAAATACTCCTATAGGTGTGAGGGATTTGAAACACTTTCATATTTGACAAATTTCTCAATCCTCAGAAATTAACAGTTCAGTTATTGCTCCCATTTTAGGGATAGGAAAATCCAGGCAATATACCCAAAGTCATGGCAGTACCAGGCCTACGTCCTCTGAGTTGAGCTCCTCTAACTTGCTTACTCAATTTTAAACACATACCTGGGACTCCTGGGTGGCTCGGTGGGTTAAGTGGCTGCCTTCAGCTCAGGTCATGATCCCAGGGTCCTGGGATCGAGTCCTGCATTGGGCTTCTTGCTTGGTGGGGAGTCTGCTTCTCCCTCTGCTTGCTCTGCCCGTCACTCCCCCTGCTTGTGCTCTCTCTCTCTCTCTCTGACAAATAAATAAATAAAATCTTAAAAAAAAAAAATAAACACGTACCTAAACACAGAGGACTCTTTATTTACGAGTGTGCCATGTCACAAAGATGTATTGGCAAGGGATGATATTTTCCCATTGAAACACTCTGATAAAGAGAATTTGGCTTTCCAGAAAAGTCCTTGACAGTTTATTTATCCAAAAGAAGAATATCCATGGAGTTATAGTTTCAATCACACTTACAATGATGTTTCTAAGAGAAAATGCATTTTGAATTCTTCTTTGAGGCACAGAAATATATTTCACGTAATGCGGAGGATCAAATTCTCCCTCCCTCATGGGAGTGGGAACTGGGTCCTTACTAATTTCTCCACAGCTCCACATAGAAGTGGTTAATGGATGGGACCACCAAGGAATCACTGTAAGACTTCACAGTTTTCTTCAGTCTCCCTGAGATGATCCATCTTAAGCTGACTCTTCATTATTCCCATTCTCTTCTTTTTCAAGCACTAAGGAATGTCTTCCTTCTACGCCCCCTGTGCAAGAAAACTACTCCTTTCAGCCAGAATTCTTACAATCTTCTCTCCCTTACTATAATTTCGCCAGCACACTTTTTTTTAACTTAAAAATAAATGCATGAAGGAGTACTTCCTAGTCCTCTAGCTTTTTAAAATGTTGTACTTTATTTAGGATCCAATTAAACTCCTCAGGTATGCATCCTACACTCCCCAGGATACCTGGGGCACGCTCCCCTCCACCACAAGTCTGAGCAATGCCAATTGTCTCATGTTCCCCTGGTCCCCTCCCACTTGCATTTCCCACCCTGAGGAATACTTGATGTCCAAATTTTGGCTCCCTGCCATGTGGTGTTCTTCCCTCTAATTATAAACCTTGTCAAAGCTTCCTCTCCCTTCCTTTTGCCCTCAGAATCCATTCCTGCGTGTGACTAAAGAAATGACTGAAAGTATGAGGACAACAAGGGATGGTGACATCGTATTGAAAATCACTGGTCTCAAAGTCTCCCGACTCTTCTCTGCTTGTTTTAGTGTCTTAGAGCTGCTGTAACAAAGTGGCACAAATTGGATGACTTCAAACGGAAATTTATTATCTTCCTAGTTTTTGATGGTGGCCATCAGTCCTTGGTCCTCCTTGGCTTGCAGGTGCTACATTTTATAATCTGCCTCCATCACCACATAGACCTCTTCCTGTGTGTTCTGTCTTTATACGGTGCTTTTGTCTGTGTCTGTGTACAAATTTTCCTCTTCTTGTAAGGACATCTGTCCTAAGTGTCAAGAGCCTGACCTACCCTAAGATTGTTTCATCTTAACATAGCTACTTACATCTGTAACAACCCTATTTCTAAATCACATTCTGAGATATTGAGGATTAGAAGATTGTGTTAGTCAGGGCTCTCAGGAGAAACAGAACCAATAGAATCTATCTTTCTATCTATCTATCTATCTATCTATCTATCTATCTATCTATCTATCTATCATCTATCTATCTATCTATCTATCTATCTATCTATCTATCTATCTACCATGTATTGAGAGATACTATGAGAAATTAGCTTATGTGATTATGGAAGCTAAGAAGTCTCACAATCTGCTATTACTAAGTTGTAGGCCCAGCAAATATGGTGGTGAAATTCAGTCCAAAGGCCTGAGAATCAGGGGTGCCAATGGTGTGTATCCTAGTCCAAGGGCAGTAGACCACTTTGAGATGAATTCTTCCTGAACCCACTAGTTGAGTGGTGTTTGCATTGGGTGTAAGTGTTGTCAGCACTACATTCGGAGCATTGGAAGTGCTTCTGATGACATAGGGTTGTGTATGGGAACAAGTTCTTTTTGCTTATTTTCCTCTCAACCAACCAGGATTGATAGTTGTAGTGTCGACTACAGTGTCAAGTCTCCTGTCTTCTAGCCAGCCTCACCAATAGAGAGCTTCCTGCAAAAAGGACAATCTATGTGTTTCCACATAGGTCCATTTCCCCTGCTTTTCCTTCATACCAACCCAGATCTTGGGAGGCAACTGGGACCAACTTGAGACCCTGTTTGTATGTTTCCAAACAATGTAATGCCACTTACTCTTTCCCCACAGAGTAGACTACTTTTTTGAAGAATTGTGCTTGTTGTCTTCATCTAAGATCTTCAGCCATGGGCACCATTTCTAGCATTTTCTTGCACTCTTGTTTGTCTTTCTCTATACCTGGTAGCCATTTTATCCATATTGTAACTCAGGTTAGAGAGGTCTTCCAGGTGCACCAAAGGAGGGTTTTTTTTTTTCTTTCAGCTTATCATCTGTGTTATTTGGGGTGATTACCAAGAAGCAAAGGACGCAGTGCTCTTTTTATGCCTATTATTTAAAATCCAAAAATGAAGATTGATCTTTTATTTTTGTTTTGTTTCAAACTTTATTTGACTTTCAATTTCTCAGAAAAACTATGAAGAGAAAACTGAGCAACCACATTCAAAGAAATTAAACCCAGTAATAATGTAGCACATATAGCATAAGAATTCTTTGGTTCTACTTCTTATGCTCATAGAACTTACCACTATGTTACACTTTGGCATAGTTTTCATGGTGGATTTGACCTTATTTCCAAGAAAACAAACACAAAATCTGGACTTTAAATGTCCTGAAAACCCTACATTTAATTTCATGCTTGAAAAATAACAGTTTCTATGGGATTTCAAAAGTTTGGAATAATAAATATTTCTCCAGTGATCTTTTCATACGTGTTGTCTTTACCCTAAGAAATGGATTCAAGTGAAGAATAATTCAGTATGAAAAATTTTGAACTAATAGTATATTTTCCTGACTTTATTTTATGGACAGAAAATTCATTTCTAGATATCTGTATAGGAGCATCTGCGAACATCTGACCTCTTAAAGCTATTGAACTATAGCAGTATGTCATTTTCATGGTGTACACTGCTGTCTTTTTTTCCCTTTTGGTGAATACAAAAAGGCAAATATGCAATGCCTAGATGTAGATAAACTCATATATGAAACACCTTTTCACGCCAATCAAGAAATATGAAAATGCCTTAAAAATAACTGGAATTAAAAATAAAACTAAGGGAAACTGTTTTCATTCACCGATTTGCATTTTTTAGACAAAAAGCTACTGAAGAATGACTATTCCTATACGATTACATTCATTAAAACATAGACTTCCAGATAAGAAGATCTAGGATGTACTCTCATATATGTCAATGAAGTCAGTACAGACAAAGGCTGTGTAGCCGAAATTTAACCTAGCTGAACCTTGCAGACACTTGAAAAGTTAGGGCAAAAGCATTGCAAGTAGATTACTTCTCTTAACATGTTCTAACTTTTCTCTTACTATTACCTCTGTTGCCAGTGGTGGGTGGGCAAATATCTTCCAGCTTTTGAACATCCGTTTGTTTGGAAGCAGAGAGACCAGTGATTTGGCTTGCCACAATTGTTTTGTTGGTTGGCACAGAGATCTAATTATTCTGTGATACATCGTAAGATAGAACAGATCACACAGTAACTACATTGTTCTTCATCTGGGGTCCTTTCTTTTCTACCCAGTTTCTTAGTGGGCTTAGGGTTGGGTGTTTCAGCTTCTCCATGTATCTTCTATCTATCCACTGTAAGTGTTCTGATCATTATTTTCCTTAATACATTCTTCCAGGGACTACAAAGAATATAAGGGTGGTCAGACCATTATATTAAAAATAAAAATAAATTTCTTCGAGAGGGGTGTTATGGTATAAAGAGCAAATAAGTATCACATAGATGCACTGTCCGGATTACATGTATTTCAATTTCATCTGCATAGAAGTGGTGGTATATAGAAAGTTCTCTACTCAAAATCTTTCTGGCTTGCCCTTTAATGGTAAATATAACATTAAATGTGACATTAGCTATGTAAGTAACAAAAGGAAATGAATATGCCTAATTAAAGAAATGAAATGTAAATTGGAATGTTGAGGATTAAAACCACAGAGCAGGGGCAATCACCGTATCTTTATTAAGTATTTACTATGTGCAAAACATGTTGTTCACTGCTATGGGGATGTAAGCAAATGAACTTGTCGTTCAGGAAGTGTTAACATATTCCTGTAGATGACACGGAAATTAAAACAAATACAGACTAAGCCAGAAATAAGTGATTTTCACAAACATTAAATGATTAACTTCCAAGACTAATTAATAAGTTCAGAAGAAGAACTGCATCAAGTCAGGGTCTAGAAAGACCTCTTGTGGAAGTGGATGGAGTTAAGCTTTGAAGGATAGATAGAAATTTGATAAATAGAGATAAAAAGGTAGGCTTTTGAGAGTGAAAGGAAGTAAGGACAGACTTGGAGGTAGGGAAGTCCTGAAATTATTTGGTTGGAGAAGGTGGTCAATATGGGTGAGTTGTAGGAAATAATCTTAGATAAAAAGATGAGGCTCCAAATCAGATTCTTCATACAGGAGGAGCTCTCAAAGAGTTATTTATTCCAATACGTAACTCCTGGCAAAGACCATATTTCTTCAAACCAAATTTGATGAAGAATTATTTCCCATCCTTGTGATCTTTATAAAATTGACAATTTTATTGACTCTCACTTTAACATTTCTCTTACTTCCATCTGGATTTATTTTCTCCTTAGAACAGAACTCTCTTTATAGAATGCTTTGTATTAGTCACACTGGGTTAATTAATGCTGTGGTAAAAAGACAACCTCCCAAATGTCACAAGCTAAATACAACAAAAGTGTACTTCTCCTTCACAGCAGAATAAATGTGCAATGTGGGCAGACTGGAGACTCTGCTCCATATGATCACTGAGATCCAAGATAACAGACGCGACCTTGCTCAGCTGCACTTAGGTGGAGTATGTTGTTCTCTATCTTGCTTTAGCAAGGGAAGATCCAGCTGTGGGGTCCCACTGCTCCCGTGCTTTGGCACAGCACTTTCTCACATCCTACTGGCCAGGTTAGATAGCCCCCCTCCTGCAGAGGGGTAGGAGACATAGGAAAACAGAAGGAATGTGAGTTCTACTGTCTCTGTCACAGCCTTCGATGTGGGAGGTACATCAACCGAGGGCATATTATAAAATTTCCCCTACCTTTGTTTCTTAAAATACCTCTTTTCTTCAAAAATTGAATTTGCAGATCTTATTTTTCAGCCTGTTAATCATTGTGTGGGTATCTTCTCTAAACGCTCTCCAATTAATCCCTATTCTACTCATAAATGGAAATTTAAATTTATGTTGATTGTCTCTAAGAAATGTAAGAAAAAGCCCAGTGCAATTATTTTTATTATCTGTGTGTGTATTTACCATTTCATAATGTCTATAACCAAAGGTAATTTCAGGCCAGCCGTCTGCACCACATTTCTGGCTTTCTGAATTCAGCCCATTTTATTCTACTTTTAAGATTTTGCTGAGAACGAACTGAGGGTTTTGGAGGGGAGGGGGATGGGGGTTGGGCGAGCCTGGTGGTGGGTATTGAGGCCGGCACGTATTACATAGAGCACTGGGTGTGGTACATGAACAATGAATCTTGGAACAATGAAAAAATAAAATAAAATTTTAAAAAATTAAAAAAAAAAAAAAGATTTTGCCCCAATTCTCTTATCTTCTTTACCAACCTACTTCAACAGTTTCCAAAAAAAACTCTTCTTGAAAGTCCTCAGTCAACTGCACCTTCTCCAAAACGCTTCCCCATACTCTCCCAAACAAAATTAACCCTTCCCTCTCCAAACTACTAGAATCTATTTTAGAAAATTAAATGCTTCTCCCGGCTGCTCTGTATTTGAAAGCTTATACAGCAGGCAACCAGGACTTTACTGGCCCCTTACCCTCACCTGCCCACTCTGGGGACATCTGGCACTCTCCGGAGGCAGTTTGGATTGTCAAAATCTGAGGAGGTAAAAGACTGCTTCTGGCTTCTAAGGGGTAGGACTGGAAATTTGCTAAATATGCACAAGACAGACACCACAACCAAGAATTAGCCAGCCCAAAGTGTTTATGGTGTCGAGTTTGGGAAAACTTATTGTAGAGTATGAAGGCCAGACCGAGGACCTGAATGTCAATCCTAATGGCCTGCAGACAGTAATGTACTCAGCATTTAGTAAGGAACAGTTTTCAGAAATATCTAAAAGGACCACCAGGTAGCATTTTGGGGAAGGAAAAATTCAATTTCAATAATATCCGTGGTTCAGCTTTATAATGTTTACCTATAGTTTCCTACTTCTTGCGTACATGAGAGAGTTGTACTTCCCCATTCCTTTTGGACTTGGACATGACTGTTATTTCTGGCTATTAGGTCGTAGGTGGAAGTGACGTGATTCATTTATGGTCCAGAGTGTTCAATTACTGATCCGAGACCTTCTAGTTCCCTATTATTCCTGTGGCCGAAATCATCCTGCATCCATAGTAAGGGCCTCACAAACAGATGAAGGATAGGTAATGTGGGCAAGAGTTCATTGTTTAACCAAAACGCTACATCCAGTTCTTTGGTGCCATATGCACATGAATATTTAAAAAAAAAAAAATCTCCTGTAACATTCTGTTCACTCCTAGAATGCTAACGTATGTCAGCATGACTTCTTTTAAGACTTCAATGTGATCACTGCAGCTTCACCAACCAGTCTCTGACATGAACATGTTCTTTAGATTCGTTTTGCTGATAAATCAACAAATATTGGAAATCAACAACTTTTGAAAGCTTTCCTAAATCAGTCTTTATTCCACTTTTTAATTTCTGCTTTACGACCCTCACAGACAGAGCTACCATCCTGACTTTACCTTTCCTAGCCCCATGAAGGTTATATATGTCTTCAGTTGTATTATGTTTATTTCAATTTGCAACACACATCTAATTCTATTTGCGTCTCTTAGTTTGTAAAATATATTCTGTTAAAATGAAACCACTCATGGGACACAGAAGAATCGTAAAGTTATGGAAAAATAACCGCAATGGGGTAATGAGATAGCACATAAAGCTTTGTACCCAAGGTAGAAAAACTGGATCCCTATACAACTCAACCAGTTTATTGCTATAAGATAGATAAAGTCTATACATGCACTTTGTAAACCATCAGGCACTACGCAAAGGGAAGTTATTAAAGTCTTCACAGATCTCTTGCTCTGGCTTTGTTGTCACTGAACTGTGCAAACTTGAGGAAGTAAGTTGACTTCTTGGTTTATCAGTTTCCTTACTCAGATACTAGCTTGTATAAGAGTTAATTTTTGTTTCTCTTTCCAAATATTAAAAGTTCAGGTTTTTAGACACAATGAGTTATTCTGAACTTAGATGCTATAAAAAAATTTCCCCTCTTGAAAAAACAACGGGAATTACCTTACTTTTCAAATTATTCAAATGCCCAAAAGGTAAGTATTTTCTATACATATTTCCAATTTTCTCAATTTTATATAACAAACACAGTACATATTTATTCTAAGTAAATGTTGAGATGCATGACTATTTACTATAATATCCAGTCATTAATTAAAAAGAAACCATTTGTAGCATAGACTTAATAGTATTAAATACTAATAGTAATAATAATAACTTCTGGCAGGGGAGTGTTTCAAGGATATTATGTTCATTATCTCATTTAATTTCATAATAATGACCAAAGGTAAATAAAAATAATGATCAGGCGAAACTAAAAGTAATATTATCTTTTAGATTGGGATATATGACTTCTTTATTCACTTTAAATTTCCCAGAGCATTTGTGATCACTCTGTAGAATCAGTGTACAAACTATAATCTGAAAGAAATCGGTGGTATTTTTACAGTACGTGAGCACAACCATCTGATTTATAGTTCAATCTGTTAATGCACTCTGTTATTAGGCCACCTGGCAGTTTTATGCATTGTGAATTTAAAGAGGAGCTCGATGTAACATAAGCTTTACAAGCTGGGGAAATATTATTGAAATGAAACATGAATGAGGACCATTTAAACAATAAAATAATGTGTATAGACTATATATTTTTTAGTTTTAGCTAATACGTGCCTTAGGTATAAATTCTGACATAAGTTGAGTTTCTTATGAGACTATAAAGATGAAATTCAAAATAAACTTATTATTGTACTATTGTTAATCATGTAGTATCCATGCACTTACAGAGAAGCAAAATACAACCACAAATTCCTCTGAAAAATTAAGATCGCATATCAAATACATTTTCTTTTAGTACTCACAGAAGTGTACTTGGGGAAATGGTGTCAGAATGAAAAGCCAGAATTGGGATGTGAAAAAATACCATGTGACTTATTGACCATCTCTTTTATGACTCTGTTTTATTATCATTTAAGGAATTTGATCCACCATTGCTAAAGTACAAAATAAGGCCTGTACAAAGATAATCCTAGAAAATATGTCGGTAAGATTAAACAGTGTCAGAACAGTGAATCTGTATGAGGCCTGAGAAAAGCAGCTACTGTAATGTGATACTATTCACCCTACATTGTTCTAAATATATCAATTAGTAGCTCATCTAATCCATGGGAGTGTAATAGAATGAAAAGTGATTCTTATGAAAAGTATTATAAGTAAAGCTAGATTCTTTGCAGTGACCCATGAAATTCAGTCCTGGTTTATTCAATTTTATACCACTATTGGATTTCTCTTTAATTAAATTAGTGAATTAAAAGTTATGAGATAGTTAATATATTTTTAAAAATATTTTATTTATTTATTTGACAGAGAGAGATCACAAGTAGGCAGAGAGGCAGGCAGAGAGAGAGGGGGAAGCAGGCTCCCTCCTGAGCAGAGAGCCTGATGCGGGGCTAAATCCCAGGACCCTGAGATCATGACCTGAGCTGAAGGCAGAGGCCTAACCCACTGAGCCACCCAGGTACCCCGAGATAGTTGATATTTTTATTCAGACATTAGACTACAATCAAACTGCATTATCTGCACTAGGTTTTCCATATTTATATAATTTCAAAGCATATTTTCCAGTATATATTTACTTTAACATGCAAATGACTTAAAGCGAATTGTATTTTTGCTTATCAAAACACATCTATTCTCTGTCATTTTTACAATGAGGAACTGTGAAAGATTGATGAAAATGTTATGGATTTTATATTTTGAATTATCAGGTATTTGACAAATAATTATGGAAAACATTGGCTTTTCAAACTCAGTATTTCTTCTCTAAAATTTATGGGGAAATATTAAAATTGTTCCTCATTGACACAGTATTTTTCAAACACTTAACCCTCAGGTGAAAAAGTGAAAAGGCATTTAATCACACATTGGAGGACAAAATGAAATATTTACAATGCGTCCGGGAACAAATGTGCTATTGCACGTTTAACCTTAACATTAACTTAATTATTAGATACTTGGATTCTACACTTGATTCTGATATTTCTGTTTAATCTTTTGATTTCAGTATTTTAGTTTAAGGACTTTGACAATATGGTATCCAAACTTTTTCTTAATGAAAAAGTAAACTATGAAAATAAATGATAATTTAACAAATTAAATTCCCTTCAAGTACCAATCACAGCATATTATTTGGGTTAATTTTCTGAGAGCTGGTATTTGGACGCTCCTTAGTCTGCCATATACTGAGGTGACTGTGTGTTTTTTGCCAGTCTAATATGCCCTGAAGACTTTTGGTTTGGGAACTTGAGGAGGTCACAGGATATGATAAAATTCATTTTACTGAAGTGTACTGGTTATGAAAATTGCTTGTTCCAGTGGGCGATTTCACTACTTCATTTACAGCATAAGTGCTCATTGTGCTTCCACTGGCTGGGATCTGACCCCTATATTTCTCATTTTCCTTCTGAAATGTGGGTCAGCAGTGTTGTCAGATTCCTTCTCTCCTGTAAAACATTTTATTTTTAAATATTTGACACGGGAGCTTTCTAAAAGAACAGGTTTAAAAAAAAAAAAGTCCTGCTAGATGGCATTTATGACTCGGAGAAGTATCATTGCCATTGACCTCACAACTCTTCTTAAATAGTCAGAGAAGGGCAACAAAATTGTCAATTAGGCTTCCAGGGAACAGAATTCAGCCCAACACAATTTGCTTGGCAGCATAATCATGCAGATCTGGCTTCTACATGAGAAGCGTTCAAGCCTATAATAATGAGGGTTCAACAAATTTGAACCTCCTTTCCCCACAGCAGATTTGGAAGCTGTTGATTTGTTATACACTTATTAAAAGGTTTTGTAGCATTGAAATATTTTTAGTTAGGATATTCAGTCTAAGCCACTGATTCACAAACCACAGAGGTCAGGCTTCTAGAAAGCTTTAAGAAGTCCATTTCTGCTTTCACAGAAATAGTGGCTTAAAAATATATATACATATATATTAAAAAATTAAAAAATACATATGTGTATTTTTTTTCCTTTCTTCTGGTTTTGTCCTGAGGATGTATTTTATGTCTTTTCTTTTTTAAGAGAGTATTGGTTGAAGGAGGATTTATCAGTATTTAGTAACAGGTACTAAAAAAAACAACCGATATTCTTACTCACCAGCTCCTTTTTGGTCTTGTTATCCAATACACTCACCAATAAGAATAAGAAAAAAAATTCAGTAATAAATTACAACTTGGTTTTATTAACCACCACAACCTTATTATGAGTTAAATAAACACCAACTGTCCTTAGGCTGAGAAGAAAGTAATAGAAGGGAAAACAATACAAAATTCAAAGAAAATACATTGTTATTATAGTGCAGTAGAACTATACTATAGTATAGCTATATATTCTCCTCTTTTCTGCCAGGTCACCCTCCTAAAACTGGGCTGCAACACTTAAACTAGTATGGTGATATCCATTTAAAGTATTTTCCTTCATGGAGAAATTGTGTCTGGTCTTACCCAATACTAACCTGACCCATTTGTTTCATTTGTAAATGAACTTTTACCAGGTCTAGACCTGTTCCTCAAAGAGAGAGACAGAGAAAAGGAGATGGGACCAAGGCCAATGGTACTTGCTTGGTCTATAAAAGAAGAACTATTTCCTCTTCATGGAAAATAAGCCAGTTATAATAATACTAAACAATAGAGACCCACTGTAGTAATTGCCAGAAGATGAATTAGGAAATCAAAAGAATAACAACAGCTGGGCTGGGTCTTGTATTGGTCACCTATTGCTTTATTTAGTTCCCAGCCAGAATAGATCTGTTCTATCTTTCAGTATGATACATGTGCACAAAATCCCAACCACACATTTGCATTGGTGTCTACATTCCATAGCCAATTAGTGTCATGATTTTATCACAGCACTTATTTGAAACTGGATTTCAGTAGTTATTATCCAGGATGATCGCTGATCTCTGAGGATATTTGCTGAGGTAGAACAAACTAGAAAAAAAACACTTTAAAGAAAATTCTTATTACAAAATGACTATAATATTGATGTTTTATCAAATAAAGAAGTAGAGCCGGATTTAGCCCCATTTATTTCTGTTACCCAACTTGGTAATAGTTGAATACACTCACAATGATGCCATGCATTAAGAATAAAAGGAAAAAGGCTTAGCTATCTGTTGCAAAGACCTTGTGAAATTCTTTGTAGAACGTGTGCAACAAACTTGTGTTCAGGAGCATTTACAGAGAACATGCATCGAAGTGGAATCATAAGCCTCAGTGTTTACACATAATAAAAATTTATGATAGAGATATGTCTATATTCTTCTGAACACGTAAGTCCCCTTTGTGGCAAGATTAAAGTTATATTACAGGTGTTAGTGACCCAATAGGAGTTGTTTTATTTTTTCATATGTACATGTTATATGCAGATGCACGGTTCATATCTACATTGATTGACTAGCCAGAAGGAAATAAACTTAACTAAAAAGTAAAAACAAAACAAAACCAAACCTGTAGTCATCAGGAGTATATGGTACTGGCACAATAATAGACATATAGATCAATGGAACAGAATAGGGAACCCAGAATTAGACGCACAACATATGGCCAACTAATCTTCAGCAAAGCAGGAAACAATAACCAATAGAAAAAAGAATCTCTTCAACAAATGGTGGTGGGAAAACTGGAGAGCAACATGCAAAAGAATGAAACTGGCCTGCTTCCTCCCACCATCCACAAAAATAAATTCAAAATGGATGAAAGACCTAACTGTGAGACAAGAAACTATCAAAATCCTAGAGTAGAACACAGACAGTTGCTGTAGCAACTTCTTACTAAACACATTGCTGGAGGCAAGGGACACAAAGGCAAAAATGAACTATTGGGATTTCATCACGATAAAAACTTCTGCACAGAGAAGGAAACAATCAACAAAACTAAAGGCAGCCTACATAATGGGACAAGATATTTGCGATGACATATTAGATAAAGGGTTAGAATCCAAAACCAAAAAGAGCTTATCAAACTCAACACCCAAAAAACAAATAATCCAGTTAAGAAACAGGCAGAAGGCATGAATAGTTACTTTGCTAAAGAAGACATCCAGATGGCCAAGAGACACATGAAACACTCATCATCAGGAAAATACAAATAAAAATCACAATGAGATACCACCTCACACCAGTCAGAATGGCTAAAATTGACAACACAAGAAACAACAGGTATTGGTGAAGGATACAGGGAAAGAGGAACCGTCTAGCACTGTTGGTGGGAATGCAAAATAGTGCAGCCACTCTGGAGAATGGTATGGAGGTTCCTCAGAAGATTAAAAACAGAACTACCCTATGATCCAGCAACTGCACTACTAGGTATTTACCCGAAGGATATAAAAATACAGATTCGAAGGGGTAAATGCATCCAATGTTTATAGCGGCATTGTTAACAATAGTCAAACTATGGAGAGAGCCCAAATGTCCATCAACTGATGAATGGATAAAGAAGATGTGGTGTGTGTGCGTGAGTGTGTGTGTGTGTGTAAATATTACTCAGCCATCAAAAAGAATGAAATCTTGCCATTTGCAATGACGTGGATAGAGCTAGAGAGTATTACGCTAAGTGAAATAAGTCAGTCAGAGGAAGACAAATACCATATGATCTCAATCATCTGTGGAATTTAAGAAAGAAAGCAGATGACCATAAGGGACGGGTGGGGTGAAAGGGAGAGAGGGATATAAACTGTAAGAGACTCCTAATGATAGAGAACAAACTGAGGGTTAATGGAGGGAGGAGGAGTGGGGAGATGGGAGACGTGGGTGAAGGGTATGAAGGAGGGCACTTTTTTTGCTGAGCCCTGGGTGTTGTATGTAAGTGATCAATCACTGAATTCTACTCCAGAAAACAATATTGCACTGGACGCTAACTAAGTAACACTTAAATTTTTTAAAAAGAACCATACACACAAAAATAAAATAAAATAAAATAAAATGAACCATAAAAATTAAATAATTAAATATTTTAAAAATTGATTGATTTTACCACATTTTCTACAACCCATTACAGTGAAAGATGAAAGACTATACACCTAGATAGATTTATAGTTAAACTATTGTAAACAGTCTGCAAATATTTTTAAAAGTTGGTTTATAAGAATTCCCACTATTCTAATCTCACCTCTTGTCTTTCATTTTCTTTTCTATCCCTTGGGGTTTGTGACTCAGCAGAGAGTCTGGACTCCTACGCACCATAAATGTATTGACTTGGAATAATTGTTTGTATACATACATCCCCCAGGTTTATTCCTTTATCAACAAGTTTCCTCAGGGTTTAGGGATTCCCTGAGAAGTATACAGCTATAGGAGATAGAAATATTGTCACCAATAGCTCTGAGTTGGTGTATTTTTAACTTGTATGCATCTTTAAGCTGAGTCACTTGCCCTGAGGAAGAGAAAAGAAAATGAAAAGCAAAGAGCAGGATAATAACAGTGGGAATTTTTATACACACTGGGAAAAAAAAAAGAATTTGAGATTATCAAGAGAAACTGTAGTGAAAACATGCCCTCATTGTTTTGTGCTTTACTATAATGTGTGTACAGATGGGGTATCGGTCTTTCTGGTTCGTGAACATTCTGGCACATGTGCATTGCATAGTATATCAGGATAAGAAAATACATAAACGTCTGCCTTTTAGAAGCTGATAGACTAAAGAAGCAAGAAGACGTTACACATTTTTCTCTCACTGTGCCTCCGACATTCTGTTTGGAATCCTCATGTGTATTATATTCACCGATCCCTCACCGTGGGGACACCACATATGACCGCCTGCCCACTCTTCAGAAGAGAAAGCAGG
Organism: Procyon lotor; assembly: GCA_028646535.1. NCBI lineage: Eukaryota > Metazoa > Chordata > Mammalia > Carnivora > Procyonidae > Procyon > Procyon lotor. The sequence goes on from CM053605.1 coordinate 137,528,179, forward strand.
ACTGCTGTAATTCGGATTTGGTTTTTCCAGGCAGTGGCGCCTTTTGTCGAAGTTCATGCTACAGTGTCAAACATGCACAGATTTGAAATAATTTAACTAAAAAAAAATAGGAAAAACTATTTTAAAAACTTGGAAAATTCCCTTTGGGGAAAGGTACCAAGGACCAGACATAATTCATCTGATCATTCACAGAGAGGTCTGCCTCTCTGCGAATGGAGAAATACAAAAATAAAAGAGCATGATTGACTCTTGAACCTCTCTTCAAGAACTTTAAGGCAGAATTGTCTTCTATGTATGTCCCCCAGCAAAGGATTGATAAGAGAAAAAGTACACATTGGGAGATTTGCAAATGCTTTCCACTAAGCTGAAGTTAAACCAGCTCGCCAGGTTGAAAGTCTGGGGATAAAGCAGCCAAAAGTAGTTCCTTCTTGCTCCAACTTGTCTATAACAGCTTGAGCTGGGAATGTTTGGCTCAGACCTCCAATGCACAGGGGCTTTATCTTTATATAAAAATAGCATCCGAAAGCAACTTCATTTTCTGCAGAACTATCTTCTTATCATCACTCTATTTCCTGTTGCCTAGGTTAGAGAAGCCAGACTCTTTATTAACTAGACTAGATTGGCACATCTACCTTATGGGAAGCAAAATGATTTGCCCAGGTATTCCCAGGCCTCGTAGAAGGACCAAAGAGCATGTACTTGTAGCTGTTCCCAAGGATCCTAGGTACCAATGATTAGAAACTGCCAGACCAGACCCAAGTAGTATGAGATAGCCGCACCTCCCTGGAAGGCAGACAGAAAGCATGAAAAGAGCTTGAGTCAGAGAAGAGGCACAGGATGTCCTCATTCTGCCTCAGCGCAGGCCGAGGGGACCAGGTAGAGATGTGGTTAGTGTGGTTTTACAGAACTTGCTTCCCCAACATACCTCTAGAGGTTTCCAATAGTTTCTTGGAAGAGTTAGTCTTTGAAAGAGCAGAGTAAGACATTGCAACACCAACAGATCTGGATGCACAGATGGCTCCCGAGCACTTTGCACTATACTGGATGAGTAGCACTAGGATAGGCAGCCCCTGAGCATGTGACCAGGAAAGGCCCCCAGAAGGAACCTGGATACTATTTCTGGAGACGACTGACCACAGAAAAGAAAGAGGCCAGTGCTGAAAGCTGCTGCTGAGAACCCTATCCTAGGTAGGCATCCTGAGAAACCTGGGGCACAGGTGGGTATAGACAGTGCCCTACCTGGGATACTGGACCACTCAGAGCTCTTGCCATCCCACTGTGCACCAGCCTGCCGGGATAAGTGATCTGACCGTTATTAATCTACTTATTGTCTTTGGGAGCCTAGAGATACCTTACTGTTTGTTATGCTCCCTGTCTCAAGAGAGAATGATTTTTCTTCCCTTTCTCTGGAACAGGCTTCAGCCAATTAGGGGTAGTCCCTGCATTGAATCCAACCTGGAGGGTTGGCTCGGGGGAAAAAAGCCATTACCAACAATTCCACCTGAAGATTCCTTTTAATGTAATTTTTAAATCTTTGTCTTCAAATGTTGACTCCTCAGATTGTCTCTATTAATTGGTAACACCAACTACTATATAAAATAGAATTACTCTGTCATCATTCCTCAAAGTCATGTTTGAATCACAGTGTCAATGTTATATAAGAGGTTTATAACAAAATTATCTGACTTCAAGTCTAATGATTAATTCCTTCAATCAATATTCACAATTGAAAAGAAAAGGAAATATTCATGTGGAAAAAATGGGAAAAATCAATAAGGAGAGGCCTAAATAACAACATCAATATATATGCTGGTTTGTTCTTTCTTTTTCTTCCTGCTAAATTCTATGCCCTCACAGACTTCACACAAAAGGAAGAAAGTGAATATTGAATCAGGGGAATTTTTAAATTATGTAAAATTTCTGCCTATAATAGTCATGTGTGGGGAAAAGTATACTATTATAAAACTTTTTTAAAAACGGTTATTATGATTATTATTCTCAGACAACTTGTGCTATAGAAAAGTTAAATTTGTCAATCTTAGAAGCAAAGCCAGTTCCAACAGCAAGAAGATCTGCACTCTGATGAGCAAGAGGGATAATGCGCTAGGGCTGTAGCTTCTCTGGACACTTCCCCAGAGTTTGGGGCAGAGGGTTGGAAGAGATAGAGGGATAAGTGAGGGGATGGTTTACAGAAGTTCATGCAACTTGACCAACTGATGATAAAGTGGGACAATCAGAAATGAACATTGGGTGTTGGAAGGACTGTGGTTTTCTTCTTGCCTGATAGCAGCTCTAGGGACAAACAAGGGAGGCTGCCAATCTGGAAAGGAGACTTCCACGAAGTTCAAAGAAACTACTCTGCGAGTGGCAAGAAGCTCAGTTCCAGTACAGATGTGTAGGAAGTGTCTAGGTTAGGAAGCTTAAGAAGTTCAAGAATCAACCGGAGGCTTTGGTAGCTACAGGGACCAGCTTAGTAGATGCAGAGAAATATCCTGAAAGTCCAAATGGACTTGACAGGCCACTTCCATGAACTTGCAGCAGTGACTGGCTAACCCTTATTCCTCCTTAATTGAAGCTCTTCCTTTATTTACATTCAAAAATTCCTTCTGCCTGTGGGGATGCAGGAGCTGCTGCCTGACAGCCGGGTTTGTTTCTGAGAGCCCCCCGGGGTAGGAGAAGTTGGGCTTCAAAGCACTTCTGGGCTCACCAATGTTGTAGTACTGTGGTTGGGAGAGGCCCTGTGAAAGGCCATATACACAGTTTTACAAACACTGAAATGTTTATTCAAACCAAGTACAATAGAAACCACAGGATATATCATCTCTTGCTCCTCAGAAATGGTCCAGGTTCTACTTCCACAAAAATTTAAAAATAAAATACTCATGAGTCATTTTGCTTTATTTCATGAAGCTGTATTCTTACATATCTTTCCCTCTACTCTTGTCCTCGAACCAAATAGTAAAACCTAGAAGGGCACTGAAAAATAGAAAGTTTTAAGATTCAGAAGTATTGACTCCTGCCTCCCAAATCCCACAAATGCAAAAGTAACTCAAATACTTCAGATTTAAGAAAGCTTTGGGTAACCTCTGGTTAACCTTCCTGATATGCTGAAAAATAGTTCTCTAATTTTTTCTCCAAAGCATAGGGTGGAAACTCCCAACAACCCAAGCCCTTTCTGCAGACAGTTTAGTTCCTTCCCCCTAACAAAATGGAGAGTGTATTGAAAGGTCCAGTTTAGCTTCTTTTAGTTCTTTTATCTAAGGCAAAACCTTTTATTATAAGCTCTGAGGTGGTGTTTACTGGTCTTTTACTTCTCCTAATATTCACCTTCATGTCTTTCCATTTATCTTCAATAGAAGAAACTCACAGGTTGCCTTTACTGGAAGTAAAATCCTCATTGTTGAGCAAGTAATTTTCTGGGTGCTATAGAATTTCCTTGAAGGGAACACAGAGCTTGGAAGGGATAACTCAACAGAGTAACCCCTTATTCAGGGGTTGAGATTACATAAAATAAATACTATCCATAGTCTCATTATCTCTGAAATATTTTAAGTTCTTCACAAACTATAATACTACCTAATTTTGCGGCATGTCCAATCTCCAACCCTAGAACACTGTTGACACTGAATGAGGTGACTGGCTTGCATTTGGATTCCATGTTGAAATGAAAGCATGGAGAGCTGAAACGGCTCAAGGTCAAGATTCTTACAATGTGGCTTCTCTATCTTGATCATAGAAAATTAATTAATTTACTGATTACTTCTGCTTAGAGTTGTACCTTTTTCCCAGACTATAGCAATATCCAAAAGCAGCGATGGCAAATAAATAAAGAACTTTCTTTGGAAGGATATATGAAATTCTAGGCCCAGAAGTTGTGCTAAAGCAATTCAACTCCCATGGTCATTGACTCAACATTACTTCATTGACGTTCCTATCACATTTTTCCTGTGCTGAAGAATACTCAGGATAGTTACCTGCACTATTTAGAAGGTTTACCTAAAGTCTCCATAATTCAGTTAAAAATAAATATTTTGTTAGATATTTCTAGTGAGCTATCTGTCATTAAAAAAATGACAACTTAAAAATACCACTTTACAGTGAAATTAAAAGATTCCTATCATACTCAACGGGCTATAAATACCCTGTCTTTTCTTTCTCTAAATTATAATTTCCATTTGTTTAACATCTAATTTAGTTCTATAAATATCTAATACCATTTTGATATTTGCTCAAATGTGCCAAGTACTGACCTCTTTATCAAATTAGGTCTGTGATCAAATCAGGGAAAAAATAATACACTTAAATTCTGAATATCTTTGTTATTTGTTCAGCAAAACAAAGTAATCTTTAAATGTTCTAAACCTTTACAGAACTCTGTGGTTTTTGGTAGACTTGGCAATCAAAACTCTTTTAACCACATGCCGTAAAAACATCTTCAATGTAGTTGTTTATAAAATGAAATAAACTCAAATAATTTATTTCAGAATTTAAAATCATAACTTCATTAGTTTCTGTGGAAAGTATATTGATTATAACTAGCTAAGAATGTTTGTATTAGCAATTTATTTGCAGAAGTCTTAGAAATTTTATCTCAGAAATACTTTCAAAAGTAAAAATATCTTTTAAAAATTATAAATATAGGACAATCTCATTTTAAAACTTTTCAACATTATAAAAAGTTAGAAGTAAAAGCCATCCTTTATAAATAACCATTATTATTATTCTGTATATGAATTTTTCATACATGAATAACACACAAACACACACAAACACAACTCCTACCTATCCTGAAACTAAAATCAGCTGATTCATACTGTTTTGTAACCTGCTTTTTTTCCACTTAGACATTCATCACGTAGCAATTATACTTTTCAATATTAGTCTGGTATTTTTATTCTATAGGCCATAAGCTATATACAGATTTCTCTCTAATGGATATTGGGTTTGTTTCTCCTAGAAGCTTTCTTTTCCTTTTTGAAATTTTATTAGAAAACCAAAAGATGTTCATCAATGAAGAGTGACCTGGATGTTCAAAGGGAATTTGCATTTAAAATTAAGATATGTCTATGTTATATTTCTAGAAAATTTACATTCCATTTAAATCAAAAAGATTTAAGAGATTCTATGAGTTCCTAGGTTTTTCCTGGATGTTTGAATGTCTAATTTAATTTAATTTATAACCTATATCTACTATCCCCAGTTTTATAAACAAAAACTGTGACACTGAAAATTTTCCTATAGAAGTAACACTCAGTAGCAACCCATAATTTCAAGGCACATTTCAGTTTTAAAGATATTTTTTCCCTATTTCATATTATCTAACTAGCTTCCAAAAAAACCAGTATAAAATTATAACAGTAGTGTTGTATTTATTAACTCCAGTCTGTAAGGTAGGTTCTAGTTTTATTTGCTTCAATGTACAAATGATAATCCTAAAGTTGAGGGCTATTAATTACCTTGTCCATGATCCAGCAACAGTGGGACAAGTGTGACACAACCTCTGGATCTACACGCTGTTCTTCTGCTCAACCATGCCACCATTGGGAGAACAGAAATTTGAGTTGGGTCTAGAGAATGACTGGAATAACCATGCAAGGTTTATATTCATTTAATCATAAGTTTTTGTGGTAAATTGAGTTTTCCAAAATGACTATTTACATTGATTGAGTAATCAGATACATTTTGTATCTTTCCTTCATTTTCTACTCCACATAGGATGTGTGTGGTGTGCTAAGGTAGAAATAAACTCTGCAGAAATTTGTACTGGTGACTACTTTTATGATTTTTTTTTCACGATTGGCTCATGAAATCTGGACTCTAATACAGGGGAAATCAAGTTATCTCCAGATTTTTTCTGCATTGATGGTTTATGTTCCTTGGGATTCTATGAAGATTTTCAAGAGAATTCTTACAAATCAGGAAACCTACATTCTAAATTTTTATATAACTGTTCTACATCATTATACTAGAAAACCTAAGAAAGATACACACTGAACTCTGATAATTATCTTTCATCTCTTCTTATGAAAGAATATCATAACTTTGTTTGGTATGTGTAAAGGGATTATTCAGGTGCAGATTGGATTGTCTTCTTGGATCCCACTTGATTCTCATTCCTCTCAGGCTAAGATATCCACTTTTTGTTTTAAGGCCCAACTCATGGTCTCATCTATGTCTTAATCTTCATTTTTTTCTAGTGTGTGACTTGACTGGTTTCTCTGCTATGCTATATTCAGTTAAGTGCCATCTTTTTTTTCAGTAACTGAATTCTTTCTGCTCCGTGAGATGCTCCTGGGTCCAGGGAAAATGGGAATGAGTGTCTTAAGATCTAATTACAAGGAAGATTTTTCTCCTCTTTTGAGTCCAAACTTCAAACCAACATCCATGCAGGCGGCCCTATGATACTTTGTGAGTAACATAATTTAACATTCTCCAGGCCATAGGAGCACAAGTATTATAATGTATTACACCATAACCATTATCTTTCACAGTTGATTCTTAAGCAACACACAGTTTGGGATGTCAAACTCCCATGCAGTGGAAAATCCATGTATCACTTTGGCTCTCCAAAAACTTACCTTCTAATAGCCTACTGTTGACCAGAAGCTTCACTGGTAACATAAATAGTCAATCAGCACATATTTTTTATGTGATAGATATAGGACATACTGTACTCTTACAATAAAATAAGCTAGAAGAAAGACAATGTTAATAAAATCACTAGGAAAAGAGAATACATTTACAATACTGTACTGTATTTATCAAAAAAATCCATGTATAAGTGGGCCCATGTAGCTCAAATTCCTGTTGTTCAACAGTCAACTCTATTTCCAAGAAATGGAAATTAAATTAAAAACATTTTTTTTAGTGTCTTACCTCGATTTGTTTTGATATATATATTATGGGCGTATATTGCAAACTTCATAGTAATACTCAACATATTATATGTGTGTTTTTCTCTAGCAAGGCTGAGCCTCTTGTGGCTCATTTACATTACATCCCCAGGAGCCAATGACTGACCCACCTGTAGTGATCAAGAAAAGTTTGATGAATATGAGAGTGAATGGATGAATTGAGAACATTCCTTTGGGCTCCTAAATAGTTAATTTCATTCAAAATGGTGACTTCAAATCAAATTTTAATTACCCTAGCCATTTTAGAATGGATAATCCTACATAATCTAGAGACTTAGTTCTTATATTTCACAATATTCTAAAGCAAATTTTAATGTGAAATTGTAAATTTGAAAACAGAAAAAAAAGCCCAAGATAGAAGAATTCAACAATATATAACTAAAAACAGGCATGGGTTCCCTTCAGCAAGCTTTCCTATTCAAATCATTTCCGTAAATAAATATTTAACAAGAAATAAAACTGATGGTTATATTTACATGGCAGTCAATTTATGTTCTACAAAAGCTAAATTCCCCATCTCCAATAATACTTTATATTCCTTGACATTAGTCTACAACAAATGGCACAATTGTGTTAAAAAAAAAAGGAAAGAAAAACCCATAATAAAAACCATTCACTCTGCCAAATATGTCATTACAATTTTTTTTCTGTTCAGCTGCCAGATGTATTGCATTATATTATCAAATTGATAGATCTAGTGTTATTTCTACATTTACCATTTTACAACAACAAATAGAAATATAAGGAAGCTTTGGTAACAAATCTTGCTTAATATGTATGTGAAGTAGACAGTTTGTCTAAGAGAAAAATATAACTGATGACAGATTTCATTTCAGTCTGCTAGTGCTTATTAAGATGTCTACAAACAAAAAGCCATATCTGGGTACATCTCTTTCTGCAAACAAAGGAAACTTTTAATTGCTTTAATCAGCATTTGCATTGTCTTTGTGGTGACATAGAAAAATAATTCAGGTCTAATCAGGAAATGTCTTCTAGAGGAAACTCTTCAGCTTAGATTTTAAGTGAAGCTAATAACATATTTTCTATAATTCTCGAATAAAGTTTAACAATGTAATACTGTGCTGACTTCTATTTAAATTATTCCTAGGCCAATAATAGAAAGACTGGTGCTGTTTTTTGGTATATCCTTATTAGGAATATCATTTTCAGATATGAAGATGGTTCATATAAAATCAAAAAGCAGGGGCACCTGGGTGGCTCAGTGGGTTAAGCCTCTGCCTTCGGCTCAGGTCATGATCTCAAGGTCCTGGGATCGAGCCCCGCATCGGGCTCTCTGCTCAGCAGGGATCCTGCTTCTCCGTCTCTCTCTGCCTGCCTCTCTGCCTACTTGTGATCTCTCTCTCTCTGTCAAATAAATAAAATTAAAAAAAAAAAAAATCAAAAAGCAGACTGATTAATCCATCCCAAGTGTCAGCATTACATATTTTTTTCCATCAATAATATCTTAAACACATAGAGATCTTTGCTTCCCCAGTGTTCTTTTCAATTCAGTTATTCAAATATGTACTACATCCTTACTAGGTGAAAGACATTGTTATGAACTAAAAACATATTAAAAGGAACAAAAGCAACCTTCAATAACAACCCCAATTCATGTCTTAGTATCTCCTATACATCAACTGCATTCTGTAAATACTGTAATGACTCCATTCAGAAAATGATAGCAATCATTAATGGGTAGATAATACAAAATGCATTACAGACCAGAAAGTGGGCTTGAAAGTTGGGCAGAACAAGTTTCAAAGCTTTCCTCAGTCTATCTCATTTGAGTTGTGTAAGTGTGGGCAAGTCATTTCTCATCTCTCTCTGGGTCTCAGTTGACCCATTTGTAAAATGAAAATTCATTTAATTTTTTTTAACAAAAATCACTGAGCCTCGCCTATGGATCAGGCACTGTGTTGGCATTCAGGACACATATGCCCCAACCTCATGAAGCTTCCGTCTCATGTGGATAAGCATATTAGCTCAATGATCACACAGACCAACAGGGTGATCCAAAGGTACCAAGGGTTACACAGTTCTTTGGGGCCTGTGTCCTCAGATGTGATTTATAGTAAACATAAAACTGAGTCAGGGATTGAAGAAAATTTTCTCGGAAGAAAGACCTGGAAGTGTGGTGTGCAAGAAATGTTCTGCATACCTTGAAATGGATTTAGTTTTACACTTCTTTTCAACTTTCTCGGTGTCAACAAATTTAACACCAGAGAATGAAGTCCCAAGTCACTGCTATACTCTGCTACAAAAAATTGTGCGACTTTGGACAAATTACTTAGTATCTCTGTGCCTCAGTTTGCCCTATTCTAAAATAAAGACTTAACTCATGGGCTTGTTATTCAGATCAAATAAGGTAATATTTATAAAATTCTTAGAATAGTACCTGGCATGTAAGTGTTCTTGGGAATCTGTCCCATGAGACAAAATGCTGAAAAAACAAAATAAAACTTTAAACATCATGCCTTATATTTTAACAAAGAAAATAAAAGATTACATAAAGGCATTCTGTTCTTTCCTGGCATTGAGAGAAAGGAGGGCTTTTCCTCAAGAGTCCTCTTTCCACCTTGCTACCCTGGTTTGGGGAGGCCATGCTTCCCTGGGAATAGGAAAGCCGTATGGGGAGACTTTGGTCATGACGGAAAGTGGCTGGGGCAAATGTGCCTAAGAGTCCTACTGTCTTACTGTGACTTCCTGCTTTGAAACTCCACAGATACTGAACATCAAGGCAATTCAGAAAAGACCTTTGCTTTCAAGGAGTCTATACCCTGGTTGAGGAGAAGCACTAAGCAACAAAACACCGCACATTCCAACATAATAGCATTTATAAAATAATCTACATGGTGATCAGCTCTGTGAATATAAAAATCAAGCCTTATTTATCTTTATGTCCCCCAGAGCCTGAAAGTAATGCTCAATAAATATTTGCTGGATTGAACTGAATACATTAACAAGTACAAACAAACAGTGTCTGAGCAAGTCATTGCCAAAAGAATGCCACGTCAAGGAAGGATTGTAGTGGAACTCTGGGGCCCCCATTGTAACCCTGGTAGATATGAGGAGCCATCAGCTTTCTTTTGTGAGCTCCTGATGAGCCAATCTCCTAGGAAGCCACTGAGAGACCATGAAGCCAGATGGTATAGATCAGGTACCATTCGACAGTCTGGGGAGTCTACCTAATATTTAATACATTTCATAATGAAATGTTTCTCCCTGCTAATGGGATGTCCATTGTTTTCAGTGAATGATTTCATAAGCAATTTGATTTATAATTAAAGCAATGCTAACTATTACTAATTTCATGCCTTAATTTATTCCTGCAGAATTAAATACTTTCCAAAATGTAAATATTGGTGTCTCAATCTTTGTGGCATCTGGGGATGGGACAGAGTTGTTGCATGCAACAGAGAATTTCTTATTCAGCCCAGGGAAGTAGAAATCTGGTGCCTGTATGTTCCTTATGGGCTCTGGGTTGTACAGGAAAATTCTCTCTTTGGGATCCTGTTCCTTACATGATCTTTTTTCTCTAAAAAAGATAAACATTACCATTTTTCCGTTCACCCTGCCTAAAGCAGAAGTTGACGCTCCATTCTCCTATTCTAAGATTAAAAAGGTTTTAATACACTGGGGATTTAGGTTATTATGCAAATAAATATGCTGGTCGGATTCAGGCAGATGCGTTCTTTAGTGTCTTGAGTTGTTCTGACTCTCTCAGAGCCTCGTGACTCAAAATACGGTTTGGACCAGCTGCATCAGCATCTCATAGGAACTTTTTATTTTTTTTTTTAAGATTTTATTTATTTATTTGACAGAGAGAGACACAAGACAGGGAACACAAGCAGGGGGAGTGGGAGAGGGAGAAGCAGGCTTCCTGCCACACAGGGAGCCCGACGTGGGGCTCGATCCCAGGCCCATAGGATCGTGACCTGAGCTGAAGGCAGACACTTAAGGACTGAGCCACTCAGGTGCCCCTCTCATAGGAACTTAATGGAAATACAGAATCTCAGGTCCTGCCAAACCTTCTGAATCAGAGTCTGCGTTTTAACTAGCCCCCAAGCAATTTGCTGGAGAAGCACAGTCCTAGGACATATGTTTGGAGGATCAGTTGGGTAAAACGCCCCGGTGAACACAGCTAGACTGAAGGTAGTTGGATATCCTATTGGTATCAGGTATCAGATGGTCATATCACTGGGGAATTTAGTTACAAAAGAAGTTCATTTCACCAAAAGGATTTTCTAAATGGTTACTACACTGATCTCTCTGTTGCTGATGAAAGAGAGGGAAAGGTGAAGTCCATCACTGATTTGGAGTGATTACAGAACATCATAAGCAAGCGAGAGATGACAGAGATGGTGAGTGTGCTTACCAGTTGAGTGGGCACCGTTGGAGGGATCAAGGAGCTGGCATTTACGCTAAGACAGAAGGGTGAGTTTTTGCCTTCATAAATATTTGCCAGCCAGGAAGGCAGAGAAAGCTGGAGGAGGTATGTGTTGGGCGGTATTGCTGAGTTCACTTTGCGATATTTTTAAGATAATCTGCTATCTTACGGTCATTGGAATTCCATGTGCATTAAGCTGCTGAGAACTGTATCTAAAAATATTTATACTTTTAGCTGCTCTTGAATAAAATTTTGTTCTTTTCTTCGAGGCTATTGTCTGTTGCACACCTTTTGCCTATTATCAGTCACAAACTATCAGTACTGAATTATTCTGTCAAGTGAGAATCTAGGAACTTTACACCTGCCAGTTTAGGCTGATTTTCAATATTGTGTGAAAATGCCAAGGAATGACCTGTCAGTCTGTATTTGTGACAGGAGTCCTATTCATGTTGCTCAATGGTTTGTAGAAGTGTATCTTTGAAGAATTATTTTTATATGGTCCAGTACATCTCAATATCCTAGGCAATAATTATCTTGAATGTTAGGCCCCAAATAAAAGCAGAGGAATGAAATAGAAGGGGTTTCTTTAGTTAGTAATTAGATGTGAATATGTTGGGAAAAAAAATACTCATCATTTTCATCTGAGTCTATTCAAACCTCAATTGTAAATAAACACAATTTTTGCACATGTGGAAGTCTGAGCCATTTGTGATCCTATAATGCAACTGGACTTCAATATCGGGGTGCCTCCTCCTATTAGGATAACTGACAGAAAGTCCTACTAAGAAGTTAATGAAGATCTGTGGCAGGAGTAGTCAAACTTCTTTCCCAAACTCCATGAAGCTCTCTTAAAATGAGAATGAAACTTTTGGAGGTTCTTGGCAAATGGTTTGTTGTTTTCTTTGGATGCATTTTTTCTGCCTTCTTATTTTGAACGCGAGTCAACAATAACAGAGCTAGGAGGTAATAACTAATCTGTTTGATTGAGGACCTCTGTTGGCAGGCTGGAGCCAAAAAAATAAAAAAGCACAAAAGTCCAGAAAACTGCTTTTCTGATAGGTTTGTAGGGGGCCCCAAGGTTAGGTCTTCCTTTCTTGCCCAAGCGTGCCAGGAGCATCAGGCTCCAGTTCCACATAACAATAAAAGTAGCCACCGCCTTGTGCTTGTTGTGCCCATCAGCTCATGATCAGCTCAGAACAAACCTATGGGTCAGACTCTTCCCAGCAGCTGGACATTACTCGCTCATTCAGTCCTTATAATAAAACAACGCCCATTTCCCTGAGGGACACTTAGGTAGAGAGCATTAAGAACCTGACCCAAGGCCATACAATCAGCACAGGACACAGCTCTGGGGGAACGAGCTATGGAGGGTACCCTCTGAGCGGCCCAGCTGTGTGAAACATGGCATAACGCCACGTGAAATCGTGCATCCTTTCCAGAGCATGCACTGTATCTCATTTAAATCCTCACAGCCACCAAACAAAATAGACTGTATTGTTATCACCCCCATTTTATAGATGGGAAAACAGAGGCCCACCTTGCTGAGGAATGGAGAGAGAGTACAGAATTATGAACAGGTAGATTATGAGTTTAAATCCTTAAGCCAGTTGCTCTATCTAGATCTCCAAATATAGGATGCAGCAATAAGATGCTTTATCTTAAGACAACATATTGATGATGACGATTGAAGAGAAATGGATGAGAAGGATGATTTGGTTTGAAGTGAGTTACCGGGGGGCGGGGGAGAGGGGGGAAGCCTGCTCCCTTTCCTAGAGGATCGAATCTCAACTGAACATTACTATGGTTCAACTCCTCCAGGTTTGGGGCTTTATTGCCTCTTGTCATTTCCTTCTTCCCAAAGAGCATCAGCAAACTTCTCGTGTCTCCCACAAGAGTGCCCTGGGATGCACTCTCCACTGCCTGGAGACTTTCTCTTTCCTCTGCTCATCTCCTCCACACCTGTCGTTCTTCTTGGGACCATTTGATTGAGACTCAGTTCAGAGATCACTCCCACCAGGCTCTCCACCTTGCTCTCTTCTTTCAAACTGTAGGAGACATCTGTTTCCCTTTCCTGGGCTGCCCTGGTGCTCTTGCTACATCGCTATGCTTTGCAATTCTCTCTTACGTATGTATGTTATCTGCTTACCCAAATAGAGTACATCCTGCTTAAGGGCAAGGATTTTGTTTTGCTTCTATTTTGTTTATCCAGCACCTAACACTGTGCTTGGGAGACAGTGGGCTCCCAGTAAGTGATGGCTACACGATGTATTAGCATGAGCCCCAAAAACCTGGTGGAGAGGTTCTCAGAGCCTCCACTGAGTATAACAAGCATCTCTGCATGCTTTCCTACTTTTAGAAGACTGATCAGGAGCAGATCAGGCATTTAGAATGCAAATAATAAAAAAACTGTGTCTGTAGTGGTAGGGGGCAGAATGAGTCAAGGGTCCTTTGTGTGACCCTCTTATTGAATGGAAATAAAGAAAATAGGATTGTACACCAAAGCTTTTTATACCTCAACCTAAGTTATACAGAATCTCAGACACTATCAAAAGGATTTTTTCTTTTTTTTTTAAGATTTTTTTTTTTTATTTATCTGACAGAGATAGAGATCCCAAGTAGGCAGAGGGGCAGGCAGAGAGAGAGGAGGAAGCAGGCTCCCCGCTGAGCAGAGAACCCGATGTGGGGCTCGATCTCAGGACCCTGAGTATATGACCTGAGCCGAAGGCAGAGGCTTTAACCCACTGAGCCACCCAGGTGCCCCATCAAAGGGATTTTTTCTTTCAGTGTTAATAACATGTTGACTTTGGAATACTTTGAAATTTACAGAACAGTCACAGAGATAGTCCAGAGCATTCATATATATCCCTCATCTACTTCCCCAACTGTTGTCATTTTTCAGGACCATGATGCATGTGTCAAAACCAAGACACCAACACTGGTATATGACTACTAGCTGAACTCCACGGTTTGTTTGGATTTCAGTAGTTCATCCCCAAGTTCTTTTCTTTCTGTTCCAGGACCCCATCATCTTAAATTTAGCCATCATGTCTCCTTAACTTCTTAACTGTGTCAATTTTTCAGACTTTTCTTACTGTTGATAATAATGAAGCTGTTTTGTAGACTTCTAGTTTGATTTGAAGCTCAATAAGATTCTAGCAAAAGACTAATATTAGATTACAATCTTTGTTAAACTTTTCTGAAATATCATGAATCCTGACAGATTTAGTCCTCGACCTGCCCCCAGGCTCCCCGAGGGAACCAAATATTTGACCCACCCTGACTGACCTTTTAATCCCTCTCCAGAATCACAGCATCATGAGGTCCTATGACTTAGGCATCAGTGATAACATTTTGTCTACAATATAAGAAAGCAGAGGTCTGAGTAAAAGCAGATGTGTTGAAAATATCTATTGATACAAAGTATATTTTTCAGGTATAGTTCTAAACCTACAAGTATTGAACTTTAAAAATTTGACTTAATAGTGTAATGAAGTGGAGATCACTGGCTTTGGGATTAGAAAATCTCAGTACATTTTCCAACTCCGTCACTTAAAAACTGTGTGATTTCAATCTTAGCACTTAACCTCAATAATCTCATGTATATCCATCTGTAATTATAATTCTCAAATGGAATAATACATGTAAAAAAATGTCTATGACCTCTATGGCTTGATATACACATTATTTTTATTTGTTATCATTCATGCCAACTCTAAAACACTTATGGACCAAGAAACTTTCTTAGTATGTTTGTTAGAAGTTTTTATTTCAAATCTCTCTTCTTAGTTGTGTCTGGTTTTGGAATAATTATAAAAGCTATTTTGGTCTCCATGTAAAATATTGCCAGATATTTATTTAGCTTTCACTGTAACCTAACCACATAGGTAGCTGTATGATTCCAATTTTAACAGTGGAGAAACTGAGGCCCAGTGAGATGTATGTGGTATTACTGTGTAATACCAAGATTACATAGTAAGGAAGTAGAGAATCAGGGTATAAACTCAAGAAACCTGGTTGAAGCATACCAGTTCCTGACTATGAACATATAACACGGTTTAAAAAAAAAGATTTTATTTATTTATTTGAGAGAGAGAAAGAGAGGAACAGAGAGAGAGCACACAAGCTGACAGAGGGGCAGAGGGAGAGAACCTCAAGCAGACCCCAGGACAAGCATGGAGCCCAACGTGCTGCTCAATCCCACAACCCCGAAATCATGACCTAAGCCAAAATCAAGAGTCAGACACTTAACTGACTGAGCCAGCCAGGTGTCACAAACATATAATACCTTTTAAAAAGCTTATCCAAAGGTGCAACTAGTCATAGAAGTTTCTGTGGAAAGATACTCGTAAATCCAAGCTGGGAAAGCATATCTTAGAATTGATACCACTTGGGCTTTCATCTTTTTGATCACAAGCTACACACTGGTCTGACTCCTGGGTTTTCTCTCATTAAATGTAAAATTATTACTCTTTTTGTTTAATCTCCAGGCCTAGCATGGGATGTGAACTCATGACCCTAAGGTCAAGAGTCACACGTTCTGTCTACTCAGCCGGCCAGGTCCCCTTCCATTCTTCTAGATCCTTAATGGCCAACATATTTCCTACATGATCTTTGAAGTCTTTGTGTACCTTTAGATTTAAAGGACCTTAAAACTATAACAAATTAAAATAAGCATTAGATACAAATAAATTATTACTTATATGGGGGAGGATACAGTGTTTTGACCGTTTCTTTTAAGACTTTGAAGCTCACGAACCTGACTCAGAAACAATCCATTTTCCCTGAGATTCTGTGTGGCTGCCCCAGATGCTTGGAATCTCTCCAAGGATGGCTGAAGTCTAGAAGATCGTGCAGCATGGAGCCAGCCCAGGGTGTGTGGTGTGGGTGTGTAGCACGGAGCCAGCCCAGGGGGTGTGGTGTGGGTGAAGTCATCCATAGTCCTACCTGTAGCTTGGACACTCTCTTGAATGACACAGATTTATATCTCTCCTCAAGAAGCAGCTGTCATCTAATCAATGCAGTAAATTGAGAAGTAAACTTCTTTACAAAATGGTTAGCAATTGCAACAGTTAGTATTAACATGCTTTTACTTTTGTATTCTTTTTTATTCATGGTGTTTTCTCCACCTTGCCTCTTTAATACAATTTCAAAGGAGTGGCACACTGAACTTTAGGGATGCTGTGACCTACACTGTATGCATTCAAGAAAGTCCGGAACCAGGGATTGAATTTTATAGTGTGATTTGGTATCTTATTTAAGTAGGAAGAAATTCAATACGTAACTTATAATACCCACTCAAGGTGAACCTAGTGTCACCAGATAGTTTTTCACTACATCAATTCTTCAGGAATGTCAATCACTTCAAACTCTCCCCAAAATATTTCTGAGCATTCCCAAGGGGTGGGTGTCTCATGTGAACTTCACTTCCTAATCTGCTGTTTACCAACCGCCGGGAAGCTGGCCTTCTCTGTACTCCTTCCTGTTGGGTGACATCTCCCTTCCCTTCTCAGCAGGTGTCTTGAGAGAGGATCTGATGCATCTGGGCCAAGATAGCATTTCCCAAGTCTACCAGCACTATTCCTCTCGGGGCTGCTGAGTCCTCTCACTTTCAGTTTCTCACAGAGATTTTTAATGAAACCATTCTTTAAGTGTTTACTTGATGTTATGTCACAGATCTACCTTCCCAGTCCTTATTAATGATGTCACAGTGCTCCGATCAGACCGTATCCTCTCTTTCCACTCAATCCCACTTCCCCATATATCCCTAAATCTCAGTGTTTTCCCAGTAAGTTCATCATTTACATGGACCTGGGGAGGTAATTGTCTCACAATTTTTCAGATGTGCCAGATTCACTTGAAACTTAAGGTGATTACCATTTATGCTCCAGTTTTCTGTATCACTATCTAAAAAGGCCAAGTTTCCGTAACCTGGTAATGCAACAGTCATAATGAAAATATATTTCCTTATTATGTAAGGGCTGTTTATGAAATCCCAGTACATTTCTCACAGCCAGATTAAACATTTTATTGCCTTTATTTTTCATCAAGTATGCAAATTCTTTTTAGCAGGTTTCATTTTTGATTTAAAACCATTTTTCATGAAAAACTAAATCATTTACAGCCATATGGTCTCATGACAATGCATAGTTAAGAAAAACTCAGTGAGTTTTATACAGGAATGCCTCTTTGATGTCCTTTCAAGTGAAAGAAATGGACTTTCTAGCCGTAAGTGAGCTGCTTTAAGAAAGAACTCTTAAATGTCGATAAACATGTAATGTGGGTACTTGCCAAAGAGAAAAGATGTAGGTCAATACCATCTCCTTCCTTTTATAGAAAAAGAAGTATGGTTTGGTTCCTAGCAGGAAGGGTCAGAATGATGTACTCCCATATGCTATTTATATATGGAAGCAAAAATAAAAAAGGCGTGCTAGGGAAGATGCAAGATGAAACAAGAGCTGGCAGGACTAACATGTAATCTGTTGGTATTTGGCACTGACCTGTTTCACCTGGTTTCTTTCCTGGATGCAAGGAGTTCAGGCGAAAATGCAGGAACTCATTAAGGAATAAAATAGTTATCATTTCCTGAGAACCTAAATGTCCTGGGCATTTTAGTATGAACTATATACTCCTTAACTCATTTTGGCCTTACAGCAGTATTCAAAAAGCATGTTGATGTTCCCACTTACAGACAAGGAAACCAAGGCTCATGGAGGAAAAGTAACTTTCCCAAAGATTATACCTAGTAAATTGGCAATCCTGGGATCTGAGCTCAGGTCTGCTTGACTTGAAAGGCCATATTCTTCCTGCAGTTCTATAATGGCTTTCAGTGAATGAATGAATGAATGAATGAATGAATGAATGAATGAATCATCTGAGCTTTTGGGTACCCTTTATTCTGGCCACCTCCCACCTGGAATACTCAACCAATCAGAAAGCAAGAACCAGGCAATCAGGAAGTAATGTGGCATAGTGCTAGAATGCAGGTATGGGGAGTTGAAAAGGCTTGGGTTTGAATCCTGGGACCCCCATTCATTACCTGTGTGACCTTGAGAAACCATTTAATCTGTCTGAGCATATATTTTCTCATCTGAAATGAGGATCATAACCTTATTCTCAAAATACTTTTAAGGAATTAAGTTATGTGATATGTATGTCACTTGATCCTATTCTTTTGCGATAATATTAGCATACATTGCTGGAGCCCACCCGGATGACCAACGTCAATATCCTCTCAGTTATTTCAGAGAGACCCATTCCTGTCCCAGACCATGTTCTTGTGGTGGAACCTTGTCATGACCTCTTTTTCTCCTTTCCATGAGAGGACTCCTCTTCCAGACTAAGCCTCCCTCAGCAAGGCACTTCCCTGATTCCTCAAGCAGCAAGATGGATTGTGACAGAGTCAGGAAACAAATAGCTTTCTTCCCAGTTTTGGGATATACTCCATTATGTGCGCCTCTGAAGCACGCTTTCGTTTCCTGCCCAGAACACAATTTTTTCCACAAATACAACTTCTGCATTTATTGTCTCTAAATCATCTCTTCTTTGGCTCACAGTACCAGATAGCAGAGGACAGATGCCCATTCATCCTGCAAGCACTGTTCATTTCCTCCTTCTCTCTTTTCACCTTCCTTCTCCCCATGTCCATCTCTTTGCTTCTAGCCAAAATGTAAAAGTCCCCTTGCAGACTTACTTTCATAAGGAGATACCTATAAGAGTCACCGGCTCATGCATTTTGCCAAAGTCCAGACTCTGAATCCCAGTTTGGCTCAACTCAGACTAATAAGGAAATTTTAAAGCACAACATCTGTTATAGGCCAACTATTCACTAGGTTCCAATTGCCTTTTCTAATCTTGGCATTATATTTGGACTTTCAGAGATTAAAGAAATGTAATCTGGATGCTCTAGGGTGTGACAGTTGAAGGTAGTGCTATGAATGTAATATAAAAGGAGAAAATTATTACTTCAAATGCCTTGCTGTTGAGTATACAAACACCAGGACTCACCAATAGGACAAATGCCTACAAAAAGACTAACCAAAAGTTAGATATGAACATTCTGCATTGATAGATAAAGAAAATTTTCCCTTATTTTCTCATTTAAGGAAGATATACATGGGAAACTTCTGATTCATGAAGGTATTGGAAGCTGCATCCACTCATGGAAAAAAGATATAAGTGCTGGCGAAGCCTAAAAAATAATTTTGAGGTGAGGTATGACAAGTGAGAATAGACAGAAAAGCATGGGGAGGTAGAGAAGTGAGGCAAAGAAAGATCACCTTTGTTTCCAGCTGATGGTAAAGATGACCTAGGTGCAGAGTGTTCTGGCCTGGAGGGTAAGTGGAGGTGGTGGAAGAGGTACAAAGGGAGAAATTGTCATCAGGACAAGGGTAGGAAGTGTGCATCCTGAACTGAGAACAGCACTGCATCCTCAATGGAGAGTAAGGGTATTTGAGGAGCAGAGAATCATACTACTCAATGGAAATAATATAGAAAAATAATGCATCCTTCTCAAAATGACACCCTGGTGTCACCATTCTTCCTTAACATCTACTGTCTCTCATTACTCCCTGAATCCTTAGTATGGCCTGTAAGACCCTGCTCACCCTGGCACCTACCTAACCCTTCAGCCTAGAAGCACAGTTCTTTCAGTTCCTGGAATGTGTTGTTTCCTTAAATCAGAAACGTGTTCATGCTGCTCTCTCTCACCAATACTTGGCTTCTGGTCTTGACTACCCTGCCAACTTGCTGGACAACCACCTCCAAGCCACTTCTCTGAGCCACAATATCTTCATCTTTCTTGGAGGGAATTGGGTAGGAAGATGTCAAAATTCTTCTCTAGATCAAATATTACATGAGTTTATGAATATTCAGCAGAATGTTATTAGCATAATTCTAGGATCAGGGAAAAGGGAAGGTAATTGACATTTATTAAGAGGCCACTGTAATGCTTTGTTTTGACCTAGCAAGAAAAAGGCATACTTCACTGACAGAGTTTCTCCAATTCCATGCATTGCACGGAAGGAAAAAGTAATCATACGGGGTAAAAGTAGATGATGAAAACGTTGCCTTTAAATTTTTGTTTACAAATACATGTGAATCAAAAAAGAAACCATTTCTGTTGTTCCTGCCAATGCTGCAGTCATTTTTTTTGGCTGTACTTTTGACAAATTGACCCCTTTCTTTAAATATTTCTATACCCTTGTGTGTTTACTCTACGTGCCTTCTGAAGATCACTCTGATCTTCTCAAATTCCTTGGCCCACCTCTTTGACTAAGATTAGGATATCATAATTATTTTCAACTGGTTTTCAAATACCTGTCTTATATCTATTCTTCATCTTATTTTCCAGTCTAGAGATTTTCCCACTTCCTCAATAATATCAGTTCTCAGGAAGCAGTTAGCCAGGGAGGAGGGATGGAAACGGGGTGGGATGGAATCTGGGAAAGGAGAATTGGACAAGAGAGTATGGAGTCAGCCCCAGGAAAAGCCGTCCCTGAAAGGGGCCAGTCCTCACAAGCCAAGGTCTATAGAGGTCATGGAAACATAGTAGAAGAACTCACTAATCTGATAGAGTTGGATGAGGGTCCCATTCAAAGGTGTAGGCAGTGCTGAAGGTCGGGAGCAGAAAGAGTGGTAGAAAAACACAATATACCACTCAAATCCACTCAGATAACGGAAAGAGACACCAGAAACCAACCAGATGGAGATGTAGGAACATAGCTAAATGGGGCAAAAACGCGGCACTTGAGGCCTTTAAGAACAAATTCAGCTCTGAGACTGGCACAGAAGATAAGGACTATTTTCTTTAAGACAAACCAAAATTGCAAATTCTTCCTCTTCAATATTTCCTGTTTTCATAGATATTTTGTACCAGTCTTTTGAAAGTCTTTCCTTTTCAACTCTGATATGCGTGAGAAAATGCATATTGTACCACATGTAAACCAAGGACATATCTGTGAGCAGAAAATAAAGCCAGTAATTATTTAATTCCTTTATTTTGCCAGACAAATATTTCCTTAAAAAGGGGTAGCACACATTAATATAAATGGAATTATTTAATTCAGCCATCGTGTAGAAATGATAATAGCTTTATTAATATTATTGATTTAAAATTCAGCAATAATTCTGAATTTTGAAATAAGCGCAAACTGAGTGACCCTAACAACAATACGGGGTTCTTCAATTACATATGCAAACACGAATTCATGGATAAAGCTAGTGTGGAAATAAGACTCCCAGTCCGGTGATAAGAATAATAAAGTCTGTCCACCTTTTTACAGTATTTACTCTAGGACAACCTTTTCTTGATTTGATAATCCTGTTTTAGTCAGTGTTGAGGGGAAGAAATAACAATAAATTAGAACACATTATTCCCATCTAAAAAAAAAAAAAAGGATTCTAGCTAGTTTCTTGAGGTTTTAAATCCTAAGTTCTTGATATCCAAGGGAGGATGTCCGTTCACTACAAAAGGATGAATTTTGCAAGTGATTCATGTTGGCACACCAACTAGAATAAAGTCTTACTCGAAATCACTTCTACCTGTTGTTCTTTTTGTGATGGAAGTGTCCAAAATTTATCTAAGCTTGAGGGCACAGAAATTCAGGGATATTAATTCTTCAGGGTATCAATTTCAGAGGAGTTAAAGCTCTCCTTTGAGAAAAATTATGGCCTTTTTCAGACATAAACCCCTGCACTATCCATAGTGACTTTCCCATGGCCACAACAAGGATACTTGTGGAACTCCTCAGTTGTTTAAGCTTTATCTAATTTGCCACTTGAACAGTTGCTAAGTAAGAGATGTGTACCTTTAATCAATAGCTCACAAGATGGGCACTTGAGGCCTTTAAGAGCAAATTCAGCTCTGATTTGACTGTGATAAACTGCAAAAATCTCAGCAGAGATGCTGATTTTGGAGAGGAAAAGAGAGTTTATAAAGCAAGGAGAAATGGCAACATTTGAGAATCACTGTGAGTGCTTTTGCAAATATTACCCTGGCAACTAAAAATAGGATACTCGGGGAGACTCTAGCCTCCCAACGTTGCCCTTTCTCATTCTTTTGCCTCTCCCAACCCACATCAGTCTTAATTCCCCACGGTGAGAATTACAGTTTCAGACATACTCTTACCGATACTAGAAAATCCTATATCTCAAGTTTGTGGGGCCATCAGAAGCCCAAAACATTGAAAATACTGTGGTCCCCACTGACATTAGTTCAAAATGAAGATAACTTTAGTAGTCTAAATAAAAATCAAACTGCTCAAAGTGAAAGAATTCACACATATACAGAAATTAAAAGAGTATTCTTCCAGATTTTTCTTCTTTATTCTCTCCCTTTTACTCCTGTGTTTTGCCTGTTGGGTTATCCAGCACTGGTTGGGGAAGAAATATTTGAGGACCATTGATCTAAAGGATGTTAACTTTCCATTCCTTCAAAGTTCTCCAAATGCTATTACTGACCTAGGTGAGGGCATCTGAAAGTAATATACCTGGACTATATTATCTTATTTTCTGGAAAAATGCCTTCACTGAATTATGATTTAATTTTATGCCCTCAGCTTTTATAAAAGGTCATTTTTGAAGAATAGTCATTCATCCATTTGGAGAGCCATTCTGTATCTTTTGCAAAAGCTAGCAAAAGACTTTGAACATTTGAAGATTTTGTATGGCATATTCTTCCTACCATTTAGAAGTGGAACAATATTTTTTCTCTTGAGTTTGTAGTCTGTGTATGGGGGAGCATTTAAAACTACATTTTAAAACTAAAAATACATTTTGCTTTTTGTTTGTTAAATAGTGAAAAATTCATTTGAGGTTTTTTTTTTATTGTTGTAACTAGCTGACCTTCCCAAAGGAAAAATGTTTCTCTTAGCTCAGAATAAAATATCATTCTGTGTCTCCTAAACAATGGTTTGCTTTTCATCTAAGGGACACTGAATCTTAGCCCATCGTCTCCCTCTTCCCTTCTTCAGGGAAAAACGAAGCCAAATTTGCACCCTCACCTCCAATAATTGCATGAGGCTTAAGGAGGTGCATTTTGTTTAGCAGACTCTCTTAGATCCATCTCATTCCCCACCTTCCCTTTGCTGTGGCCATGTGTCCCGTACTTAGGTCCTACTGTAGTGTAGCTAACCACACTGTTAATGTCTTTGTAAAAACATTTTTAAACCTCTCCCACCTCATTTACTTAAGGGAAAAGAAATGAATGGATAGGTAAATAATTTTAAATAGCCATCTCAGACTTTTGTTGTGTTCATTCTTCCTATAATTATTCCTGAAATACCCATTTTCATTTTCCCATTGTAAAATTGTATGATTCCTTTCCGAAAGTAGGCACGGGTATGATGATATTTTAAAATATAATGATATGATAAAATAATAATACCAATAATAATGGGAAGAAGAGTTATAAAGGAGGGAGAGAGGCAAAGCCTTTAGTTTTGTAAGTAGGCTGGAGAATGATGAGAGCTTGTGGCTCAAGCTTGAGAGAAATTATGAAAAAATCCAGAGGACACACAAAGCATGACTAATTTTTATCAATGAGATTATCTCCAGTTCTCCCTTCCTCCTGATTTTCTCTGTTTTGGGTTTTTTTTTTTTTTTACCCCCAGATACAATTTCTTTGTTGAAATCTCTACATTTGCTATTCCATTTCTTCTTTCTTTAACGCCCTTCTCAGTTCTAAAAATGCCCTCAACTATGGACACACTCAGGTCTAAATTGAGAAAATGTAGGTAATGCAAAAAACAAAACGAAACAAATCAAAAAACTCCACAGCAGCCACCTCACTAAACTTCAATTTCCCTTTGAAGTACGTGCCTTGGTACAATGTTGACTATAGAAGACCTCCCCAAGCCAAACTCATTTTACTGTTAAGAAACTATTCTCATAATCACATGTGGAGAAGTGGATGTGGGCATAAGGCTCACATCACCTGAACATAAATAGGACATATTTTAGCATGAGCCCATACAAATTAATAAGATGAAAAACCATAACAATTTATGAGAACCTACGAATATTGGGGAGGGAAAAACACAGCTGTGAGGATTTGTGAGGATAATCAATGAGGTGATTTGATAGGGCTAAATATTGCATAGATTGTATGTGGCGCTAATTTATGGCTTCCTTTAGAAATACCATAGTAGCTTTTCCTTTGGCATTGTGGATGTCACCATCTGTATCACTAGTTCTCGACGTGGAGTGAGGGGGAGGACGAGCAACAGTTCTGTTCCTCAGGGGACATTTGCTAATGTTTGGAGACTTCTTTGGTTGTCACAGCTTGCGAAAGCGGTCCTCGTAGCGTCCAGTGGGTAGAGGCCAGGGAGGCTACTAAGCCTCCTGTAATGCACAGGACAGCCCACACAACAAAGAATGATCAGGTCCCAAATGTCAATAGCGCTGAGGTCGAAAAAACCTGCTATGCATTCGCCCTGTGCTGTTCTGCTTCTGCACTCGGTCGTTTAGCATTTTATTGTGTATCACGTTCGGTCCACAATACCTGACTCGGTGGAGGGAAGAGCGTTGTAGAAAACACAGTCTGCCTCCTCTTGGTGTCCACCGTGTTACCCAGCATACAATCACACAAACAGAAGTGATGTGTACACGGAGGGTGATTTTGTTTTTTTTTTAAAGTGCTCTATGAATACAAAAAGAAGGAGAGCTCATTCATTCCTCACTTGGCAGAGGTAAGGGAAATCTTCAGGGGCCAGTAGGTGTTTGAGTAAGATTTTGAAGGTCGAGGAGACAGGGCCATATCACATAAGTCAGTCTATAACTACACAATAAAATACTTCCTCTCAAAAACTTAAACAACATTTAAAATACCAAATTGCTTTCATTTACATTATATTGAGAAAAGGACACATGAACAAAGTTTCTCTTCCTGTTATCTATTTCTATTCCTTAGGAGAAAATATACATGGAGATGTCCTCCATTATCCATTATGCTGCCTTGGAATTCTCCACTATCTCTTGGCCCAAGGGATCTTACAGATGCTCTTGAACTACATTCAGGAGTTTTGAAAGCCACCTGACCAAAATGTGATTTTTGCACCTCTGTGTTAAATCAGATCAGCCAAGGAACACATCCCTACTTTTCAATCAGCTGCAGCAGTTCCATTGAGAGAACAAAGTCTACACACAGGTGGCCTGGTTTATGCACAAATTTCTTGTACGTTTGATCTTTATGAGAATACCAAGAGTATATTTCAATTTTTATTTGAGGAAACTGAATAACCTACATGTTTACTTGCATTGGCATTATGTTTAAGGAGACATGATCAAGAAATTCTAGGATCCTCCCTAGACAAAAATAGCAGGTATATACTTTGGAAACAGTAAGACTCAAATGGACTAATAAGCCAGAGGTCAATCACATGGAGACTCATCCAAGGGAGTGCCCTCAATTAAAAATCTGTGGGGAAAGTGAATCCAAAAGAGTCTTCTTTTGCTGGAGATTGTGTAATCATTCTAGAATACAAGCTGTCCTTCTCTGAAAGTATATATTTGAAAGATCTCAGAAGCTATTGAAAATATAAAAAAGCATATTCTCCCATTGCCGTCGAAGTACTAAAGATCTCCCACTCTAATCATAGCATTTATGTGTTTTATAAATATAGACAAGCGTTATGAGCTATAACTCAAATATACATTTGTAAAAAAGAAAAGGTTAAACTGTACATATTTAATAACGTCTTACGAGATCGCAGGCGTTTCTTGTTTTATGAACCACATTGTTCAATATCTTACAAGCTGCACTTTAATCCCAATAAAAAAAATTTTTTTAAGTGGAAATGACATTAAGACTGGAAGGGGCACAGCAGACCGGGCTCCTCCACGCTGGTGCGTCAGCTCTTTGTAAGCTGGCGATACAGATCTGCGTGCGAGTGTCACAACTGGGGTCACAGCCAATGCTTGGTCTGCTACCTCCAAAAAGTAATAACTCTTCCCCACTGCCCGGCTAGATACATATCCGATTAAATCAAGGGCTAAATGAATCTGCAGAGGGTTGGTCCGCACCGAGAGGTAGAAGTGCTGTCGCTCCAGGTTTCCAGCGAAGCTTCGGGAAGCCCCGGAGAAGGAATGTAGGCCACATGGAAAGGAAACCTGGAACGGGCAAAGTGATGGAGTTTCAAACTGTCTAACTTTTCAGCTGTGTGTTTTTTATATGTTAAATATGGTTCAGAAGATTAAAGTCTTCATTTTAGGCAAAGAAAGGAAATAATGTTTCCTGTCCCATTTGCCAAGCTAAGTGAACAACTGTTCCCGCACAATTAGAATTGTTAATTGATTTGAAAACATAGGGCTTTGAAGGTGGAAAACCGCTGACATTATTTCAATGGGGAAATACACTCCTGAGAGGGAGCACTGCGGTACAATTTCTCTCCTTGTTTTGTTGAATATACATCTATAAAAACACTGTGAATCATGCAGTAAAAACTGCTGTGCTGATATCATAAATCTCTGATAATAAAAATTTCATTGTTGAAACAATAAAATAGACTTTTATTATAACACAGAGTATCCACCTAAACATTGTCCTTTTAGCTTCTTCGAGTTAAATGTATGCACAGTTTTACAGTCTATAAACAGATCTGGAATAAAAGTTAATAAATGTCAAAATTTGCATTTCAAAAAATTCTTGCTGCATTTTAGGGAAGATCAATCTATGAACCTTTCAACATTATGTCAAATGAAATGCTAATTGTACCTTTAGGAATTTCAGAGACAGTGACAAGAAACTAAATGCTCTGTTCCTTTGCATCAGCAAGTCGAGGATAATTGTATATCTACTCTTGTGAACTTCTAAGAAAAAAAAAGGAAAAAAAACTAAGAAAAAAGGGTTTTCTATTCTTTAACTCAGGAGGGTAAACTCTTTCAGCCACCCTCCATCAATCTACCTTCAAATAAAGTGTGTTAACATGTTGACAGTGGACAAATCACACAGTACTGCATTTATTCATTTTATAATAGGTTTGTCAAATGAGCTTCAGTTAAAGAGATTTAGGAGTAAGAAAAATTTTCAGCCAGAAATAACCGACTTATTCCATTCAAAGTGATGTAAGGTTTAAAGGGGGTACTTCTTAAAAGCCTAATCTTTATTAAAACGCACAATTTTTGAAGGCTAAGTCACAAAAATAAATATCAGGAGCCCAAAAAGTGCTTTTATTTTCCCTACCCTTAAGATAAAGAACTAATACATCCCTTCCCTATTCTGCAATAAATCGTAGCACTGAATCTCTAAGAGATACAAATTATCCTCTATACTGTCTTCCGAGTGTGAGTATAGATTGAGCCAATGAGCAATGTTATCTGGAAAATAGCACTTAGTGTAAGGTTTGTGCCATTTTTTTGAACATTATCCTATTTGTGGCACTGCCTTCATTTCAGAGGCAGGCTGCTGAAATATTTGGCACACCTGCCTCTCAGTGAAAAACGACGGTCCGTGCAACTAGAAAGCCGCTCAGGTTGTTAACCTGGAGCGTTTGGTCACCTATCACCACTTTAAAAGTAAAATAGGCATTTTCACCTTCTTCAAATACCATTATAGATAGTGTCAAGTCAAAAGCAAAGATCGTTCGCCTCCACATTTCTGGATCTCTACATTGCCTGCTGATATGTATTAGGAATCCGAACCAGAAGCACTTTGGACATTTAAAAGACTTCATTTGCAAAGTACATTACATGGGGCCATTTCCAGGCTCGTCCTGGACAGCCGATTTGTGATCCTGTGGCTCGAAGGAAAGGAAAACACCCGAGCATTCTCATACCACAGTCACGAGATGACTTAATAAATTCTGTGTTTTAAAAGATCCAGACGGAAATAATACATATTTCTTGGTCTACGAGGTAACGCCACTTTATCTTAGGCAAACTCTAAGTTGTCCCCAAACATTGTATTTTCTGTCTCCATTTACTCCACCCATTTTTCACTTAATTCATGAATATTTTGTACCTCTAATCCTGTTAATCTTGAACAAAAATGGGAATTCTCTGCAAGCCAACAAAACTAAAAATATATCTAATGAAAATCCGTGAAGGCATTAGCCGAGACATTAATAAACATTATCACAAAACAGCAGCTTCAACTTACTTCAGATGTCGATAATTTCTATGTGGTGAGCAGCCCTCTGTGATGACCCATTATGAGCATCCTTTCCCACACGTGACTTGCATGACTGGATCTGAATTCTATCTAATTCCTGGTTGTGAAACAGCATCCCTTTAGCCATAGTGAAACAACGGGGGATAAAGGAGTAATACGTCTGTTTCAAAAGAAAAAGTTTAATAGACAAGAGCGGTTCTCAAGCATGTGTCTATATTACCAAAAGTTGGTCCGGTTATAAGAAAACAGTAACGTCCTGTTTTATGGGCCATGATGTCTCACAGAAATTTCCCAACCCTCTCGGATATGTACAATTCCCAAAATAAATGCAGAACTAGCAGCTATTCTGAGAGAACCCTTCGAGCAAATTTCTGCAGACAAGCTTTGTTATTAATCATCCTAATTCTGCTCATGTTGTGTTACATTGGGGAAAAATAGTTGTACAACGGGCAAGTACACTCCTAAACAAAATGCTCATCTTTTTCTTAAGAGTCAAAACGGAAGGCTAATAAAGACCATTTAAAATAAAAGGGCCCATTACTCCTCAGTTTTATATGAGCTTACATGCTTTCATTGTGCAGAGTGTGTTATTAATTTCACATGCCAGATTCATAGGTTTCTGCAATACCAGGTTTGATGTATTCATTATCGGCACTCAGTACATTAATTCACGCTGAAGTCCGGTAAATCAAAATTATACCATCTGGCTTCCTGTTCTTAATGATGAATTTGATGTAGGGGTGATTAAGATTGTTAGGCTTTTGAATTTTAATGTAAAAATTAGGGGATTAAAAAGGCATTTAGAAATGACCAATAGTTAGAATAAACTTACTGACAGGATCTAATTTGTGTACTTGCTAGTAAAGCTCCATTTTAATTAGCAGCCACAGTCTTTCAGCACAAGCTCAAAGAGACAGAAGTTTAGTGATTAAGAAGATGAAGCTGTTAAATTGATAAATTGACCTTGAAATACTTGTAACTGTGGGGGACGGCCCAGAAACTCAAATTGTTAGTGTGTTGTATTGCCATGTAGGGAACTGAGTCCGAGAGTGACCCCAGGCATGAAATTTTGCTGTTTCTTTCTACTTTCTTCTTTTAGGGGGGTTGATTCGCCCTCTCTGTCTTGGGGCTGGGGGGCCAAGGAGCCGAGATAAACAGATATGGAAGCCTGCCCCTCTGAGGGTTGGCTCCGTAACAGTGGGAAGGTGGAGATTCCCTGAGTTTCAGCACTCCTTGACAAGGGGCATTTGGATACAATGTCTAAACTTGAAAGCGTGGTATGTATAGGTCTTCCTGGTTTCCCGAAACAATGGTGCTGTGCCCATTTACTGAGATCCTCAAGCAGTGAACGCACTGGGGAAATCTGGAGCAAGCCACCAATACTCTCCCTTTGGCACCACATTTAAGAAAACAACAACAACACAGAAAAGGAGTAATTCTAAATATCTGCAACCCAGAGCTTGTATATAACACAGTCATCGCACTCAAACTTGACACGAGACTTCTTCTAATTGAAAGACCAATCTGACATGGATGTTCCTTTGACAGTTAAAATTACCTCTGATTTGAACAAAAGCATTTGAAATGTTACACCGAACTCATTACACCTTTTCTGCATAAAGAAGTTTAATAGTTAAAACAAGTTAAGGAAGAATAGACTCTTAATGTAAAATATTATTAGAATAATATAAAGAAACATCCTCATTTTTTTCCAAGACAGAAAGCTAAAAGTGCAAGAAGCCATACAATGGAAAAGTACAGTTGAAAATAAAATTTCCTGAGAAGAAAAAAAAAAAAAAATGCACTACCTTGTGCGGTCTCATAAAATGTGATGCTTTAGTTCCTATGAAATTAATGAATGTAGTCACTAATGCACTAAAATAAAATACAGTCAGAATGACTTACATCAGAAAACAAGTACATCTGTATATATCAACAATTTGAAGGATTCCGATTCCTGGCAAGTCAAGGAATATTTTAAATCTTATATTTTAGAGGAAATCGAATCTTGACTAACCACTGCAATTTATGTCATTTTAAATAAGATATATTTGAATAAGTATATTTTTCATGCCCTAAAAAGACTGATGTCTTCTTTTATAAGCTCATCCTGTGACACAGTTGAGTAGGTAGGTATATTGATTTTTTTTTCTTTTTCTGATGGCAATGAAGTGTAAATGGAAAATATCAGACTTGGCAATCACTTAAACCATGTGAAAATTTCAGAGTGAAGGCTATTAGAGTCACTTTGTGATCTCCCCAGATGACCAGAGTGGGGGGAGGAAAAAAAAACATTTCTACATTTCTTCAGATCCTTTGTGTGACAGCTAAGGAGAATAACATTCTTTCTAATACGCCAGTTTTCGTCTCTAGTTGAGAATAACCTCAGTGCTTTCTTATGTCACTGGCTGAGAGAAGATGAAAGACCCAGCCTTGTGTAAATGGCTTTGTCTAACCATCAGTCTTTAGCTCTGCATGGCAGCTGTACTATTGACATTAGCTTGTGCACTGGGTGAAATTGAAGTGAGTTAAATGTGACCTTGGCTTAGTTGTTGAAGTAGAAATGAACTCTACTGGGAGTGAAAAAAAATAAGACCAGTTTCTCTAACTTCATTTTTTCTTTAATGAGTTTAACAGCACTCTTAGGATTTGATACATTTTATAAAAACGCTTTTATTTCCTTTTCTATTATACACTGTGTAATCAGCATTTAGTAAGGTTAGCTTGCCCTTTTGTTATGAAATTTTGGTTTCAGGTATTTATATGCCACATTGTAAAAAAAAAAATGGCACATTTATTTTCCCTCCCCCCACCACCCCGCTTATTGATCACAACCCTTAGAAATGGACGGAAGGTTTTCGTGCATACATGTTCACTGACTTGAATAATGAATACCAGGCCACCGAAAGAGTGCAAATGTCCAGTGTTCTCGATGACACTGCATTGTCCACTGGGTTACATGTGCACCCACCAGACCCCCTGCTGGTAAATCAGGAGCAGTGAACACGTGAGACTAAAGGTAGACAGAATATGCTAGAATGTGTGTTAGGCTGAGCTCCTTTGTTTTCAGGTGCAATATAACAAGGTGTTTGTATCAAAAGAACATAGAGTTGATATTTTTTTAGGTGGAGGCTATTCGGAAGTCCTTGAAGTTTCATTTCTATTTTGAACATTCCTAACTCGTGTTACACATATACGCTAATTACATGTTTTTATGTATATATGCATTCCTGTGTGTGTGCATATGTGTGTACAGGTGAGTGTGATGTATATACATATGTATTATTTTAGCTTATAATAATGGTACATAAGCAACAAATCAGACACTTCAAGTTCGGTTTCTGTCATCGGATTCATCACAAAGAAGCTCATGATGGGAATATTTTAGTCTGTCTAAGCCAACTTGAGCAAACACAGTCTGAACTCCTTATACTTTGCAGTTCCTATTTCACTAAAAATGCTTTTCTGCTACTAGGCTATAGCGGCATCACCACTGGGTGGAGCCTCCACTTTTGGCTTCTTTATTTAATTATCTTTATACCAGTTTATTGCTCTAGTTTTCTTTCCCCTGATTGTTTGGGGGGCTAACTGCTCCTCCAAAATATCCACATTCTAATCCTCAGAATATAGTATGATATGTAGCAAAAGGACTTTGCAAATGTAGTCAAGGATCTTGAGATGTGGAAATTATCCTGAATTATCTGCGAGGACTCAATGTAATCATAAAGTTACTTATTGGAGAGAAACCAGAGGTCAGGGTCAGAAACTGGGATGTGACAACAGAAGTGGAGGTCAGAAGGAAGCAATGAACGCACTGAGCCAAGGAGTGTGTGCAGGCTCTAGAACCTGAAAAAGTCAAGAGGGACATGGATCCTCACCTCAGGTTTCCAGAAGAAATACTGTCCTGTCAAAAAACTTTTAGACTTCTGACCTCCAGAATCAGGAAGAGAATATATTTGTGTTGTTTTACATCAGGAAGTTTATGGTAATTTGTTACAACACCATTAAGAAACGAATATACTGGTGCATGTATGTTTCGGTTTCTGTACACTGTAGTACACACTACGGCTTCATTATCAATCACTTAAGTAATTTTTTATCACTTCCTGTTTTCTCATCTTTTAGCTTTTGTGCTCAAGTAAGTAAGTGTAAAATTGGTACTTATCATGCTCAGGAAGGGCTCAGTAATACTATGGATTTCAAAAAAGGAATCAGAGCAATCTTTAGAAATAGATGACACATTGGGAAGCTTGTAGGCAATGCTGCATGGATTTATCCATGAAAAGAAAATGTCGGAACTACCCACAGAAGTCAACATGGTACAGAGAAGTGGGAAAGGTCTTCTCTTGGATAAAGTGTTGTGGGAAGACGACATGATGGATGGATGGCCAGATGCCAGTACTTCCAGAGTGGAAGGTCAGAAATGGTTACAGGGAGGGCTCTTAGGCAAAACAGAAAGGGTGTGGAGCCAGGATCTTGGTGATTGACCCCAGCCTAAAGGCTACTGCCTCATGCAAGGGTCATTCAGGGCCAAAAGAGAAGTATAAACATGGATTTCAAGGCTAGAACTAGAGAGAACTTCTGTGCTTATGCGGGTATTTGCCTAGACATTATATGATGAACTTGGAGATAAACTGACAGATCTGGACTTCAAGTTCTTCCATTGGGACTGTGCCTATCTTTGGTGTGTCTACAATCCAATGCTCAGGCTGAATTGGCTGTGCTCTTTCTCACCATCCCTGTTGAGGGGTGCAGCCTCAGTGAGGTGTCTTGGCACGGAGGGCTGGGCAAGAACTTTGGGTTTTTAAAGTGGACGCACCACACCAAAACCCCAACACTGCCCCTTTGTAGGTGTGCGTGCTTGAATTCATAAGTCACCCAACCTCTCTGGAACTCACTTTTCTCTCCCCCAAGTGAGGCTGATCATGCCTACTTCCCAAGAGTCTTACAGGGGTTAAATGAGATAGGGTAAGAAAAGCATCTAACAGTGCCTGACATGTAGGAGATGCCCAGTAAGTCTGAATTTTTCTCATGTCTTCTAGGTCTCAGTTAAAATTGAAGGGTGATGAGCATTCTGAATTATCCGTGTGAATTGAAGGGTGATGAGCATTCTGAATTATCCGTGTGGACTGAGGCTGCTGTTCGTCCACGAGTACCTTATCTTGAATTTCTCCTCAGCTTTCCACAGTCTTGGGTCATCACACTTTCTCCCTCACTATCATCTCTATTGACCTGTCAGTCTGAAGACCACTACACATATTTTACATTGCCAGTTCTTTTCTGGAATCATTAGAACAGAACCACATTTATAACATTCTTGATTACTCTCTTCCAGTCCCATTTATGGAAGGGAGAAAAGAAAGATTATATTTATTGGATGTTTGCTTTGTACCAGCTACAGTGCCATGTATTTTCATGCACATTAGAATATTGGTATGCAGGCACGCCTGGGTGGCTCAGTGGGTTAAAGCCTCTGCCTTTGGCTCAGGTCATGATCTCAGAGTCCTGGGATCGAGTTCCACATTGGGCTCTCTGCTCAGCGGGGAGCCTGCTTCCCCCTCTCTCTGCCTGTCTTTCTGCCTACTTGTGATCTCTCTCTCTGTCAAATAAATAAAATCTTAAAAAAAAAAAGAATATCATATACGTAAGTTATATATATAAAACCCACTTTAAGTAAAAAAGCTATCATACGCATATGTATATGGCATTTAAACTGGTAGATGAGGAAGTTATACTACCATGTGACCAGGCCACACACTGTTTTTGATATTTTTGTGGAGTCTTATTTGTTACTCTCTAAATAGAAAAGTTAAAAAAAATAAAAAATAATTTTAAAAAATAATAAATAAAATACAAAATCATGAAATCTTTTCTGAAAATTAGTTAGAATAAGTTGATCATAAAATGGTTTTAGGAAAGGGAATATATTACTAGAGTGCCAAGATATCAAAGACATGAATTTAAAATGAAACCACATATAACTCGTGTAGTCATTTCAATATTCAGCTGACATAATTTGGATATTCATTTATCATGCTGATGATAAGAGTGAAAAATTTTCAACTGCTGTGTGTTGTGTGTGTGTGTGTATATATATAGAGAGAGTGTATATATGTGTGTGTGTGTATATATATAGTGTGTGTGTGTGTGTGTGTGTGTGTGTGTGTGTACGGCATGTAGGAGATGCCCAGTAAGTCTATATGATCTATCTATATATATAAATATTTATACACACACATATTTGTTCAAAGGATCAGTGTAATGAGTTTTAACCCTCCGGGGTGAACCCCACTCCTATAAAGCATATCCATGGGAGATGGTATCAAAATAACTCAGAGGCTTTTCAAATTGTACCCCTTTCATCTGGATTTTGATGAATTCTTTCAGCAGAAGAAATATCTGCTCTTTCTCTGAGGAGCACCCCAGGAATGTTCAGAGAGAAGCATGTTTCAAATTATATCCCACCCCAACAGAAATGGTAAAATGCCCTCTTGGAGTTGCCTGACCTTCTGGTGTTGAGAATAATTTCTGGGAGATGAGTCACTGCTCCTAATGAAGTATATTGGCACATCATACTATGTGCTAGTAGAGAAAGCTGGCTGGGAACCACTTTGGTAGCCAATCATTCTTAAATTCTTAAAATTGCCCACAAAATCATTACGAGTTGCGGGAAAAGGTGCTCCTGTAACATACACGTAGTAATATGTAACATGTTATGGACATATCTATTACAAATATATAAATGCAAACGTTTAAGCATCAGGTGGAGGTTAAACACACACACACATACACACAGACACTGATACACACAGATACAAACACACTGGAGTATAAACAGAAAAATTCGATGATCTTAGGAACTAAGTTGGCTACTTTCATGTATACATTCTTACTTCACTTTTAGGAGTTTTACTCTCCCTTGGCAAGCTAGTATCACCCCCCTATTTTAGATAAAAACAATGACTGACTTGCCTCGTTCATATAGTTATGAGACTGGAGAGAGAAGAAACTGGTTCTAGGATTGTGGTTCCTCGTGCTGTGTTTTGGAAGTTCTACAGAAAGCCTCAAAAAGAAACTGGGAATGGATAGAGTGCCTGGGAACAGATCCAGTAGGGGGAACCCAGCTTCAAACAAAGCAAGATAACCCAAGAGAAAGAAGAGCAACCGCATGTGGACATCTGTGTAAATCTAGCAAAAAGTGAGTGATGCAGGAAATCGACAGAGCAGGGAAAAAGACAAACTAGAAAGAATGGATTATGGAAATTGAGGCATGCTGAAGTCAGCATTAGGAACATGCTCTCGTTCTGGAGTGGACTGTTGGGTTTAAACCCAACCTTATGGCAACCCTGGCCAACTCACACTCTCCAGGTTCCTTCCTTGTGTACCAAACAAGGATAATAAGGCACCCATATCAGAGAACAGAGGACTTTATTGTAGTATCTGGCACACACTAAACTTAATAAATAGTGTTCCTGTGGCTTTTGAGTCACAGATTTCCAGACCCTTCAGACCTCCAGGCCATTGGGTAAGGCTGAGTGGGAGGACTTTTGCTGCAAGGTCTAAGAAAAAGGCAGTCAGTCACTTAAATCGGGTACAATGAGCTTGAACTGATGTTGAGGCACAGGAACAACTAAACTGGGGCTTCCTTCCTGCGAAGAGGAGTGATCCCGGGACTTGTGGGTGAACCTGACCTGGTTAGAGGGTCACATGGTCCCAGATGTGGGCTGCAGCATCACAGGGATAGGAAGGGTTCAGTTAGGTTGCTGGAAGTCTAAAATGCTGGGCTATTTCTCTCAGAAGATTTTGGAGAATAAACTAACTGAAAGTTTTACTAACCTATAACTTTAACCGAATCTCAATACTTGTTAGTGTCAGAGAATTAGTGCTGTGTTTCTTGCCCTGGTTCATATTTTCCAAATATATAACAACTGGCACTTCTGGAATAAACAATCCTTCCATCACCCCAGGTGAGTCATCCTACCGTCAGAGGGGCGGTGGTTATCTTGTGTCAAAGGTCTTGTCACCCTGGGGGTCTGAACTCAATGGAAGCTCTCCCTGGAATGTGGAGGGTTTCCCAAGGAAGAGGCCAAAGGACTCTCCAGATGTGCAGTCACTGGGTCATTAACCACAGTGTCCTCCTGGTACACTTGTCCCACTTCTTCCAATCTGTTCTTCGTTTCCCTTAGTTATTACCACGTTCTAATGCACTCAGTACTTTCGTTTGTGCTTTTGTTGGTCTTCTCCCACTGGAGTGTGAGCACCCCATGAGCAGGGATCTTGGTTGTTCCATTCCCTCATGTGGAAGTCTAACTCCACGGGAGAATGCCCGAACAGAAGAGGCACCTAGCCAAGCTGTGTGGCCTGGCTCACTGACCAAACGGTTTCATCATGACCTCTTCCATGTGAGTGGCATCTACCCAGGGATTTTGCTCTAACTCTAGAGCCCTCCCTGACTCTGACCTCATTAAAAAGAATTTTGGGGGGTGGCTCCTGGGTGGCTCAGTGGGTTAGAGCCTCTGCCTTCGGCTCAGGTCATGATCTCAGGGTCCTGGGATCGAGCCCTGCATCGGGCTCTCTGCTTAGCAGGAAGCCTGCTTCCCCCCTCTCTCTCTCTGCCTGCCTTTCTGCCTACTTGTGATCTCTCTTTCTCTCTCTGTCAAATAAATAAATAAAATCTTTAAAAAATAAAATAAAATATTTTTTAAAATTTTTTAATTAATTTCAAACTTACAAAAAAGTTGCAAAAGTGGTACAAAGCATTACTGCGTATCCTTCACCCATATTTACTAAATGTGAACATTTATCACATGTGCCTTGTCATTGTCTCTCTCATGTACACACACACACACACACACACACACACACACACACACACATTAGTCTTAACAACACTTTGGAGTAAGCTGTGGATATTATGCCTCTTTACCCCTAAGCATTTCACTGTATACTTCCTAAAATAAAGACTATAACCACAGTAGGATTATCAAAATCATAAAATTAATAATGATACAATATGATTTCTAAGATACCAACTTTATTCAAATTTCATCAATTGTCCCACCAGTGACCTATGTCATTGGCTTTTAGCCTATAGCATTGGCTTTTTTACTTCTCAGACCTAGGATCCAATCCAAGACCCTATATTACATATAATTGTCTTATGTCTCCTTAGTCTCCCTTGATCTGGAATTATCTATCAGCAATTCATGTTCTTGAACCATGAAGTTATTTTGTAATGTCCCTCAATTTGGGTTTGTCTAATGTATACCCCTGACCAAACTCAGGCTATGCATTTTTGGTGAGACTATCTTAAAAACAAACTTTGGTCTCACTCAGTGCATTATATCAGAAGGCTTGTGATGCTTTTTTGTTCCTACTTGTGATACTAACACTGATTACTTGTTTAAGGTGGAATGTACCAGGTTTCTTATTTGTTACTTTTTGTTATTCTTATTTCTTAAAATGTTCTTATTTGTCCCTTTATAATGAGTAAGGACCTTGAGGGGAGATCATATAAGACTCTCTAAATATCCTCTTTCACATAACATTCTCATGCTCATTTTTTGGAAGTTTCTATGCATGTTCCCCCTCTGTGAAAATTTTGGCCAAAAGTCCGAATATCTGGACTTACTGCTCTAAGAATAAATTGTTGACTCACCACTTACATAAAGGTTGTTTAACTTGCCTTCTCACTCCACCCACCTTCTTCATGTTATGGGTGAAAACACTAAGTATATCTTAGAATAGAGTGACTTGCACAAGGGTAGAGATTTTTAAGAATATCATTCATTAAAAAAAGGAGTATCATTCATGATAGCATATAATTGGGTCTCACAGAAACAAGCAATTTTGTTTGGACAAAAATATTGCTTTTATTCCTGAGTAAATATTAAATGAAATTCTGAATTTGAATAATTCATTTGGAGACAAAGTTGTAGAAGAGAGATGCATCAATTAAAAAATGATTTTTTTCTTTTTCTCTTTAAAGATTTTAATTTTAAGTAATCTCTACATCCAATGTGGGACTCGAGCCCACAACTCTGAGATAACAAGTCTCATGCTCTACCGTCTGAGCCAGCCAGGAACCCTTCAATCAAAAAAGTTTTAAGG
>CM053605.1:137567196-137639779 GCA_028646535.1 Procyon lotor
TCTTTAAGACTCCCACCAAATTTGATCTTACTAGAACCACTCCCAGGACTCAGCTTATAGTCAGGACTGTGTCTATGATTTATTAAAGTGAAAAGATGCAAAGCAAAATCAGCAAAGGGAAAAGGAACTTTGAGAAAAGCCCAGAAGAAACTAGACACAAGCTTCCATGAATCCTCTTCCACGAGAGTGACATAGCACATACTTAAGTTCCCCAGGTATGAGTTGTGATAGAATGAGTGCTACCTATTAGGGAAGCTAATTAGAAACTCAGTGCCCGGGGTTGTACTGGGGACTAATCAGATAGGCAGCTTCCACCTAGCATGTACCCAAACTCCAGAATCCCAGAAGGAAAGCAGGTTTCCAGCATAAATAATATTGTTTGCACAAACTATTTAGGCAGAGTGAGCACTTTCATCAGTTAAGGTGTTGGAAACCCTCTGCATATCCTCAGCCAAAGAGCAGCCTTGCAAACAGGCTTTCCTAAGGATAGCAGTCCTGCCATGTTCATTCATTTCTGCACAATTAATTAGATATTGCTATCATACTGCTCTCCATGAGGATTCTTGCTCAACACTTAACTAGTCATTTCTCACTGGAAAAGTAATGTGCCTTAGAAGCATACATTAAATTGGGTGATATGTACCAAAATCAAAATCAATTGCATACTACCAGGTGTTACTTCTAGACAATGACTTCATGCAAATATTTTCCACGTACAATAGAACGAAGACAGTATAATGATTACCTTCTGCCACAACAACATAAGGCACCTTTTAGGAAAAGATAAGCTATACTTATGAGCAGGTTGATTTTAATTCCTCACTCTCTTTCTCTTACATATCCAATTTTCCACTTACACTTTCCACATCCAATTTAAAAACAGGCTCAACTGAGAACTCTGAACAGCTAATTGTCAAATGTGTTCTAACTAGAGAGGTGAGTAAGATAAGGCCTCCAGTATCAATGGTACCAATGGAAGTGTGACCGCATCATCTGGATCTGCAGGGACAAAAGACTCAAGCATTGATACATGATAATGCATACTACACTCACTGACAAACATACACTAATAACCTCCAAGCAAAGAAACCAATGATTGCTTATGTGATGGCATAAGGAAGGGAGTGTATTATCACCTAATCCTAAAAGAGACATGTGGTCAGATCAGCTCAGCAAGAATTTATAAAATGCCAAATTTGAACTAGGCAAAGATGTCTTGATCTTAAGGAGTTTATAGTCTCTGGGGAGAACAGGTATACGACTTGAATAAAAATCAGTAAGGTATAATAAAAATGCATGATAAAAATACTTTTGAAAAGTTTCAGCAGAAGGTTCCAAATTAGGTATTTTGCTTTGCGAGCTTGAATAAGTCATTTAACCTTTCTGGGTTCAAGTTTCCCCAGTTGTGATGTATTATAGATTTGCATTCAGATTATAAGATTTCAATTAAGAAAAGTTTTGCTCTATTTCTAGAATTTTTAGTGGTGGTAACAGTAAATGAGATGGCTACAAGGTCCTAGATCATATATCAAAAATAATCTTAAGATCCTAAGACATTTGAAAAATTGAGAATATTCTCACTCAATGAATTTTGCTCTGAGAAATAGAGGTTTTAAAAATTATTCCTTTAACCTCAGGATTATTCTAAAAGTAATGTGATCAGTTATATTGTGGTGGATGTCAATGACAAGGGTGGAAAATAATGTGATTTTTGTCCACTGAAGTATAAAGTAAAAATTGTTCCAAAATCAATTTCTCCTTCCTTGCTTTATTCAAAACTACTGGAACAGCAAGTTGGTTTCTGACCTGTAGCAGACCTGAGTAGTGCCACCAAGACAAAGTAGGAGTCCTTAAATCACTGACTTCAAACTTTATTGAAAAAGTCACTTAACAATTATTAAGTCATTAGTATAGAGTTTTCAACAGAAGCTCCAAAACATCTCACACAGCATTTGAAGATGTAACAAAGTATCCTGGCTGGACAGAATTTTTGCCTCGTAGGTTAAGGAATCATATGTGTCTCGAAAGCCCAGAGTAAGGCTCAGAGACTTGATATATGGGTATTAATTAGGTCTAAAGAAAGTGTGGAGCCCAGTGAAAGGAGTTGCTGCTTTTATTCTGGAACAAAAATGAAGAGCTGGTTGTTATACAAAAAAAGATTATGCTTATTATAAAATAAAGTTTTATAGACTGTTTCTCTTGAATTGACCAACCTACAAAGAGCTGAGATTGAATAAAATTATACTTTGTCAAAAGCCACATGGTAGGGCAGCGGGGTGGCTCAGATCGTGATCCCGGAATCTTGGGATGGAGCCCCCGCAGGGGGCTCCCTGCTCAGTGGGGAGTCTGCTGCTCCTTCTGCCCTTTCCCTGCCCTCCCTCCCTGGCTCATGCTCGCTCTCTCTCAAATAAATAAATAAAATCTTAAACAGCTAAAAATTTTAAAAATTAAAAATTAAGGGGCGCCTGGGTTGCTCAGTCGTTGGGCGTCTGCCTTCGGCTCAGGTCATGATCCCTGGGTCCTGGGATCGAGCCCCACATCGGCCTCCCTGCTCAGCAGGAAGCCTGCTTCTCCTGCTACCATTCCCTCTGCTTGTGTTCCCTCTCTCGCTGTGTTTTTCTCTGTCAAATAAATAAAAAATCTTTAAAAAAAAATTAAAAAATTAAAAACCACATGGTAACAGCTGGTAGGGGATTGAATCACAGGGCATTCCAGCTTGGGTTTCTTTCTAACTATGGTAGGAACACATTTATGCAGATGAAAAATAGAACATCTGAAGTTAATTGAATCATTGCCAGGAAAAAGAGGAAGGCAAATGATGATTTTGCACTTTGTACAATATTAATGTTAAGGCCCATTTCATCACTAAATTTCTATAAAATGCTAACTTTGAGAATCTAGAATAATTAGAAATACCATATTAGGATAATTATGGTGGAAGTCACTATAAGGAAGAATTTAATTAAGTGTCTATACAGAAGGCATGGAATCCAAAGGAGGTGTTTTAAGCTAGAAAAAAGTGGAGATCAACTCTTTCTATTATTCTCCATTGTTATTTTTTCAGTAAAAGTATTGTTATTTAGTTGTTCTTTCTTTAGTCTTCAAATCTCTAAGAGATTGCTTTTCAAGTTAAGTGTTTTCTTAGATCATTAAAAAGCACTTCATGATGGTTATTGTTCAAAAATAAAGTCAAAACATACTTCTTTATATCATCTTTTTAAAAATCTCATTTCCTAATCTATCAGCTCAGAAACACTATGGAAGCTACTCCTCAACTATGAAGTTCCACCAACATTTTTCATGATTCTTTGCATGTTTCATGATGTTCAATCTTCAAGGATGTCCTCAAGACCAATTTAGGTAAATGAAATTAATTGTAGCATATTCCAAACCAACTTATATTTGATGTCTTTAAATATCTCTACTATTAAACAGAGAATTTGGGGTAAGAGATTTAGAAATTTGAAATCCAAAGTCAACAATTAAAAAATAGAAAACTTAGCTAAGATAGCTCCCTGTCCATTAAATTAATAAACTTACATCTGCCACCTAGGATATATCCTAGTCAGCTATACCCAGCTAGGTCTCATCAGGTATTTATGATCACATAGATAATACATTCATGGAAGACATTATCTTTGACATCATGAGGAATTACCCAATAATACATTTAAGCTGTCTTTCCAGATTGGTTATGGAATTTTATATGTCCTACATTCTCATTCTCCCAATAGTTAACTCAGTATCATGTATCTCCTAGATAATACTCATATGAATAATTTTTCTCAGCTAAACGGGGAAATCTTTGTTAATGCTCTTGTTGTTATGTTCCTGTGTCTTAAAGCAAGGCAGAAAATGACACAATTTTTTTTAAACAGTACACATGTCTCTGTCTTGCTTGTACAACGCTGCCATCCATGTGGAGTTAGTAGCCTCAAACTTTATCCCTCCAATATTTCTTCATTGACATCAGAATTAAGTTTGAAACTTCATAGCACTTCATTCACACATGTAGCCTACTTTCCTGGTGATACCTTCCTCTCTTTTTCACATATGTAACTGTTCAAGTTACAGACCACAAACAATACGATCTTGAAATTTTAACAGACAGGAGTAAATATGATCTTTCTGCATTGGGACAAGGTTAGAAAAGATTTATGAAAGTACATGTCTTGTCTTAAAAAGATCTAAAAGGAGGGAGAAAGGAGTAGCACGTTACTTTAAAAAAATGATACACACACAGAGGTGAAAAAAGGAATGGGCAAACAGGGATGTTCCCTTGAAAATCATCCTAGGAGAATAAATATGACATGGGCCCTGGGCATAAAGGAAAAGGGTTTTCTGGCTCTCTAGGGCCTGCTTTCCAACACAGGAAAACATCTCAAGATTCTGGAGGTTCGGCTATTAACTATATGCCACAAAGAAATGTAAGGAGTGAGGCAGAAATCCCAGGTTAGGTTTGGACTGACTTGGAATTGTTCCTAAAG
Source organism: Procyon lotor (assembly GCA_028646535.1). NCBI lineage: Eukaryota > Metazoa > Chordata > Mammalia > Carnivora > Procyonidae > Procyon > Procyon lotor. Next base: position 137,571,684 of record CM053605.1, read on the forward strand.
ATAACCATTTCAAATAGCAGATGTAAATTACTTTGTATACATATTCATATGTTGCCCCCAAGTCCTCCTTAATGTTTTGTCAAATATCAAAGCCCGGTTACTGAGACAAAGAAAGCAGTAGCCCACGTCTATGCTTAGAACAAATGGTATCAACTGGGAGAAGTTAGTAAGAAGGGACATGTGGGTGTGCTGGCTGCTGCAAGCAGTGAGTACCCAGAAAGATTTGTAGAAAATGGAACCATTTTTTTGGTTTCCCAGAAATTAGCTGAGGCTAGGTGTCCGAAATAACAAACATACTCATGAGATCTTGAGCTAATTGAAATTTTTGGTCACTATAATAAAATTACTGCCTTACCTCAAAAACAAACAAAAAACTGAGAGCCAAACCATCTACATGAGAGTTTTAAAATCTAAACAAGTTATTATTTATGACTGTCCATTTAGGATTTATCTGTATTCTTTTGTAATCTGTAGCACAGTAAATACATTTAAAGCTAGAAATGTCAGAAAACTTTTCAACTCTATCATATATTTTGTTTTCAATGTCTTTTTTTTTTTAAGATTTTATTTATTTATTTGACAGAGAGAGAGATCACAAGTAGGCAGAGAGGCAGGCAGAGAGAGGGGAGGGAAGCAGGCTCCCTGCTGAGCAGAGAGCCCGATGTGGGGCTCCATCCCAGGACCCTGAGATCATGACCTGAGCTGAAGGCAGAGGCTTTAACCCACTGAGCCACCCAGGCACCCCTGTTTTCAATGTCTTAAAAAGAGAATCAAATAGCTATCCATGCACTGAACTTTCTACTTTATAAACAATCTTAGATATATTTTTAAAACATTCCTATATATGTCCCTCAATTGTCAAATGAAAAAGTCCCTATCTTCTTCCACAAGGTAAATGGTTCTAGCTGTACTGTATTATACGTGCTTTCTTACTTCCTTGTGCACTTTGTGTCATCAATTATGCACTCCATTTTTTTTTATTTTTAACTCTTTATTCCCACTGAGTCATAAGTTTCAGTATATAAACCTACTTACATTTTCTCTATTTCAGAAAAAACTGTATTGTACCAGACGTCTTTGGAACTTACCACCCAACAATAGCAGAATAGTCATCCATCTCAAGCAACATTCCCCAGAATGGATGGACAAGTCTCAGTAAATTTAAAGATTGAAATCATGTCAACTATCTTTTCAGATCACAATGGAATGAAGCGAGAAATTAGTAACAGAAGCATAACAAGTATGCTGAAATTAAACAAGATAGTCTTAATAAATGGGGCACCAGGGTGACTCATTTTGTTAAGCATTAACTCTTGATTTCAGCTCAGGTCATGATCTCAGGGTCATGAGATCAAGCCCCATGACAGGCTCCATATTCTGTGGGGAGTCTGAGTGGTATTCTCTCTCTCCCTGTCTCTCTGCCCCTCCCCACGCTGCCCTCTCCGTCTAAAATAAATAAATAAGTCTATTTTAAAAAGATAAGTGAATCAAAGAAAAATTACAAGAGAAATTAGAAAATATTTTGAGATGTATAGAAATGAAACACTGCATACCAAGGATTGAATGTGCTCTTTTCAGTCTCTCTGAGTACTTCTGTTCCAGCTATGTCTTTTATAAACAGTGTATAGTTAAATTGTGTCTTTAACAAGACACACTTGTCTTGTTACAGTTTTAGTCTCTACTTTTTTTAAAGATATAGACCATTTACATTGATATCTACCAACTTACTCTCTGCCTCACGGGTCTATTGGATCAATGTCAGATCAACTTGACTGAGGTTTCCATTTGCCTCTACTCCTCCTTCATAAGCCTCGACTCTGGATAGGGAACTAGGATAGTGTTTTGAGCCTCCCAATAACCATGTTGGCTGGAAAACTTTTTCCAGTGTTGAGTTAATCTGGTAAATAGCCATAGGTTCATTCCAGAAAAGATGGGAAGATTATATACTGCAGGATCATATACTCCTGCAGGAGGCATGTTTGTGTTCCTATGTAAGGGGACCCAGTCTCTCCTTTAATCAATGCTCTGAGTCAGAAAACTAACTCAGACCCAAAACTTGTTGAAGAACCTCAATTTTCCATTGCAGCAGCTGAGTTCACCATTCACTTTGCCAGCTCTGAATATTTTCCTGGTTACACAGTCAAGGGACACCTTAGACTACTTATTTACGTAATTTTTTAAAATGGGTATTAGATGTCACCATAGCTCCCTTCTGGTAAAGTCATCCAGTTCCCACTCTGATCTTGCTGTTATCAGTAATAATTATCTCTGCCTTGCCTCTACCAATAATTATATCTGCCTCATTTTGAATCATTATCCCTATTGTTACTAAAGAATCCAATATTCATACACTATATGTTACCCTTTGTCTCAGGCCCATGGAGGATAACCACCAAGTTTCCAAAAGAGACATCCTTTTACCAGTGCATTTTTTATTGACTTATTGAATTAGTAAAGAGAATCTTTTGGACCATCCCGGGAGATCCAGCTAATGGGTGCCCTGATCTCACATAAGTCCATTTTAAAATTGTCTTTCTCTGAGGCTTCTGACCCTTGCTCAGCACTCTGCCAAGGTATCTCTTACGTCTCTACTTCATTTTCTTTAGGCCAGAAGCATTTCAAAGCATCAAAAAGCCACCTGAGCAGCATAAAGATCACTTACCAAGACCTTAAATCCTGAGTCACAGCAGAGTACTCCGACGTTAATGAATATACCACCTCCGCCGTCCATCCACTACCCTCAAGTTCTACTCAACCACACGTTTTTGCAATTCTTGCTGGTATACACCTTATAATTTGAGGCTATATATTTTGCTTCCTCCAAGCACAGGGCCAGTTTTTCCCTGCTTGAGCTATCCTGAGCCCTGCCCCTGGTTATTGGTACGGAGGCAGTGAGAAAAGACAGGACTACGTCTTGAGGAACACATGGAACGCTTTTGAGGTGCCTGTCCCAAGTGATGTCTTTCCAGGCTCTCCAAGTACAGAAAGCCTAGTGCAAGGTTCAGAAGAATCTATGGCTCAAGGTTTTCTGGCTCATTCATCAGATATCCTCAAGTGAGTTCTGAAGGAACTACGGCTACCTCCATTAAGGGCTGGGATTTAATATAGGACTGTGAAGGCTGGGCATTGTCTCCCTTGTCATTCCGTTCACCTGACAATTAAGTCCTGGGCCTGGTTTTCATCACTATCTGCTCTACGGCTCTGTGAGATAAGAAGCTTTTTAAACACTGACATATAGACCCTCTTACTTTCACAGCACACCTTAAAATGATAGTTGGTTCACCAGAATCTGTCATTGTCTTTTTTTGAGGCTCCTAAAGCAGATAACCAAGGCCAGAAAGCTCCACGGTCCTTATAATTATCACTGCCCTCCTATCTTTCAAGTGCCATTGGCACTGCATAACCTTCCACTTGCATTTCTCTCCGCCCTCCAACGAGAGTCCTAGCACTTTTAACACTACTGCATGCCAAGGTTATCACAGCTCCACCTTCTCTCATCAGTGACAATTCCAGAATGTTATCCCAGGCATCTGTGTTTTAGGGTCACTTGTAGTCCCAACTGTGTTAGCCTGGGTTCCTCTTTCATCACAGAGAGCAGAATCTGGGTTTTTTCTCTTTCTTAGAAAGCAGAGCTGGAAACACCGACTAGTATCTACGGATCTTGCTTTAGAGATGGGGAGTTTGACAAAGGAAGTCGATAAGAGGCCATGTCATTAAATGTAGTCATTGCTGTGGGCTGTTGGAGTTTCATCCCACTCAGACCTTCTGAACAGCCACACAAAAGTTCTTCAGGATTGCCCCCTCCAAGAGGTAAGAGAGGGAAGCATTTATTTAGTAGTTCCCATCTGTAACTGATTAAAGCCTGCTCTTAAACTTCTATCTATGGGAAAACATGCCAGATGGGCATGTGCGAGCATCCTACATCTGGCATTCTAGAAGCCTGGGCAAGAAAGCAAGAGAGGGATCGCTCAGCTAAAGTGGGACACATTCAAGTTACACCAATTAAAAACTGGTGAATACAGTGATGCCTGGTGTAAACAAACTGGGGGTTTTGGAGAGGAGGAGGGTGGGGGGATGGGTGAGCCTGGTGGTGGGTATTGAGGAAGGCACGTATTGCATGGAGCACTGGGTGTGGTGCATGAACAATGAATCTTAGAACACTGAAAAAAATCAAATAAAATAAAAAGTAAAGTAAACACTATTAAAAAAAAACAAAGAGTGGCCCAAGCCAGTTTCAGACAGGATGAGGGGCAGGCCTGATACATTTATTTAAACTAAAAGTTTTTTTTTTAATTTTATTTATTTATTTGACACAGAGAGAGAGAGCGAGATCACAAGTAGGCAGAGAGGCAGGCAGAGAGAGGGGGAAGCAGGCTCCTTGCTGAGCAGAGAGCCCGATGCGGGGCTCGATCCCAGGACCCTAGATCATGACCTGAGCTGAAGGCAGCAGCCTTAAAGCACTGAGCCACCCAGGCGCCCCTAAACTAAAAGTTTTTCTTTTTTTAATGCTTATTTTGTCCTTTGTATCTGACAATCCTAACATTCACAGTTGTTGCTGGTCAAATTCAGTATTTTTGTTGTTGTTGTTAACTTCCATGAACAGTAATTTGTTACATCATGTGCTTGGTCATTTTAAATGGTCAGGCCCTGGTTCTTCAAAGCATCTGTAAGACAAAGTTAACTTTGAGGACCGTGTTTACAAGCGTCCCTCTATTGAAGCTATCAGTTTCCACTCTACCAGTTTTCTGTGGGCACTAGCAACTGGGACAAACTATAAACTAAAATTTGTATTTCTTTTTTTTTTTTTAGATAAATAAGTCATAGGACCTTTGATTCCCATCTGATTGTGCAAGTTTAAAGCTACAGTTTCAGGGGACGCTTTTCTTTCTTTCTTTTTTTTCTTGACCAAGAGCCAAGGTCAAGGTAGATGAGTATCCCAAAGACTAGGACCTCTTTTCCTGATTGTCTCACAGAAACCTCAACAACTTCATGTCTGAAGCTGGACTAATCCCTTTTCTTCACAGACGTGTCCTCTTACATTCTGTATCTCCTTCAGTTCTACCCAGTCCACTTAGTCACACAAGACTTTTAGAAGCCATCCTGTTGCTCTCTCTTTCACTCCATTATCCCATCAGTTCCTACAACTGATACCTTGTGAGTTTGTCCACACTCTGCTTTCTGCTAGCAAGACACACGTCTGATTTAATTCAGGTTCCTTAATGTTTCTCTCCTGGACCATCAGGACAACTAATACTTAGTCACCATAGTTTCCTTTACTTTTCAACTATTCTCCATGTTGTTGCCACAGTGGTATTTCTTTTTTTAATTGTTCTTTATTTTTGTAACTGAAGGTCAATGAATTAACATATAGTGTATTATTAGTTTCCAAGGTAGAGTCCAGTGATTCATGAGTCACATGTAACACCCGGTGCTCATCACATCACGTGCCCTCCTTAGCGCCTATCACCCAATTACCCCATCCCCCCACTCCTCTCCCCTCCAGCAATCCTCAATTTGTTTCCTACAATTAGGAGATTCTTGTGGTTTGTCTCCCTCTCTGATTTTGTCTTATTTTATTTTTTCCTCCTCTTCCCTTCTTAAATTCTACATATGAATGAAATCGTATAATTGTGTTTCTCTGAGTGAGTTATTTCGCTCATCATCATACCCTCTAGTTCCATCCACGTCATTGCAAATGGCAAGATTTCTTTCTTTCTTTCTTTCTTTCTTTCTTTCTTTCTTTCTTTCTTTCTTTCTTTCTTTCTTTCTTTCTGATGGCTGAGTAAGATTGCCACAGTGGTGTTTCTAACACCCAATTCAGCCATGATACTTGCTTGTAATATTCCTCATCATCCCTTTTCCTGCAGAATACTGTCCACACAATTTAGAATGATCTACAGGTACTTTTTCACCTAGTCCCTGGACCTGCCTATCTCTACATTGTAGTTTGTGCTCTTCACTCTGCCTGGAATGAACTCCTCACTCCCTCTTACCTACCTTGAGTATTGAGTACTCTTAATATCCTTTGAACCTTCTCTCTATGGCTTTCATAGGTATTCTGTACTCTGGGATCACATAACAGTTGTGGTGTACCTCTATTTTGGCCCTTATCCACCGTGCAGTGAAAATTTAGTCATTTGTCTCTCTTGACCACTATTTTGTACCTCCAGCAAGTCACAGAAGCCATGGATTATGGTATATTCAATAATACACTATATTATGTTAAATGAATACATGTATAAATGAATGGAATTTATACTTCCTTGGAGATGTAATATTAAACAAGCTTGGACATTATTACTGGTGAAGAAGAGATAAATAATAAACGTTTACCTAAAATAAAGCATAAATGAAAAATACTACCGTATTTCTTTACATCCTACATGTTCAACTTTTATTCAAATTTGTTTTCTACATATTTTTCAGTCTTCCATTTAAGTTTAAGCATGTTAAATTTTCACAGAAAAAGACTATCCAATGATAGCATTTGTCTTGAAAATTATCCAGTCTATTTTTTCAGAAACTACAATTTATATATTACCTAATAGAAACACATAAATAGAATGTTTTCACATTTATGTAAGTTTAAATTGTTTCCCATAGAGCAGCAGCAAGCAATAATGTTCTAGTGCTACTTAAATATATCACAACATTAAATTTTTCACTCTGATTTCACAATGCAACCTGCAAATATGTAAAGAAAGGAATATTTAAAGTGGTTTTGCATTAAAATAATGTCAAAGCATTTATATTTTGTAATAAGGATAATGAAATTAACCAATAATAAAAATATATGAGGTATTAAAACAGGTTTATTTAGGTTCAGAAGAATAAAGAAGATAAAGGGATTTGGATACACACACTATATAATATGCTATTACTATGAAAATAAATAGGAGATAAAAAATATATATGTTATATATTTTATATATGTGTTACATATAAAATAAATAATATGAAATAATCTTACCATGTGACCTGAAAAGATGTAGTTAGGTCTTTTATAAAGGATGTCTTATAATGTATATTATAGTTATATATAAAATATAATATATAGACACCTATAATCATACATATACAGTAAACCCTGAACAATGGACGTTTGAATTACATGGGTCTACTCATACATAGATTTTTTTTCTATACAGTACAATTCTATAATGTATTTTTTCTTCCTTATAATTTTCTTAATAACCTTTTCTTTTCTCCTAGCTTACTGTAGTATAAGATTGTACTATATAATACATTTAACACACAAAATATGTGTTAATAGACTGCTTTAATTACTGGTAAGTCTTCTGATCAATAGTAGGCTATTAGTAGTAAAGGTTTTAGGGGGTCAGAAGTTATGTGTGGATTTTTGACTACATGGGGTCAGTACATTTTTGCCCTTTCAGTATACTATACAATTTACTCATATATTTTCTTTATTGTGCTCTCCTTCATCTAATTTAGGAATTTAGGCTCCAAGAGCTTACAAAGTAGATAGCCAATTGTATTTGCTTAATAAATGAATATTGTTATTTTCACTCAATCAGTCTTTAGTCTATGCTAGTAGACTAATGTAGTTACATTACTCCCATCACCTAACATTATCCACCACTCTGTTAAATTGAAAAAGCTAAAGAAAATTACATATAGGCATACAATTATGTTATATATAAATTTAATATATATAATTGTGTGAATACCCTACATATTACTACATATTTAATTAATTGCAACAATTGCCTAGAGTGGAATGAAAAAAATTCAGTCCTCATGTTTTTAAACAAAGAGAAGTTCTCACTATAGAAAAGCAGTTGACTTGGCCAGGTATTTGTAGGGTTCTAATAAAATCACCACTTACTTCTTATGTACTTAATTGTCAATTCTAAAAGGGCAGGATGAAAGGCCTCATACAGCACCCTCCATTTAGGAAACTTATTGAAATTGATATCCATTTACTTGGAGGAATTGCATTAACTATATTATAAAAGGGATCACAGAGTTATGTTAAGAATTATTTCCAAATGCTTACTCTTAATTGATTCTGTATTAGAAATGGAAAATAAAGAGGACAGAAACACCATCTAGCATTTTACCAATTAGACTATACTACCCAAGAGAAAATTAAAAACACTCACTTCTTTTATGTTTTTAATCCATTAAAAGTAATATTACCATTCAGACATTCAAAATCAGCAAATGATTTCTTATATTTAAAAAAAGAAAGTCTCTTTGATGGTCTTTGTGTAAATCGAAAACACTAAGTAAATTCTTGCTATCAAAGTATAAATTCTTAAGTCTTTAGGAAAATATTTGCCACTTGCTTTCCTAAATATATTGTATCTCATGAAAATTAGTGTCCCATAAGATGATAATCAATTTTTAAACAAATATATTTTGGTCAAATACTTTAGAAGATTCTGGATTAAGCATATTTAAATAAATTTCTTAATTGTTGAATTTCCCACATCCTATCCCAAACTTACTTGCTCTACTGCCCTGACTGTCCTGAGATTACTCTTCTCCCCCACCCTCACCCCCCACACACCAAGATCATGTATCTTGCGATTCACCTATGTTCCAAGAACTGCAGGGTCCATATAAATATCGTTAAAATCATTAATTGTTTCATAATTATTATATCTGTAGAACTCCAGCTTAAATCAAGGAGTTTTTAATAACAATAAATATTATAGGGCAGTAGTTTGTAAATCATACTATTCTTTATTTCACCTGAGGTTAGAACAAAAAGAAAGAAATTTGAATCATAATAAGAGAAATTTTTAATGGTTGTAATGAAAAATTAATGAAAGTCATTACTTGCAATTGGTATCAACAGTACTTATTTAGAAGATTTTAAAATAAGGCTTTAAATGTGTAGGGGATGACGATACTGACTGTTGACTAGTTAACAGAGGAAAGGAAATTTTTCTACACTGAGGGTTGGAGTGTTCATAAATGCAAATTGCTGGGAGGGGACTAGGGCAATATCTAATACTGTGAAGATGAATATGCCCCTCAGTTCTGTCCCAGGCATAATACTGTAAGGCACACACATGCATGTGTGTGTGTATATATACACATACGGGGACTTTTACAAGAAAACTCTTTCCAGTAGTTTCTAAAAAATAGGAAACAATTCAAAATTTTCCTCATCAAGAACATGGATATATATGTGGTAGATTTCTAATATGGAATGCTATAGAGCAGGGACTTAAAGCTAATTTTTTTATCATTAAAGAAGTCACATACATAATGTTGAACAAAAATCATATTTCATACCAATATATAATATTTTAATGTAGTTTGGAAGCATGCAGAATAATGCTGTAATACTTGTATAGTAACAGTACTATATAATAAAATGTAAAAATACATGTGAAAATAACAAACACCAAATTCAGGAATATGGATACTTCTTGGAAGGGTGGGAAGTGAAATCAAGAAAAAATAAAGGGCTTCATCTATTTTTTGTACTTTTTATTTCTTATGTACCCTGATGTTCATGAAATAGATTTGATATCCTTTTATATTATGTCAATGTGAAATATGTCAAGATTTAATAAAATAAAAAAAGACATTTAAGTGAAGCTTGTCTTGGGGAAGAGGGATACAGTAAGAACTCTTTCAATGTTATATTATAACATTTGGATTGAAATAACATTCAGTATTTGGATGAAATTAAGAACAAGACATTTGGATTAATTTAGAAACTTCATTTAAAAAGAGAATATTGCAATACATGTCCTCCTCAATACCTACCACCAGGCTCACCCGACCCCCCACCCCTTCCCCTCCAAAACCCTCAGTCTGTTGCTTAGAGTCCACAGTCTCTCATGGAGCACTGGGTGTGGTGCATGAACAATTAATCTTGTAACATTGAAAAAATAAAGTAAAAGTATTTGGAAAAAAATAATAAAAAAAGTAAAAAAATAAAAATAAATTAAAAAAGAATATTTGTTTCTTCTCATGAAGTCATTATAAGCATAAGCAAATAATCTATATATATGTAAAATAAGCTATTTTGTAGCTATACCAATGCACAGATGGCTAGTTAAGGCGTTGTCCAAGTATACTAACATTTCAAAATCACACCTGTGGAAATGAATGAAGTTGGGCATATCATGTCCAGGCCAAGCAGGAAGAAATTCAGCTGCCTTCCTATATCTTTCAAAGTTACCAAAGAAATACTGTTACAATCTGTACATCTCACAAATATTGTCAAAGGGATTCACTTGAAATATGTATTACAAGTCATAGTTACTAATTTTTCTACTATATGGGGTCTTCTTTCCAAGAATTTTGGGAGACCTGACCAAATTTGAATGGTCCTTAAACTCCCCAATGTGTTGTCCAGACTCATTCACTTCATTCCTCACTTATCTCTCCTCAGTTCCCTCTGCTTTCATCCCCATGACTATATTAAAATTATCCTTGTCAAGGACACCAAAAATCCATATCTTATATAAGTTCGTGGTCAATATGCTACCTATACATTACTCAACATCCCAGCAACATCTGACATACTATCTTCTTTGATATAATTTGAACACTGTCTTTCCTGTAACTCAACTAGCATTCATCTGGTTTTCCTTCTGCCACAGTGGCCAATCATTCTTCTTTAGTGCTTCTTTATGACCTTAAACTGCTCTTATGACCTCCATGTGGCAAAATCCAATTACTAGTTCTCAGTTCCAATAGTTCTAACCTGTGATGGAATTTTAGGTGTCAACCTGACTGGGCACTGGGATGCCCAAATATCTGATTAAACATTATTTCTGGATATGTCTGTGAGGATGTTTCTGGAAGAGATTCATGTTTGAGCCTATGGACTAAGTAAAGTATATTGCACTCCAAAGTAGGGAGACATTATCCAACCTAGTTAGAGCCTGAATAGAATAAAAAGACAAAGGAAAGGAAAATTCTGTCTGCTTATTTGAACTGGGATGTTGAACTTTTCCTACCCTTTGACTAGAACTATACCATTAATACTACTATTAGTATAATAGTAGTATTAGGCCTTGGGACTTTGACTTGAATATACCAATGGCTTTCCTGGATCTCCGGCTTACAGGTGGTAGACCATGGGACTTCTTAGTCTACATATTTGCCTGAGCCAATTCCTCACAGTAAGTCTTTTTAAGAAATGTATATGTATACATTAATATACATACATTTATTGTGAGGAATTTTATTAATATATACATTTTTATGTACATTTTACATAAAATTTTATGTATATGTAAAAGTTACTATACTGGATCACTATCCTCTTCTTGAAGTACTTTTCCACTTGGTTTTCAAGATAACATACTTCTGTGGTTTTACTCTTGCCTTATTGCCTACTCCTCCTCAGCTGCTGTTCTAGTTCCCTTAATCTCCCCGATATCCCTGAGCGTGTGCTCATTTCTTTGTCTACACTCCCTATCTAGCGACCTAATCCAATCTCATGGTTTTATATACCATCTATGTGCTGATGACTCTATATCACTATGCAGAAGATTCTCAAATTAGATTTCCAATCCTACTTCTCAAGGACAAATATCCTACTGCCTATACATTTCCGCTTTGATATTTAGTAGGTGTCTTAAAATAACACAAGTTAAACTGAATATTATAGTTTAGTGATGTAAATGGGATGGTCTCCAGGGATGTCTATACAGCTGTCCCCTTGTCATTCCCAACTCCATAGATGGCACCACCTTCTGCCCAGTGGTTCAAGTCATTTGTCATCATCTTTGATTCCTCACTTTCCTAAAACTCTACTTCAAATTCATCAGCAAGTCCTTTTGGTTCCATTCCCAAAATATATTCTGATTCTGATTATTTTTACCAATAGTAAAAATTGCCTTCATTGACTCTAATTCAAGTAATCAGAATTTTTCCCTTGAGTGACTGAAACAGGCTTATAAAAGTCTTTCACTTTCTACTCCTCAATTTTACATAGAGGAGCCAATGTTAACTTTCTAAAGTGTAAATCAGATCGTGTCTCTCCCCTATTTGGCACTATCCCATTAATACTTAATAACTTTAAAAGAAAATCAGAATCCTTTACCTTGACCTTACCTGATCTGGCTCCTAACTTACCCTCTGCACTCTAGTCGCATGGCTATTTTTTTGCCCCTTTACACCTCTAAGTTTGGTTCCTTCTAAGTACCTTTGCCTTTACTCTTCTAGATGCCTCTTCTATTCCCCTCACTAAGATGTCAGCTTAACAACTTCTCCTCAGAATAGACTCCTATGAGCTACTACTAAAGAATCCTCCACCAGTCTACATCAAACTCACATATTTTATTTTTCATTCAGAATTTGTTTTCATCTGAAATGATCTTACTTTTTTTTTTATAAATACATTCATTGCTTATCTCTTTACACTAGAACAGAAGCTCTTTGAGGGCGAGGACTTTGTAGTCTCATTTGCCAGTGAATATCCTCTACTGCCTAGAGCAACGCATGACACAAACATTTGTTGACTGACTTGAGCACCTCCCAAAGTTACTAGGTGAGTAGAAAATATAATCTCATTCACTTTGAGGGTACCTTCTCTCCTCCTAACAATGATGTAAGGGTCCTAGGAAGCTTAATAGATGTTAACAGAAAGAGACTTTTGTCCTTTAGAGTACAGTGATGTGGTAACCAGACTCCAAGATGGTCTCCAGTGATCCTTATTTTCTGGAATTTGTTTTTTTGTGGAATCTCTTTGTACACTGTGTCTGAGATGGTCTTTATGACCAGCAGAGGAGAGCAGAGATGATATTGTACAACATCTGAGGCAAGTCACGGAAGATACTGCCACTTCCATCTTGAATCTTTCTCTCTGTAGATAGCCAACCATCATAGCATGAAAATCCTTAAACAATCCCTATAGAGAGGTTCCATAAGGAAATGAGGCCTCTGGCTGAGAGCCAGCATCAGTTTATTAAACATAGAAAATAGCCATCTTAGAAACAGCTCCTCCAGCTCTCCCTCAGTCTTCAGATGACCACATCTGCAACTTCATGAGACAACTTGAGCCAGAAATAATAACCTTTCTGCATTTGTGGTCTCTTTTCTCCCCTACTTGGCTCATTCTTAAAATGTTAGTGTACCCTTTCTGGCAATTGCTCTACCTCAGTGAGCCTAGAGTATTGCAACTAAGAAACAAGGCAAGAGGGTCTTATGCATGTCTGACAACTTTGCTTTCTGCCCGGTAGCACAAAGTCATTTAACCAGAGAGGCAAAGGGTGAGCTTGGGAAGCAAAAAGGAGAAAAATCACATGTAAAAAAGTTCAACTTAACATGTGTAAAATGGACGTTAAAGCATAATACCTACTTTATAGGTGTTTTGAAAGGAACAAATGAGAGAATACATATAAGATATCATGCATTTTAGTATGATGACTGACCCATGGTTAGTGCTAAATAAATATTGGTTATTATTATTGACTTTTCTTTTCCCTGACTCATTTTTTCATTTGAATAAGCTTTTAATTCACTAAAATAGATTAGTGAACATAGTATATTATAAACTCCTAACACTACAATAGCTGATGATTTATATGAGAGAAATGTTTTTTAAAACCTGTTATCACAAATTGAGAATAGACTTTTTAATACATACATTTTCAGAGAAAAAAAATTAGGCTGAAAATTAACCAAAGGCTATGTTATCTAAATTATAATAAGAGATTGTCATCTTAACATATTGAGAACTAGAGAGGGATGAGCAAAAGACTTAAAATGTAGTAAGAAAGTAAAAGCAGCAAGAGATTGACTCGAATGTCATTATCTTATTGCCTTTTGGAACTAGAAATGTATTGTTTCTCATATAAAGCAAAGCACTGAAAACTATTTGGCAGCAAGGTTATTATTTCACGTATAATTACATCTCATACGGAGGTACATTGGCAGACATGCGGTGGCTAAATTGTCCATTTTCAACTAGAAAAAAGAAATGCAGTTCTTTTTTCACTTACATCAGTCAAGAAGATAGCCGCCCACAGGAAGAGATAAAGACTTATTTGACACTAGATCTATAACCAATGATTTTAGTTATCACTTGAAATTAGTGAGAATGTTGAAATAGGTTTAAGATTTTTTGAAGAACAATTTGGTACCACAGTGAAATAGCAGATGAAATAGAAAAAGAAAAAAAGAAAAGAAAAGGTGATGTTTTCATTCCTTGACTGTGTTTGGATTTAAGGATTTCTAAAATAGGATTTCTCATAGATAGATAACCCCTGAAAGCACAGATGTATTCATTTACCATTTCTGAAAATAAACTAGGCATTTAATTAAATTATCTTCCCTATAAACCAATTAGATAAATCCTGAGTCAATGAACATTCTTAAACATTATCCAGGGTTCCGACAACTAAGAGTATTATTTATAAAAGCCAGACAACTAAATTCTAACCCTTTAAGCTGTCTGTTCTGAATATTTATTAAATCATCAGAAGAGTCCTGATAATTGTAATTTTACATAAGTAGGGTCTGTCGGTATCTGTAACATAGAGATGATACAAAATATTTACCTACTTAAAAATTTGGAGAAAATGCTATCTGAATCCCTTTTAGAAAGAGCTCATATCTATGTGAAAGAAATACTTGGGTCAACTAGGAGATGGAGATGGAGGGCAATATTCTCAGTGTTTGTTCAAGTTATAAAAATAGTGTCAGTAAGTTGCTACATACCAGATATGGAGAGGAATTTTTTTCTTACTTCTGAGACTCAGAGGAAAGAAGAGAAATGGAGGGGATAGGAAGAGAGGCTGGAGGTAAAGAGATAGAAGGTTATGCACCATGATGGACCTCACAAACTGCCCAGGTTCGGTAAGTCAACCATATTCACAAAATATTGAACAGATTTGTGTGTGTGTGTTTGTGTGTCTGTGTGCACATGCTAATAAAAGATTGGATTTTCAGGGCACCTTGGTGGCTCAGTGGGTTAAAGCCTCTGCCTTCGCTCAAGTCATGATCTCAGGGGCCTGGGATCGAGCCCCGCATCGGGCTCCCTGCTCAGTGGGAAGCCTGCTTCATCTGTTCCCATTCTCTCTGCTTGTGTTCCCTCTCTCGCTGTGTTTCTCTCTGTCAAATAAATAAAATCTTAAAAAAAAAAAAAAGGATTGGATTTTCAAGGATAAGGAAGCATGTAGCAGAAACGTAGGCATGTAAGTGAGCCTTAGAAGAGTCTCAGGAATCACAGGGAAGGATAGCTTTGGACATTCACAGGTCCCAGAACTGAGTTTGAGAGGCACCAATCCATGTACACAGTGCCTGATCCTGGGGAAATTGTCCTTCCTTTCCACCTTTCCATCACTAATTAAACAGTTTTTGTATTCATTAGGCTTTTTACCTTCCATGAATTCTGTAGGAATTTTTATTGTATAGTTGATGGCATAATTACATAGTAAAACAATAGAAGGAGCTATTAGAATATAAAAGAAACTTTAGAGAAGAAAATCAAAGCACAGACAATAAGTAAATAAACATAAGAGGGATAAAAGGATATAGAGTGAGCAAGCTGAAGAATTTCACACTGACTTTGTGCTTGTTCTCCTTAAGAGACTACCTTTTCCTCTGACAAGCTTCGAACTCTCTCTAAATCTCTGAAAATTCCCAACTGTTGACATTGCATTGTCAGTCTTATCCAGAGTTCCCCTATGCAGAGAGCTTTCACCTCCTCCAGTTTATATAGACTATTACAGACCCAGCTGAGAACACAATCACTTTTCCTGATTTCTAGCTGGGGGGGGGGGGGGCGCAGTATATATGTATATACAGCCCTTGCATATGGAAATTTTTACTGAAGGTTTGCGGTAATTAAGGATTAAATTCCACAGGCCCAGAGGTGCCTGGGTGGCTCAGTGGGTTAAGCCTCTGCCTTCAGCTCAGGTCATGATTTCAGGGTCCTGAGATTGAGCCCCACATCAGGCTCTCTGCTCAGTGGAGAGCCTCCTTTCCCCTCTCTCTCGCCTGCCTCTCTGCCTACTTGTGATCTCTCTGTCAAATAAATAAATAAAATCTTAAATAAATAAATAAATAAATAAATAAATAAATAAATAAATTCCAGAACCACATAGCAAAGGTCTTTCCTCAAAATCCTAAACATCCTTGGGCACCAAGAAATTTTACCACGTACTTTGTGGAGTCATCCTGTCTTGCTCAGAATGCCTTTTTCTTCTCCACTTCTTCATCTACTTTGTTCTTTCAGCCCTAAATTCATATTTTTTTTTACTTGGAGAAGCTCAGGTATATTTTTGTTTTGGAGTCTCCTTCTGACCTACCCTAGAAACCTTACTTTCTGGTCAAAACCATCTACACAGAGAACTACTCATACTCACCTACAGGTGCAATTGTGTTTTAAAGCAGCAAAGTAGTCTTGTCCCTCCCTTCTACATGCAGCTTTTCAGAAGGCCAATGGCAAGACCCACCCTTTAAGTATGGTTCCTTCAGTGCTGCACACTACAAGGTTTCAAACACAGTAACAGCTTGTGAAAGATTTAACAAATTTGAAGAAGAGATTCATTAAGGAAGAAACATGAATTCTAGTTATCTTTGTTTCTAATATGGTTTGGTTTGCTACTTATTAAAGGTTAATTATTTGATTTTTTTTTACACTGTGTTATCCTCATCTGCAAAATGGAGTTAAAATGGTAATATGTCATGCATATCTTAAAGGGTGACTTTATTATCAAAGGAAATATATATCTATATCTATAGATACAGATATGAAATTATTTTGAGAACTGAGAAATCTCCTATAAACATTTGGCAATGTTACTGATCTCTATTTTTCAAACTTCAAATAAACCTGGTATATAGAGCACACAGTATGTTGTGAGCATAGAGGCCCTACTTTGTAAATACACGCACACACACAGAGAAAGAGAGAGAGAGGGAGAGATTAGTGGAATACTATATAAAATATATCATAAGTGTTAAGCAAACATTAAATAATAGAAGACCTGTAATGTGCATTGGAAGTAATCAGTGCACTTATAAAATAGAAACAAACAAGCTTGACTATCAATGTGAACTTAGAAGCTGTTACCAATAAGTGACTGGACTCTGTGAATTTCAATAAATATCATCAGGGAAGTCCTAGTTGCCATTGCACCCACAAAAATCCAAATTTATTTCACATTTACTGGAAAAACAAAGAACTAGGTCCTTTTGAAGACACAAAGCTAATTGCTAAAATCTACAAATTATGATAACAAGCATATTAAGGTAACCCTTACACTAGTCAAATAGTTCTACTTCTTCATTTCTTACCCTGAGAAAGCATCTTTTCAGTATCAGTGGCATTTTACTTCTGAGATAAAATCATATCATCTTAACATTACCTTCTCTTTAATTTTCCCTTGCTATGGCTTGCTAGGTACCTAAAGAGGACAAAGCGGGAACACAAAAGGCCCCATTGTGGCATTTATCTAGGACTCCGGGATAAAAGGTAAGTTGGGGGTGGAACCCATCCACAATTCATCATGGATGGTGATGTCTTTATTGGCTACTGACCTTGCAATGAGTTGAATGAGTTATAAGAAGGTTCTCTGTTACCCCAATCCCTGTTTTCCTGAAGGAGGACATAAATCACTTGAACCTCATGAATTTCTCATATTTACAAAGTATGCTTCCAAATTTCCCACAGAGGATGCAGTATAACCACTTATTTTTCCAATTTAAAAAAAATAATTTTTCAGCTTGTTCCGATGTCACATAAGAAGGCTGATGATTGAGAAGATCTGACTGAGAGTGACCCGAGGATCCAAGGGTGAGTGTCAGCAAGAAGCCCAGAGAGAAGCGAATAGTTTCCATCATCCCGGTTGTGAGGGTGTTTGCATTACTGCTCCTCTAACCTTATGCTTGAAGCAACAATCATGGTAGATTGCCTTATTCTGTTCCATTAAGAACTGAAGCATGTAATAAATCAAATTCCATAGTGACATATCTTGTTTCAGTGGCATGATAAGTTGCTTCTTGGCTGAAATTCAGATGAAGAATATCTGGATTTTGTAACTATACTTCTCCATATTCTCTTGAAACTTAAATTTAAGCATTATATGGTGCTTGGAAAAAATGACTGAAGAAAAGCAAAGAGGGAGGGAACGCAGCTTTCAGAAATATCAAGAGATCTCAGTGGGCAAATATTACAGTGTGAATTTTGAATAACTTTTTCCACATATGTAGATATGATTGTGAGGAGGAAAATAGTATATTATGTCTTGTGCTCAGAGACTCTATGTAATAAATGCAAATGTCCAATACTATTATATAGTAATGTATCAGTGAAAATGTATACTCTACTGTGTAGAAATATATAATTTTACCAAGACAGGATCTCTCGAATGAATTATCCTAGTTTTGTTTCATTAAACACAGGGACAAACCTATGCGAAAGAACACAATCTAAGAGAACTTTTAAACAAATGTTAAGATTTCAAGCTGCCAACAGGAAACTTGTCCAGAGGCTATCATGAGATTCCTATTTTGAAAGATATTATATGAAACTAGCAAGGAGATATTTTTCAATACTCACTGTGAATTATTGCTTCTTTGACACATTGAAAGGCACAACAATGGATAGAATTTCACTCTGCTCCTAACGTTTCAATTTTCCATGAGCAGAATAAAGACACCTGTGCACATAACTAAACTACAAAACAGGCTAAGGAAAGTGGGTCATGATAGGAATAAACCATGCTTTAGTAATGTAGAGCATAACATTGGCTTTTACTTTTTTTATTTTATTTTTATAACATTGATTTTTAAATAATCATGCAGATTTTGTAATAGTCAAATCATCCGACATTAGCCTTAAAGACGAATGGTAATTTGATATGCAGAATCTGGGAGATGCATCAGGTAGTCAGGTAGTAACAACAAGAACGAAGCCATAGGGACAGCTGTAGTTAGTGTCATCTTTGACACTGAGCACTTACCACACAATAGGGAGGTACCATCCATGTATTCACATTTTATAACTCATTTCATTTTCACAAAAGCTCTGGAAGGTGGGTACTATTCTTGTCATCCCCATTCAACAGATGACACAGAGTGTTTAAATAACCTGCCAAAGTGAGTGGGTATTGACTGTGGTATTCAAAGTCAGTCTGTTTCATACCCATGCTATTTTCAGGAAGGTTCGGTGGATCAGTTGGATTCTGAGAGAAGAGTGGGATAAACTAAACCCATCTTGTGGTGGCTCTCAGACAGTTAGGAGCCACCAATTGCTCTTGAGCCGAGAAATGACTAAGAACATACCTTAGAAAGACATGTGATATCAACATGCATATTCGATTTGGAAGGTAAGACTTTTAATCAAAGGGCCTGGTTAGGAAACTCTTACAATAATCAAAGACACTGTAGGAATGGGAACATACAATTCTGAAGAAAAGTGGGTAACTGTTAGCATGCAGTCCAATCTTCTTCCCTCAGTTAAAAGGATATTTACCCCCTATCCCCACCACCGGGTTATCTACACTTGACAGAAAGACAGGTTAATTCGTCAAACAGTGTATTTAATCTTGCTTTCTTAGTGAGTTAAGTTGCTTCCTTAGCATAAATTAAAAACCTATGGAGATTATTACCTAATTGCACAAAGGTAATAATACTACAGCTGTGCACGCCTAGAGACCTGAAAGAATTAATATATCTTTGAAGAATTAACCGAGATGTATGCAAAAAGAAATCAAAACGTTACCACAAATACATTAGGTAAATATTTTTTCCAGTGTCTTGAGAAATGTTCCAAAAACTTTGGGGTGACAATTCACTATTGGTATCCAGTAAATATTAATTTTAATGTTAATGGCAATGGATATTTTGTGTGTCTTCATTTTTTTAAAACTAAGGTCCTAGTGAATTTTGTGGAACTGTTATTCTAACATTATATTTAAAAATGGTTTTTCTCTAACTTGAGAGTTTTTATGTAACTTTTCATTTAATTTTTTTCTGCACTTTGAAAAAAAAAAAACAGGATTTCACTGGTTTGTTTTTGGTGCCATCTGTGTTATTAGCAAAGAAAAACTAGCATAAGCTTAAAACAATGCAAGAGAAAACTATGTAAAATTAAGCTAAAACTGTCACAATGAAACTGCTAAATTTCACAGAGATCAAATTCCAGTACACCAAAAATGTTTCTTGGGCCTGCCTAGAATTTCTCACCTCATTAGGTGTGAAAAACATAAATTGAGCACTAGGATTTTTTTCAAAATTTTGTCCATGATGAGAACAGTTGGGGAAACAAAGCTCTCCATAGCCCTTAGATCTGGTGTTTGGAAGAGAGGAAAGTGATTGAAGGCTGCACTTTTTACAGATTCTGGGCACTTGCTCAGTGATTGTTTTGTTTTTGAATCTTCAAGTGGCTTATGAAATAATTAATTCATTCTCACATTTCCATTTCTTTCAAGAACATAAAATTAGCACTCCCTTTATATATATATATATATATATATATATATATATATATATATATATATGAGAGAGATTGAGAGTCAAAATATCTGTTCAAATATAATATTCCAAGACCAGTTCCAAGGTCCAGAACTTATGTTTTCTGAGTCAAACTCTTCAACTCTAGGTACTACATGTCTTTAATACTCCCCATCTTCAAATTCCAGTAATACCTCTCTCCGTGCCAGACAACTAGGTGGGATTTAGCTCTACGTGCATATTAATACATTCAATTTATAAAGGTTGAAATCTCTGACTCATTGCCCATCAAGTTAAAGTACAAATTCAAGATTTTTAAGTACTTAATCTGTACCATGTAATGAGATTTATATTATAAGTTGAAAAAAGAAGTGCACTTAGGATACAGTCCAAAATAAAGCTACCCACCATAAGTGTGAATGTGTGCTTCCAAACTGTTTATTTTCCACACATTTTCCCCCAGTATCTATAAATGGAATATATTTTATTATCACCTCATCCTATACTACAAAATCTTACTGTCCTGCATAGAGTATCAAATTCTACATATATTACCTAAAATTGTGCATCTTCTTATAATAATGTTTAAGACCATTTTACATGTCCTGTAATTTAACTCAAACATTTCTCCTAACCTAAAGAGTGATAGAGACCACTGAATGTACTGAAAGTGGGTGCATTTGATACATATAACCATCATACATTTCCATGGCAACTTGTACATTTATTGTTCCAAAAGTGCAATATAGTTCAAAAGCAAGTAATACAGAAGGTCATTTCAGCTTCCAATACCCCAAATATTCTTACACATTACCTCCTACTCATTCCCACCCTCAAAAGCAAAGCACTTTGAAGATTGAAATACTAAAGAGTAATTATAATGAATTATTAACAAAGTTGAAAACTAAGACATTTTATATTAGTGAGTGTGTTGTAATTAACTCTGGTAAATGATACCAAAATGAGTATTTTAGCTCTCACTATTCTAGGCAAAAACCTGAAGGGAGAAATCAATGTAATCATGCTTTCTTCCATAAAAGAAAAGGAGGAATAAATCTCTGTTATTTCTCTAAAGTATAGTTTCTAATATATTTTGCTTAAAAAAGAAAAACTGCCAAGGAGGAACTATCTCATTGATAGTATTTGTAGAGAAATGGTAACTTCCAGCCAATGATGTTAATGCTGATAGATAATGTCCTATGGATATTTCAGAAGACACAGTATTGATCCATAGTCTGCTCATTTAACTAGAAGATAATAGTTTGGCTTCCCTGGGAGGATGAAACACTTAGAATTTTGTAACTTTTCTCTAAATAAAAGCAATCCACTTTTATCAACTGGAGAACACTACAAGAGGGAAAGGCAAGCGGAGGACACACACAGTTCTTGCCAACAGGGCAACAATGAGAACTAAAAATTTATTACATAATCAGTAACATACTAGAATTTGTGAGATGGCACAAAGAATTATTGTCCTCACTGTGCAAATAGTACAGCAGTCCTCTGTATCTGTGCGGATGTTGCTCGTATTATACATATAATGCAAAGCATGTTCTTCATCAGAAATACTCATCTTCTGTGGCATCTGGCTGGCTCAGTCAGTAGACCACATGGCTCTTAATCTCAGGACTGTGAGTTCAAGCCTTGTGGTGGGTGTGGAGCCCACTTAAAAATAAATAAATAAATAGATAGATAAATAAACAAAGAAATGAGTACTTCTCTTCTTGTTATATACATGTAACTGAATCCCCTGGGGGGAAGGACAAGCAGCATATATAGTCAGTTTTACAAACTCTCAAAGCACCAATGTCTCAGGTACATTCTGTTTATGCAATAGCTGCTATTTCGAAGCTCCTCCTTCCCTAAGGTCTTCTGTGCTGGGAAAATGGTGATTGAAACATGAAAAGTTTTCTTTTTGTGTACTTTTCTCTTTAGACCCACAGAGTTCAAGGACAATTTCCCAATGCACCCTGGTAACTGTTGACTGACAGAGTACCACCCAAAATAAAGAGAACTTTCCTCAATCTTTTTGTTTGACTTATATATATAGTCTGTTAAAATGTGTTTGATTCTCATAGTTAAGTTCCGATTTTTAGCTTGCTAGGCTTAAAACCAACCTGACCTTGTTTTTATTTCATGCTATAAAGAAAACGTCTGATGATTTTGTATCCCTAGTAGTTTCTCTGCTGAGAGAAGGCATTTATTTATTTATTTATTTATTTATTTATTTATTTATTTATCAATCATGCATCACGGTTCTAAGTGCTAAGTATGAATCTGTTTAAATCTCACGACAAACCTATGAAGTAGGAATAGCCACAATTCCTCTCTTCCCGTTAATCTTTTGAAAATGCACACATCATTCTTGTAAGCAGGAAGTTTGATCTCTTCTTTGTGGCCCCCTTGACTTCTGATTGTCCAGTCATCGTAACCAAGAATTGGGCCTAAAGCAGGCCAGTCTACTTTTTAAACTGTATACCAAACAAAAACACCAGAGAGTCTGTTCAATTCACAATTGCTGTTGTGTCTCACATCATGGTTGGGAATTGATCGTGTCGTCTAACAGATACTTTCCATTACTGCTCTGGGCCTCAAGCTATACTGAGTTTACGTTCATATTTTTAGTGGTCATCCTGTGAGAACAGCACAATGCCAGAAGTTCTTGGGTCCTTGGCCTCAGTCACACATGGTCTCAGGCCTACACTCCCTCTCAACACATATATCCTTGGATTATGCTCATGACATTGCATTAAAGTTCTCTTTAAAGGTCATTAATATCTTCACCCCACAACTTGAATACTAGCCACCCTAGTTCACCCTAGTATGTTTCCCTACCTTTGAACCCTAGAGATCAGGAATTTGAGGTCTCAAGTCTCTTACTTTCTGGAGGTTTTTTGGACTTTAGTTGCAATCTGTTTTTATTCTCCATTATTATTAGCATATCAAGTGGTGTTGTGTTAAGATATACCTCTATTAGGATACAGAAGATTCAAGCACACATTTTTCTAAGTATAATGGGTGAAATAGGACGTATGCATAACCAGAAGGCCATTTAGTGTGACTGCCATGAGAAAGATAGATGATTTACTAAATTCTTCTTGACCAAGAAGGTCAGACTTACTTATTCATTTTTATGTAAATTTGCATATGTTCACCTTTATATATACTCAGGATATTTAATTAATGTACTTGTTTCAGTTTCCCTCTAAGAAATGGATCCACTTTTTATGTGCCAGTATGACCCATATAGGCCAAGGTGAAGTACCAAAACTGGAATAATGCTGAATTGAATAGAACTGCCCCTGCATAGTCATACTGAGCCACCCCTTTGAATGTTCTAGGCTTCCTCAAAGCCTAGAACTTTATAAAGAACATATTTCAGTCACTCTTCCTCTCTCTTCCTTTGGACTTGTTTACTCTCCCTCACTCTGAATATCTAAGCTGGACATCACCTTCTTTCCTGCAGTTGGGGAACATGATTTCTTTTTTTATAATTGAATCTCTACTACCTACTATATTAACTGGCACATGGTAAATGATAAATAAATAATATTGAATGAATTAATGATCTGCAAGATGGCAACCAGATTTCCCCAACTGACCCCAGCTGTGTCTACCCCAAATCAACTCTCTAATCTTCCTCAAAATCCATTTTCCTTCCGTACTTCTCTATCAAGTCACAAAATATTCTGCCTGTCACTCTGAACCAAAACCTTCCAATCACTTGTGGTATATACTTCCCATTCATCACCTACGACATTTACTTAAAAATGTCTGATTCTTCCTTTATGATATCTTTTGGATTCTACCTCATTCCATTCTGACTGTGCCATTATACCCTTGTGATCTAATGTATGAATTACTGTGATCATCTCTTAAATGGTCACCCCAGTTTCAAATTCCACCAATATTCCAAGTGATCTTAAATATCACTGCTATACTAATCTTCCTAAAATACCACCTTCATTATGTCACTCATTTGTCTACTAAGTCAGGAAAAAATGTCCCTCTCTTTTGTAAGGATCTTCATAATTGGACCCATGCTAAGTCTTCAAATTATTCTCCATTTACACTCTCTGTTCTAATCAAAGAAAATTCCTCACTGCCCCAATAGCGCATCTAGTCTCACTTCTCCTCCATATTGTAATATGAATTACATACTACATATTTACCTTGTGTTTTAATATGTATAATGGTTGTCCCAAATTATAATACATATAATATATATATGACACATTATCTAAAGCTAAGCTCTAGAGCTAGTGCCTTCATGAAGCCCTCTGTCACTAAATCATGTGAATCTCTTGGGTATCTCAGTCCCCTTATTAAGAAAAATAGTCACTTTTTGCCTCAATTTTTCTGCATATAATTGTAGATGGTCCTTAATGTTTTTCTGATTACTACAGGTGATCTAGGCATTGCTTCCCGATATCAGGCAGCATCTTTAATCACGAGCACAACATTGCACACAGTAGGTGTTCCAAGGATTCTTGGAACTGTGTTTGTTAGTTGAGTAAATACTCATTAGAGAAACCACTGTATACCAGGCACTGAGGATATAGCAGAAAAGAAAACAAAGCTTATATTCTAATGGTGGGGATGAAGATAGAAAAAGAAACAAAAAACCTTTCAGGTAGTGGTAAGCATGTGGATTGCATATGAATACTGTCATATTTACATTAAATCACCCTGCCTTAGCCTCTTGGATTCATATCTCGTACTTGAAAATCGCTACCTCCTCTTACCGCTTACCCCAAAACCAGCCCTTCTTCCAATGCTTTTTAGGCATGGATCAGTTCCTTATTTGTCCAAATAAACGTTAGTGAGGCTTTAATGTCTTCAAACCCAGAATTGAACTAAAATATTATTTTTAAGAATTAATTATAATTGAACATATGCCAAAGGTACATAAAGATAAAAAAGCGCTGGCATGCTACTCTGCCAGAATAGAAATAGATTTTGGACTCAATTCAGTTTCTAGTAAATTAATGTCCAAAAGCACACAGGAGCCAATGTGCACACGTTTATAATCTCAGCAAAGAGGTCAGGATGCACATGGACCCTAGATTTCATCTTTCTTTCCCCTCCAGAAAATTATCTCCTCTGTGGTCTCTGTATGTTTACCAATCATTGATTTCTGTGATGCTTCCTAAAGTCCATTCCTTTAAATAACTCTATGTACATGAATTAGGAGTGTGCAATTTTATTGTTTTTCTCTGATAAGAGACATATTTTACCCCTTCCTGTATAGTGAAAGCGAGGCACAATGTGTTCAGCTAATTTGTCTCCATAAGGACCTGCAGTGTGATAGTCACTGAATTACTGGCATTTATCAGAGGAGTCATTGTTGTGTATATAAATACATTCACTGCATCTTATTAGGTCATGACTCTGTGCCAGGCACTGTGCTCAGCTCCGAGGATGCTGATATCAAACATTCCAATTCTTGCTCGGGAAGAGTTCACAGTCTAGTGAGGATGGCAAAATCACAAATGATCGACTCTGGGGTTGGCTGAGACGAACAGTACTAGAAATACAAAGAGCCTCACTGTCAAGGAATTTTAGAACTAAAAGAAACTTCAGCATCATTGACTTCAACCCTGATGAGAGAAAGGAGGTCCGCATTTCCGGTTTGCTCCGCAAGGGCAGCTGGGAACCAGATCTCTCGAGACCAGGAAGATGATCACTGCGCTCCCGCTTTCTCAGTCAGCCATTTGCTGAAATGTGCATTTGTTTTCTAAATCAGGTGGTTTGCACAATCAACAAATTCGCTTAAATGTATAAAACAAGCTTTAAAATGTATTAAAATAGTAACAAATTATATTTAGTTAATATCTCACAAAGCATGATGATAAATATTGTTGCTTGATATGTGAGGTGCATTACACTGTTATTCTTGTCTAATTTTCTGACTCCTTCCACTGTTGTGGATTATGCAATTTATTAAATTAACTTCAGAGTTTAGTTCATACTGAACCATCGCCAAATTCTGTGCCTGAGGGAAAGATATAGGAGTGGCTGTATATAAAACTGTGGTTGGTAAGACAAACGATTGTTCTTTGGTCATGAAAACAATTCACATTCTTCTGGTGTTATCCAAATATATAAGATCCTTTTCCTATGAGTTTTATGTTCTCAGCCTATTTCTGCATACATATTGAATGTGTTAGGTTTTTTTCCTTTTATAATTGCCTGTATGATCCAAAACCTTGTTTGCATGCAAGTAACTTTAATATAAGTGCACAGGCATATTGTGTGTGTTTCCAAGATCCAGCTTTGCAAGTTTATCAGGAGTTTGTGTTGTACTTTATAAGAAAGTTGGGAATATGTTGGACTTTCTTAAAGATAACTATTGCAATATTGCATTGGATTTATTAAAGCAATTTTGTTAATGCCTCTTTTCAGAAAACACCGATGCTTTCTGATACCCTCTATGCTTACCTTTTAATGAAGACTATTTTAAGATGATTGTTTCAGATTTTAGCTACATAGCCTCTTACGCAGTCTTAAGGTACATGCAACACTTCAAAAAAAGCCACAAAAATAAATGTATGTAGCAATCACATCAGAAAGAATAGAAAAACATTTTAAAGCAAAGAAAGAATGTCACTTATTCAGGAAATATAAATCTTTCTTAACAAGTAGTAGTAATTTTTATATTTATAAAGAAATGGTACTTGAAAAAATAACTATGTATTCCAAAGAATGTTTTGAAGAACATAAACTGAAACTTGAGAAATTAGTTTAATATCCCATTAATTCAAATCAAGTGTCTTCTTCTTGTGAAATATCCAGATAACTGGGGTAATTTAAAGGAACTTTTTTAATCACCTGGGGAATTGTCTCAATCTTCTACCTCAATATTCTATTTCACTTGGCAGATTAGTCTTTCAAAAAAAAAAAAAGAAAAACAGAACTATTTCCTCCTATCCCTCCTTTTGGGTCATTGTCGGTTCCCTGTGGAGCTGTAAGATTAAAGGTATGCAGAATGTGCAAGGAGATCCCAACTTTTAAATAAATCTGATTTCCAGATGATTTCCTGTTTTAATCAGGTAATTACCATATCAAACCTTGAATTCTGTTTCCCCACGCCCTAGAAAATGGGGTCCTGAACAATTTCCAAGGTAACTTCTACCTGTCATCTCTATATTATTTCAATAAGCTAAAGTTTCCTTAAACACGATCAGCCAGAGTATCGGTAAAACATTTTTTTGCGCTTATTAATTGTAATTTTAAAATCCTCAGTTTATAAAAACCTGAAGACACTCGCTCTCCACATCTCTTTTCTGTTCAGTGGGACACACCAGCAGTCGCTATGAAGCTACAGGCACAACCGTAACTATATAAGCCATATGATTATAAGTGTATTCTTCGGAAAGTAATATTTGAAGAGTAAAAAAAAAAACATAGTTTATCTGACCTGCATATAAAACCATTCAAGTATACTACATTTATCATATTAAAAATGCATCATTAAAATTTAAAAGCAGGTGCAGTTGCTCAATAAGCTAATGGTATAGTCTGAAGACTCCAGTCAAGATTGTATTGTTGAATTCCCAGTTGGATAAAGGAGAAAGAGAAAGGGAGGGAGTCTGAATGACCTTGCACCAAGGTGGTAGGGCCCTAAGACACGACGCTGTAGGCTGTGGTTGAGCTCCCCTCGGAGGATCTTTACTGCACTGCATTCTGACAGCGGAGAATGAAAATGTCCCTCTAAACGGATGAGCTTGAAATCACTTCACCCCAGAGCCGAAACCTCTGTGAGTCTCCACAGGCGTGTGAATGTGAGCACATATTTGTATTTATGGGGTGAATTTATGGGCTGTTTGCCTGCGTGCACCAACGACTCAATGCTTGTCAGAGAACATGTTGTAGAAAATGGCATAAAGAAATTTAACGAGAAAAAAAACCAGTGGAAGAAAATTTAACCTTCGTAAGAGTCATGTCAATCTAGAAACTATTAAATGATCACCTTTATTACTGGTTGGTTATTCACCTCACATCATCTTGGGAAGACCCTGACAAGATTCCTGAAATCTATTAATTAGTTTCCTCTAGCAAATATTAACTTGGCAAAATCCTATTCTTTCATTAAATATGTTTAGAATTTTAAATTGAAATATCTACATCTGTATACCTATCCCATGATTAGATAAGTCTAACTTGTAAAATCTTTATTAAAAAATATAGTTTAATAGCAAACTTACTTGATTGTTTTCTATAATTATTTTTCAGTGAATCATGTACATCTAAATTTACTACAATCAACATTCTACTCATTAGTAACAAAAACAACATGAATAATGATGAATGCAATTTTCACCAAAAATATTGTGCAGAGAGGATGGGAACAGAGTAGAAATTAAAAAAGAGATATAAAAGAAAAATAGTCAGCAATTACCTCCTCACTCCTCGGGACATCCTTTATTAAAGTGGTGGCCATTACATAAAATTAGTATATCTGTATGGAGTCTTGAGGGATGGTACTTTCTTTCAAATTTTTTAAATATTTTGTGTGAAAAAACGCATCATTCTTGCATCTATAATATAAATACCATGGTATATAAACTTGAAAGAAATAAATCTGTTTACATTTTTTTTTGCAGTAGTAGAACTTCTTTAGCTCTCGATGGCTATCCTTGATTATTAAAAAATAAGGAAACAAAAAAAGACAAACAAGGAAGCCATATCAAAATATTTAAGTTACCCTGTTAGCCAAACAGTCAGAAATATTTCTCACTTTAAATCAGTCTATCTTTAGAATCCAGAATACTACAATAGTCTTTTGGGGCAACAGCCTTAAAAATCTAAAATTCTTATGCATTATTCAAAGTAAGCCTTCTATTTTTCCAGGTAACCTAATACTGTTTTTTTAATTTGTTGTTTTAGTTTTTAGTGGTTTAGGAACCGCTTCCCTTCCTTCTCATCTATCATATTTTCTTGATCTTTTCACATTCCTGTTCTTCAGGTTATACTCTGTAAGTAATTATTCACTTGCCTTTATAAGCTGATCAATAACCCAGTGTGAGATAATTTACAGGTCTCATGAAATATCTATCCATGTGTATACTTTTTTAATGTAATAGATTTAAGAGATATGCAGCTTGAAAGATAATCTTCAGCAGATGCATTTTATATTAAACATTAGCACTGCTTGCTTTCTAACACTGAATACCCCAACATTGACCTTGACTCCATTTTCTCTCCCACCAACTTTATTTATTTTATTTTATTTTTAGATTTTATTTATTTATTTGACAGGGAGAGACAGCCAGAGAGGGAACACAAGCAGGGGAAGTGGGAGAGGGAGAAACAGGTTTCCCACAGAGCACGCAGCCTGACTCGGGACTCGATCCCAGGACCCTGGGATCATGACCTGAACTGAAGGCAGTCACTTAAGGACTGAGCCACCCAGGCGCCCCTGTCCCACCAACTTTATATCCTTCTTTACATAACATCTTAAATACTAAGTTGTTCCCCAGTTGCGTTCTTAAAAAAATCATGTGGGTTTCATAAAATTTGAAATTGTTCTTTTTTTTTTTTAAAGATTTATTTGTTGGGGTGCCTGGGTAGCTCAGTGGGTTAAAGCCTCTGCCTTTGGCTCAGGTCATGCTCTCAGGGTCCTGGGATCGAGCCCCACATCAGGCTGTCTGCTCAGCAGGGAGCCTGCTTCCTCCTCTCTCTCTCTGCCTGCCTCTCTGCCTACTTGTGATCTCTCTCTTTCTGACAAATAAATAAATAAAATCTTAAAAAAAAGAAAAGAAAACTGGGTGCTTTTAGAATGTGACAAGGGACATTTGCAGGAGATGAACTTTGAGACATTTTGAATGTTGGAAAGATTCCTCTAACAGCAAGATAGAGAGTACACCAGAGGAAGGTCGGACTGGATACTGGGAGACAAATTTGGAGGCCATTGCCTTAGAGGAGGTGATATTTGATGAGGACTTAAGTGAAGGCAGTGTGGCTTATGTAATGTGGAGAAGAAAAGCGATGTGGCAGGTGTCACAGAGCTAAAACCAAGGGCTATGATCATGTCAAAAGGACAGGAGGCAGAAAACCAGAACTCTAGTGAGAGCTAAGTCTCGGGCTTATTTAACTGAGAGCAAAGCAATATCATTAACTAATATGTAAAATAAAGAAGGAACAAGTTTTTTAAAAAAGAAAACTGGGGGTGCCTGGGTGGCTTAGTTGTTTAAGAAGCTGCCCTCGGTTCAGGTCATGATCTCAAGGTCCTGGTTTGGAGTCCCGCATCAGGCTCTCTGCTCAGTGGGGAGCTTGCTTCCCCCTCTCTCTCTGCCTGCCTCTCTGCCTACTTGTGATCTCTCTCTCTCTCTGACAAATAAATAAATAAAATCTTAAAAAAAAGAAAAGAAAACTGGGTGCCTTTAGAATGTGACAAGGGACATTTGCAGGAGATGAACTTTGAGACGTCCAGAAATAGTAAGAGCAATGTAACAATATACCATTGGAAAGCCAGCCTGAAGCTACAGATCGGAAAGCTACCAGCATAGTTGAAGCTCTCATTTGTTGAGAGGAGATGAAATTCCTGAAGGAAAGAGTATCACATCACAAGTCAAGAGGGTCAAAAATAGAAGCCTGGAGAATACCAGAATTGAAGGGGTAGGCAGAAGAAACAGAAAAGTTCCAGAGATAGGGAGACTGGTGGAATTGTTCTCACTGATGTTAAAAACAAAAGCAAAAACAAAACAGAAATTCAAAAAGCAGAGAGTAACATCATCCCATATTATATATAGGATCAGGAAAGAGTCTTTGAGCTCTGGGGACTTGGGAGTCATTGGCAAACTTTTGTGTCCCACACAGGACCATGGATCTCCAATAAACTGCCAACGTAGGGCCACATCCCTGCTCTTTACCTCTGAAAGCAAGTTCCAAAGTCATGGACAAACTTCCGAGGTCCCCTGAATCTGGTTCTACACCTCAGAGCAAGAGGGAACCCCTAGACTGGATAACATTTACGATGACATAAGCAAGTAGGGTATAATCAAGGCAAAGTGGTGAAGGGGGGAAGTGGCAGTGGTGTGCACAGCTGCTAATCACTTTCCTCTGAGGATAAATGATCAACACTCAGATAT
Source organism: Procyon lotor (assembly GCA_028646535.1). Taxonomy (NCBI): domain Eukaryota; kingdom Metazoa; phylum Chordata; class Mammalia; order Carnivora; family Procyonidae; genus Procyon; species Procyon lotor. Next base: position 137,603,180 of record CM053605.1, read on the forward strand.
CTTAAGTCGTGAAGGGCTGTGCAATACCCAGATTAAAGTTCAAAGCAGATTTGGGGAAAAAAAGTTCAGAGACATTGGTCCTAAATTGAAACTGCCTGCTCAGTTCCTCAACTCAAGTTCTGCTCTTCATGCAAAATTCTACAGACTATCATCTCTGAAAGAATTTCTTCATTCAAAGGTGAGTCGTCACTAGAAAAGGACTAGCAGGGAAGTAGGCAAACATCATTCACTTTAAAAAAAAAGTCCATGTAATTTTTATTACAAATAAAAGTCCCAGGGAGATTACATATGGCCAATGAAATAAGCCAGGGAGCAAAGGAACACTTTTAACTACCCTTCTCCTTCATGATTTCAGCAAAATTAAATAGGCAACAAAGAGTACTGGCTTAATACATGGACTTCCATCCAGACTGTGTAGGTTCCCCCCTAGTGTTGCAGTTTATTGGCAAGTTGCTTATTATTTCTGTTTCAGTTTCTTTATGGGCAAAATGAAGAAGACAATAATTATACCTACTTCATAGGCTCTTGAAGAGCAAGAAATTATTTAAAGCATATGATTAAAATGATAATTAAAGTGCATGGGGCAATACTTGGTAAATACTAAATACAACTTAAGTATAAGCACTTGCATTTACTTTGAAATGAAAGCTCAAAAGAAAAATGAAGACTAAAAAAGAGATTTTATGACAACAAAGAGTAAAAATGGGAAAGCAGGATTTAGGAAAGAAATATTTTTTAAAAAGGAAATAAACCATTGCAGGAATTATAAACTGGCATGGAAAATGCATAAATGTGGAAAATGGGTAAGATTGACCCTCATGGGAATTAGAGATCATTTTTAAAAAATCAAATCAATGTTTTGAATTTGTTAAATGTTAAAGGCATTTAAGGTTTCTTTCATGTTATGTATATGTAGTTATGGGAAAATCATATGCTTCAGATCTTTTCACATTTCTTTAGAGCATTACTTTAAATGCACACTTGGAGGTCTTTCTTTTCAATGTTAATAAGCTCTTTTCCTGAACCTCCATCAGTAAAATGAAGGAAGAGGAGAGCCAAGTCATAATCAATCAGTGGAGACACTAAATCATCACATTTTTAGGTCAAAGCTTTCTCTTTTTCATCAATGGCAGCTTATTAATATGTTTAATTTTAACTTTACTTTTTCAATATAGTTTTAAGAAATAAATGAAATTTTAAAAAAAGAAAGAAATGAAATTAGTAATTTTCGTCTCAATGCAATGTTTCTGATTAGTAGCATTTCTAAGCTAAAGAAAAGTTTCTGTCTAGAGGAACACAACTGACTAGAATGCAATTTCTTTATTATTTTTACAACATCTCATAATGTGATGTCATGTATTTTATTTATAAATCTTATTTTGAATTTTGCTTAAAAAGATTATCTATTAATTATTATTAAAGTGGGGTAATAAAATTTTTAAAGGTTTATTTTTGCCTATTCTTTATTCCATTTTTTGCACTTATCTTTTATCATATGCACATTTTAGTATTTAGAACATTGTTTAATTTGTACTTTCTTATGACATTATATAGTCTTAGACTCATGTCTGAGTTTAAGAATTTTAAAAGATCATTCAGCTAGTTTCAATTTATTATTAAAATGAGATGCTCTAGCTTTTAAGCATTCTTATTTAAAATGTGAACAATGGAAAGCCATCTATAAATATATCCTTATGTGGGGAAATAGATCATGACCGTCACTTATCAATAACGTGACATACTCTGTTTCTTAATGTGTGGTGTGTGTTTGTGTGTGTACACACACATACAAGCTTGAAATTTAAAAACAACTGGACACCAAAGTCATTTTCATAAAAAATATCTTTGAAAAAGTTTGGAGATTTGTTTAGCCACCAAAAGAGAACTCACTGCTTTTCTATAAATCATGGTAAGTACCACATAAATTAACTTAAACATGTTACCTGATTTTCAATATGATTAAGAAAAAAATAAGGACACAAAACATAAACTTCTTGAACATCAAGTGAATGAGTAACAGCATTGAGTGTAAATAATGTTGATGGGGTTAGCATACTCAGACTGCAAATGAAGAGTAGCTATATATACTTAAAAAGGGTCAACCATCGATGAAGACTTTCTGGAGGAAGTAAGTTTGTTGGAGTTACGTGAATAAAAGACAGGGAAGGTATGGGGCACCTGGGTGGCTCAGTGGGTTAAAGTCTCCGCCTTCAGCTCAGGTCATGATCTCAGGGTCCTGGGATCGAGTCCCACATCAGGCTGTCTGCTCAGCAGGGAGCCTGCTTCCTCCTCTCTCTCTGCCTACTTGTGATCTCTCTCTCTGCCAAATAAAAAATAAAAGAAATCTTAAAAAAAAAAAAAAAAAAGACAGGGAAGGCATCTTAGATCCTTTCTTCTTTTCAGCTGGCGTTTGACTCAGTGTGAGGGGGCAAAATCATCCAGGCAGAGTGTGAATTGAGGGCAAGTTGAGAAGTGTGAATTAGAAGTAAAAGGGGCCAATGAAGCAACACAGGGGAGAGATATTTTTTAAAAAATGGATGACAGGGGCACCTGGGTGGCTCAGTGGGTTAAAACCTGTGCCTTTGGCTCAGGTCATGATCTCAGGGTTCTGAGACTGAGCTCCACATTGGGCTCCTTGCTCAGCAGGGAGCCTGCTTCCCCCTCTCTCTCTCTCTGCCTGCCTCTCTGCTTGCTTGTGATCTCTCTCTCTCTCTGTCAAATAAATAAATAAAATCTTTTTTAAAAAATGATAAAATAATAAAATAAAATAAAATATAAAATAAAATGGATGACATAGACACTAGAGAAATTAAGGAGGAATAACTGGTGAAACAGGGAAAAAACGGGAAAATCAGTACCTTGAAGGGACAATCCTGGGGCAAAAAAGTGCTTGGAACAAAGGGAAACATACTTAAAAGGAAGCAGTGTTCAACCCATCTGTGCTACAGGAAGTTCAAGGAGAGAAATTCACCCACTATTGGGTTAGCTGGAGGACACTGGTGATCTTTACCAAAGAAAAGAACAATCGGTGATGTTAGAAGCCAGATTGCAGGGTGATCAGCATGGTGACTCCAGGTGAATAAAAGGCAGCTTCTACAAACTCTTCCTCCTAGAGATCTGGCTACAAATGGAAGGAAATAAGCTGGGTATGAGACTAGGTCACATGATCTTGGATTAAACATAGGGTTGCAAGAATGGTAATGACACATTATTGTTTTAACATCCTCACAGTCTTTACAACACTTTAGGAAGTAAATGTATCCTTCCAACTGAAACCCGAGTCCTTGGGCTATCTGGAGTCCACTCTTGCCCCCAGCATGGACATGCTAGAGCAGGTCACTTAGCTATGATGGCACATGTTTTCTCTCCTACTTCGGCTTCTTTGCTATTGCTGCTGGTTGGTGTCACAGTTGCTTTTCCTTTAAATGTAATAATGTAACGTTGGTCATTCGGTTTTCTTCCTCCCTTGTGATGTGTGTTCTCTTCTTCCCTGTGTTTAATTTCTACTTTAATAGCATCTTTTTGACATGCGGGAAACAATTTTTAGCCTGTGTCATTCTCTCTCTATTGCATGGACAGAGGAGCTGGGAATTTTTTTTCTGATACTAGTCGTACATTAAATTTAAAATTTTTAATTTAATTTTAATTCCAATATAGTTAACCTACAGGGTTATATTAGATTTGGGGGTACAGTGTAGTGATTCAACAACTCTACATTACTCAATGATCATTGTGATAGATGTACTCAATCCCTGTCACCTATTTCGCTCATCCCCCTACCCACCTCCCCTCTGGTAACCATCAGTTTGCTCTCTATAGTTAAGGGTTTCTTTTTTGGTTTGTCTCTTTTTTTTTTTTCTTTGTTTGTTTTGTTTCTTAAATTCCACATATGAGTGAGATCATATGGTATTTTTCTTTCTCTAATTTACTTTGTTTAGTATTAGATTCTAGATCCATCCATGTTGCAAATGGCAGATTTCATTCTTTTTATGGCTGAGTAATATTCCATTTTATATATGGAAGTAATATTCCATTTTATATTTTGGAAGCAGGCCAAGTGTCCACTGATAATGGGTAATTCATTATCCATTCATTTATCAATGGACATTTGGGTTGCTTCCATAATTTAGCTATTGTAAATAATGCTGCAATAAACATAAGGGTGCATATATCTTTTCAAATTAGTGTTTTTATATTCTTTGGGTAAATACCCTTTAATGGAATTACTAGATCATATGGTAATTCTATTTTTAATTTTTAAGGAATATCCATACTGCTTTTCACAGTGGCTACACCTATTTACATTCCCAACAGTGCATAAATGTTCATTTTCTCCACATCCTTACCAACATTTACGGTTTCTTGTGTTTGATTTTAGCCATTCTGACAGGTGTGAGGAGATAACTCATTGTGGTTTTGATTTGCACTTCCCTGATGATAAGTGATATTGAGCATCTTTTCATGTGTCTATTGGCTCTATGTATGTCTTCTTTAAAGAAATGTTTGTTCATGTCTTCTGCTTACTTTTTAATTGGATTATTCGAGGTTTTTTGGTGTTGAGTTGTATAAGTTCTTTATGTATTATGGATGCTAACCCTTTATCAGATATGGCATTTACAAATATATTCTCCCTTCAGTAGGCTGTCTTTTAGTTTTGTTGATTTTTTTCCCATACTGTGAAGAAGCTTTTTATTTTGATGTAGTCTCAATAGTTTTTGTTTTTGTTTCCCTTGCTTCAGGAGACATATCTAGGAAAATGTTGCTGCAGCCCATATCAGAGAAGTATTGCCTGTGCTCTCTTCTAGGATTTTCTAGCTCCTTGGGGATAAGGTTTGAAGTCTCACATTTAGGTTCTTAATCCATTCTGAGTTTATTTTTGTGTATGGTGTAAGAAAATGGCCCAGATTCATTCTTGTGCTTGGAGCTGTCCAGTTTTCCCAATACTATTTGTTGAAAAGACAGTTTTTTTTCCCTTGTATATTCTTTCCTCCTTCATCAAGGTTTATTGACCTTATAATTGTGGGCTTATTTCTGGGCTCTCTATTTTGTTCTACTGATATATGTGTCTAGTTTTGTGCTAGTACCATAATGTTTTGATCACTACAGCTTTGTAGTGTATCTTGAGATCTGGGATTATGATACCTCCAGTTCTGTTCTCCGTTTTTAAGATTACTTTGGCTATTCAGGGTCTTTTGCATTTCCATACAACTTTTAGGATTATTTGTTATTCTTTTGTGGAAAATGCTGTTGGTATTTTGATAGAAATCTATCAAAATTGATAGGTCAAAATCAAAATTGATTCAAAATAGCATTGATTCTATAGATTGCTTTAGATAGTTTGGACATTTTAACAATATTTTTTCTCCCAATCCTTGTACAGGGACTATCTTTCCATTTATTTGTGTAATCTTCAATTTCTTTCATTGGTGTTTTCAGAGTATAGGCCTTTCATCTTGGTTTATTCTTATTTTATTTTGGTTTATTCTTATTTTATTATTTTTGGTGCAACTGTAAATGGGATTGTTTTCTTAATTTCTCTTTCTGCTATTTTATTGTTAGTGTATAGAAATGCAACTGATTTATGTATATTGTATTAGTTAGTTCTAATAGTTTTTTGATGGAATCTTTAGACTTTTCTATATATAGTATGTTATATGCAAATAGTGAGTTTTACTTCTTCCTTACCAATTTGGGTGCTTTTTATTTCCTTTTTTATCTGATTGCTATGGCTAGGATTTCCAGTACTATGTTAAATGAAAGTGGTTGGAGTGATATCCTTGTCTTGTTCCTGATCTTAGAAGAAAAGCTGTCAGTTTTTCCCCATTAAGGATTATATTAACTGTGAATTTTTCATTTATGGCCCTTATTATTTTGAGTTCTGTTCCCTCTAAACCTACTTTGTTGACAGTTTTTATCATGAATGGATGTTGTGCTTTTTCAAATTTTTTTTCTACATCTATTGAAATGATCATATGGTTTTTACTCTTTCTCTTGTTGATTTGATATATCACATTAATTGATTTGTAAGCTGAACCACACTTGTGTTCCAGGTATAAATCCCACTTTATAATGGTGCTTTTTTAAATGTGTTATGGGATTTGGTTTGCTAATATTTTTTGAGGACTTTTGCATCTATGTTCATCACAGTTATTACCTCTCATTCTCTTTTTTTTTTTTTTTTTTTGTGGTGTCTTTATCTTGTTTTGCTATCAGAGTAATGCTGGCCTCATAGAATGAATCTAGAATCTTTCCTTCCTCTTTTATTTTTTGGAATAGTTTGAGAATAGGCATTATCTCTTCTTTAAAAGTTTGTTAGATTATACGTTTTGTCTATTGGAAATTTTTGATTATTGATTCAATTTCATAGCTTATTGTTAGTCTGTTTCTTCCTGATTTAGTTTTGGAATGTTATATGTTTTTAGAAATTCATCCATTTCTTTTAGACTGTCCAATTTGATGGCATATATTTTTTCATGGTATTCTTTTACAATTCTTTATATTTCTGTGGTATCAATTGTCATTTTTCCTTTTCCATTTTCTGATTTTGCATCCTTTTTTTTTTCCTTGATGAATCTGGTTAAAGGCTTATCAATTTTGTTGATCTTTCCAAATAACCAGCTTCTGGTTTCATTGATCTGTTCTATTGTGTTTTGGGGTTTGGGGTTTACGGGTTTTTTTTTTTTTAGTTTCTATTTTATTTATATCTGCTGTAATATTATTTTCTTCCTTCTGCTGGTTTGGGGTTTTGTTTGTTTTTCTTTTTCTAGTTCCTCAGGGATAATGTTAGGCTGCTTATTTGTAATTTTCTTGCTTCTTGAAATAGGTCTCTTGCCATAAACTTCCCTTTTAGAAGAGTTTTTGTTGCATCCCCAAATTTTGGACTATTGTGTTTTCATTTTCATTTCTCTCCATGTATTTTTTTATTTCCTTTTTGATTTCTTGGTTGACCCATTTATTGTTTAGTAGTGTGTTATTTAACCTCCATATATTTGTGCTCTTTCCAGATATTTTCTTGTGGTTGATTTCTAGTTTCATAGCATTATAGATGGAAAAAATGAACTGTATAATTCAGTCTTTTTTAATTTATTGAGACTTTTTGTGATCTATGATGTGATCTATTCCAGAGAATGTTTCATGTGCATCTGAAAAGAATGTGTATTCTGCTGTATTAGGATGAAATATTCTGAATATATCTGTTAGACCCACCTGACCCAATGCATGAATCAGAGCTAAAGTTTCCATGTTGATTTTCTGTTTGTATAACCTATCTGTTGATGTAAGTAAGGTGTTAAAATCCCATACTATTATCGTGTTACTGTTGATTACTTCCTTTATGTTTGTTATTAACTACTTTATGTACGCAAGTGCTCCCGTGTTGGGTGCATAAAAATTTACAATTGTTATATCTTCTGTTTTGCTCCCTTTATGATTACATAATGTCCTTCCTTGTCTCTTATTACAATCTCTGTGTTAAGGTCTATTTTGTCTGATATAAGTATTGCTACCCTGGCTTTCTTTTCACTTCCATTTGATGATAAATGCTTTTCCATTCCCTCATTTTCAATATGCATGTGACTTTAGGTCTGAAATAGAGCATATTAGTGGGTCTTGCTTTTTTATCCATTCTGTCACATTGTTTCTTTTGATTGGAGTGTTTAGTACATTAACATTCAAAGTAATTAGTGACATGTATGTATTTATTGCCATTCTGTTATTTATTTTATGTTTGTTTTGTAGTTCTTTATTCCTTTTTTCTTTTGCTTTTTTCTCCCACAGTTTGCTGACTATCTTTGGTGATAAATTTGGATTATTTTCCCTTTATTTTTTGCATATCTATTACTGGTTTTTGATTTGTGGTTGCCATTAGATTTTATATAATATCTTATGTACATAGAATCTATATTAAGTTGATGGTCACTTAAGTTTGAACCCCTTCTTTACTGCTCCCACCATCTGCACATTTTAGGTATATGATGTCATACATTACATCCTTTTTCCTTGTGAATCTCTTGACTAATTTTCATATACCTATATATATATATTTACTGCTTTTGTACTTTTGTGTTTCTTACTTTTCCTATTGCTACTTAGGATCTTTCCTTTCCACTCAAAGAATCTCCTTTAACATTTCTTAAAGGACTGGCTTAGTAGTCACGAGTCATGAGTTCATTTAAGTTTTGTTTGTCTGGGAAACTCTTTATCTCTCCTTCTATTCTGAATGACAAGCTTGCTGGATAGAATATTCTTATTCTAGTTTTTTCTGTTTTTTTTTTTTTTTTTTCTTTAAGCACTTTGAATATACCATGCCACTCCTTTCTGGAGTACAAAGTTTCTGCTGAAAAATCAACTGATAGTCTATGGGGTTTCCCTTGTATGTAACTATTTTTGTTTGTCTTGTTGCTTTTAAAATTCTCTATAAATACTTTGTGACATTTTAATTACTATTTGTTTTGGTGTGGCCCTCCTTGGGTTGATTTAGTTAGTGGATCTCTTTGCCTTCTGGATCTAGCTTTCTGTTTCCTTCCCTAGACTTAGGAAGTTCTTAGCTATTATTTCTTCAAATAAATTTTCTACCCCCCTTTCTCTCTCTTCTTCTGAGAACCCTATAATCCAAATGTTATGGTTGGTGGTGTTGCTGGGTTCCTGAAGTCTATGTTCATTTTTTATTATTTTTTTCCCTCTCTTGTTCAGCTTGATTGCTTTCCATTACTCTGTCAGCCAGGTCACTGATACATTCTTCTGCTTCTTTTAGGCTACTATTTTTTCCACTTAGTTTGTTTTTAATTTCAGTTTTGAGTTCTTCATCTCTGATTGGTTCTTTTTAATGTTTTCAAGCTCTTTGTTGAGGGTCTCACATTTCTCAAGTCTGGTGAGTATCTTTATAACCATTACTTTAAATTCTCTATCAAGCATATTACTTACCTCTATCCCATTTAGCTCTCTTCCTGTGACTTTGTCCTGTTCTTTCATTTTGGACATAACCCTCAGTCTTCTCATTTTTTTGTAACTCTGTGTCTATTTCTACGTATTAGGGAAGTCAGCTATGTCTTCTGCTACTGAAAGTAGTGACCTCATGAAGAAGAGGTCCTGTAGTGCCCTGCAGTGGAATGTCCCCTGTTCATCAGAACCTGGCTCTTCAGGAGTATCTGCTATGTGTGCTACATGTGCCCTGCTATCGTGGCTGAGCTGCCTTTGCCTTTAATCCAGTTGTCTTCAATGGTTCTCTTACCCTCTTGTGGACAGAGTTTGGTCCCTATGTTTTCAGTGGGCTAGTCTGGGGCTACCTCGAGATTGAGTTGAGTCAGACCAGGTATTTGCCAGAGATGCATTAACACCAAAAGGCATGTCCCTTACTCCATGTTGTCCCCCTGAGAAACTTTTGTTAGTGGATGGGGCCTGTCATCAGACCAGATATTTGTCCCCAGCCCACTGCTGGAGCTGCAATAGAACTGGTGTGTGTGGTTATGTTCCTTTCTCTGTAGGGCAAGAGTCACTTTTGAGTGGTGCTGGCTATAATGGGGGCTGCTTGCACAGTGTCTGATTTGTGACACCACTTTGGATGGGCTCCAGAAAAGGGCATGGAGGGGGTCGGTCCACAGGAGAGCATGAGGGCAGAGCATACAGTGTTAGCAATGTTTATGCAGATCTGTTGTAGGAGGAGAATCATAGCTGCCTAGGAAAACTCCTGCTGAGGTTCGCCTGGATGGAGGGGGTGGAACAACAGAATCCAACAACTTGCCCCCCTGTGTGTGGGCAAGGCACATTTTTTTAGCCAGCAAGGTGGAGAGGGTTGGTGCTCTCTTGGTGCCCACAGGTATCCATGTATCTAAGCTTGATGACAAGAGAGGGAAATTCCTTCCAGCTCTTTTATTTCTAGAGAAGGTTATAAAAGATCCTTGCCCCTCCAACACATTCTCTGAAACTGCAAAAAAATCTCCTTCCCATATACCCCAGGCATTTTTCGGATCACTGCTTCTATGCCGTATCTCTATGCGGCTGTTTGTTGTGCTGTCTCTTTAAAGGCAGGGACTATTTCCTCTTGCCCTCCTTGTTATCTCAGAGCTGAGCCCGCTGATTTTTAAAGTTCCAGGTATTAAGCCCTGCTTATTGTAAGAACTTGCAAAATTAGGTCCCTCTGGTTTTTAAAGCCAATGTTATGGGAATTCATTTTCCCCATACTAGTTCCCTTTGTCTGGAGTGCCTAGTGTGAGGGGATGTTTCTCTTCCTTCTCAGCACTCACAGTGTCCCTCTCTTCTGTGGACAGTTCCACAAGTCCATTTAGCTCCCAATCACAGCTCTGCCCTTCCTGCCCTTTTTGATGGGGCCTTTTTTCTACAGTTAGCTGTGGAGAGTCTGTTCTGCTGGTGTTTGTGTCATTTTCTGTGTTGTTTACATTGAAGTGTGTGTTATCTAGTTGGATCTGTGCGGTGAGGTGAATTTGGGAATCCTCTTACTCTTCTCCATAAGTCCCCTAATTTTACATTAATTTTAACATCTTCTTAGTTCTTGGGCAGAAGATGTTGTAGTAAATAATAGAATCACAAAATAGTCGGAACAGCGCACATTAGCTCAGTATGTATGGAACAGAGAAACTTGAATAAGCAAATTAGAAGTAATCTCATGGCCTTCATTGCAAAGAATAAGAAGCAAATTGGAAGTGGTTGGGGATAGATGGATTGAGAATATTTATGCATTTCTTGGGTTTTGTTAAACAGGTGTTATGTTGAGTGTCTATTGCTTAGGGAGGAGAATTAGTGAGTAGGTATGTTTGAGGGCTAATTTACCCTAAAAGGCCCAAATATTATATGAATGAATGAGAAAATTAAAGCACAAATAATTAAATACCTAGCCCCAATAAAGTTACATCAAGTAAATCAAAGTTTACAAGTCCCAAACATTTCAGAAGAATGTCAGAATCACTGCTATTTGACAGGCTAAGAAAATATCAGTTCATTCTCATTAAAATACTGAAATCAAATCTTGTTAGCTTTTTTAATAACATGAAATTAAATGTTTACTTTTCAAAACTTGTTATTATTCACTAAAGAAAATTAACTGTTTCATTATTTATCATTAGTGGTAAATTTATGCAATGTGACTAGTTGACATATTTTGTTTTTCATCTTTGAAAAATTAACAATGAATAAGATTTCTTTCAGTCAATAGACTCTTATATTTATATGTGAAATGGTCCACAGAATCTAATTTATGTTATTCTTCTTGAATGAAATCTTAAATGAACATTACTGAGCACTTCCTAAAACCTTTTTATATTCTTATAAAATTCTTACCCAGATGATTTAATCTTTGCTAATTAAAAATGAAGAAGTTTATTAATTGTGAGATTTATATCTGTAACCTGAAAGTGAGTGAATCAAATGTAAATTCCATGTCATATGCAAATGTAAAATAGATTTATATAATCTAACAAATTTACCAATGGAAATTTAATGGTATGCACTAAAAATTATTTTGCAGCACAAATAACATAAAATTTACATTGTAAAACAAAGTATAATCTACAACTCACATATGCACGGGAACATGTCTGTAGCTGCCAAACTACTCGGATCCTACCACTACACATAGAGAGTTTTACAGTATGGAGAAGATATTGTAATTTCCTTGAATGAAAATTATTAATTTTGAAATACAAAACTATACCAAACTCCATCACACACAAAACCTAAGAATCTAGAAGCCCTAATGGTTACCAAGTTTGTGCCAAATTAAAATATGACATAGATATATACACCCTCTTGTTTAGACAATGTGGTAGTCATTCTAGTATTATATTACATGAGGGCCTATTTTCTCAGAGTCGTACTTGCAATTTTTACACTTTCCTCATCTTTGCATTAATTTTGTCATGTTCACTTTATAAGCAGACAGAAGTGATTGTTCACTTAGATGATACCTAACTTATTTAGAGCAAGTAATTTCATACTCCATGAAAATTAAAATATTATGATTATAAGACTTTTAGTAAAAATCAAGATCTATTGTTAAAAGATACTCAAATGACACCCTCTAACTATAGTTATCCAGCCAAAGGGTAGTTTGGTTTTATATATAACTGTGTTAATGATCATTTTTAATTTTCCTATTATTAGTGTAGCTTTATATTTAGAAGAGTTAGTGAATAAAATAATTAACCATCTTGAGTTCAGAGCTTGTCTTTCTAACTGTCCTACATAAAATCTTTACACTGAAAAAAAAAATAAAAGCTTTGTAGAACAAATGAATTAATTGTGAAACTAATTGGGCCATGTTTCCACTTTTAAAAATCAAGTTACATTTTACTAAGTCTGTGAACTCTTTTAACAACAACAAAAAAATCTTTAATCAGACTGAATATACTAATAAAAGTCAACTCTCTGTATGTTTCTGTATCTCATCAAGAATGCTTAACATATTATAACGAAAAATCAAGAAAATACATTGATAAAATAACAGTGAAATGTCTATTATGATTTTCTATAGATGAGAAATATCATTGATTTGCTAGTGATACAAATACTTTATTAGCTTTTAGATTGGAAGTTTCAATTTCCAGATGTTTCACATTAAGAAAATGTTCAGTTCCTACAAGTACTAAATCCACAACAAGAAGCATAAGAAAGTATGCTTTGTACTCAAACAGGGTGATATTTCACTCACTATTTTTTTTTTTTTGCTGATTTTTAATTTTGCTTTAATATTTGCATCACAGCACTAGAGGAATTAAGTGAGATGCTGTAGAAGAATTTTGCAACACTGTAAAATACTTCTACACTTTCTTTAAGAATGGAATCAGGGTGTCATTTTGGTGCCCTTTAATTAAGTAAACCCATCATCATTATTTTTTAGTGAGCTTCATGGTGCTGAGAATTAGAACACATACTTTAGATACAAAGATCAAGATTAGGGTGTATAAAGAACCAGAGTTGTTACAAAGGGAGGAACAAAGAGAAGGAGGGAGGGAGAATTTATTTCTTGTCAAAATATCGATCTTTTTTCTCACATGGCTATATACGGTGTTTTATTTTTCCGTATTCAAGTTTGTTTTCTTGCATGATTTCTATAGGGCATGTTTCAGAGCAGCACCTTCCTAAAATCTCCTCCATTATCACAGGCCCTAAAAATGTGATGTCTGGAATACCTCAACACTCCCACGTACACAAATGTAGAAAATAAATAACTCCCCATATTCATATAGTTAGAGTGCAACGATTCATAAATATGTATTGAGAGAGCAAGTAGAGCTTTGAAATGAGAGTGGGATTTTCAAATTGAAGTCGATCTGAGTTGTGTTCTGGTGTCAGGACTTAATTGCTGAATGACTCTGACCGAGTTTATCATTCCTGCCCCTGCTATATGGCAGCATCTCTGTCTTCCTGATCTAATTCTTGTTTTAAGTACAGTACATGGCCTGGCCCTCAGTAACTATTCATTTTTAATGTAGAAATGCACCCCAACATTCTAATCCATGTAAAAAAGATACAGCTGAAATTGTCTGCTCCATGCTTATGAATGGAAGAATCGGGAATTTCTGGGGAGGAATGGTATTGCACAGTTGATGGGACTAGATCAAGAAGGCCCGAATGACAGGTAAGGAGGTTGGCTGCTTTCTTAGGCAACATGGTGCACTTTTTAGAATGTTGTCTTCATTTCTACTCTGTCTGTTACTTTATTAGGTATCCAGACCCAGGGAGCAGGAATGTCAGACAAAGCGAGTGAGGCAGGGGAGGAGAGAGGACCAATGTGAAGTGTTTCTAGTCAGCTTACACTGAAGAATTGCTCGATCTTGCGGAACTTCCTCCAAGAACCAGACTACAAATCCTTTTGTCTAAAGGAAGAAATAGGGAAAAATTAATCCACTTGTTCCATGAGTTGAACGTATGTCCAGGGCTTATTAATTCTCTTGAATTTCAAAGTTTAGCTTGCAACCCCAAAAGAAGTATCTTTCACACTATGTAGGTTAACAGAAAGCCTCATAGCAATATGTGAAAAGTATGTTTCCTTTGCCTTGGAAATTTGCAGGTATTGTAGAGGGATGGTGTATCCATGAGGTTGATACAGCCAGAATTACTACATGAAGTGACTACACTGTCACTCAGGCACTTATCTAAGTTTTTTTCTAATAAAAGATTTTTTTATTATTTACTTATTTGCCAGAGAGAGAGCAGAAGCAGGGGGAGCAGCAGGCAGAGGGAGAAGCAGCCTCCTCACTGAGCAAGGAACCTGATGCGGACTCAGTCCCAGGACCCTGGGATCATGACCTGAGCTGATGGCAGACGCTTAATTACTGAGCCCCCCCACCCCCCGCTACCGAGCATCCCTATCTAAATTTTTGAGATAGAAATCAAGATTTAGAGGTTGTTTGCTCTTGTAGCATAACTTAGTTTATCCTGATGAATACAGAAATTGCATGAGGAGAGAAGTGTTCCAATAACAAGAAAATTAAAATATGCAGCATTGGCTTAGCAGTTGGGGAAGTAAGGAAATTTGGAATTTGAAACATGGCAATCCATACTCTGCAGAAACAAAGTATTTGGCAAAGCTGTTTTGTGCTGTGATTTGTGACCTAGCCTGTGTGTTTAATGAACTTATAGCATTGGGGAAAGAGTTAAAAAAAAAATAAACTGTTTCAAATATACATTTTGTGCAAATAGCTGCATTTGGCATGATAGTAGAAAAAGAGGTATCTTCAGGAAAGAACTGTCTGGATCAAAGCAGAAATGAAAAATAATCAAGAGATTCTGAAAACTGAGAGACTCATAATTTTAGAATTGGTGACTTATTTGAGAATGAAAACAGGTCTTTGCACAACAAAACCTGATGAAGTCGTTTTGTGACAAAGGTCAGACTAAGGAAATCACTTTCTTTTTTTTTTTTTCACATACATAATTATATTTATTTTATTATCCTTGCCTACCAAAATAAGGAAATTTAACAAAGTGACTAAAATTTCAGGAAATTATTTAAGACGTTTAAGAGGAAAATCTACATTCAATACACTAGAGAAATTAGAAACAACTCTATAAATACACTTAAATACCAATTACAAATCCATCATTTTTTTTCACTTTCATGCCTACTGCTATAGCAGCTTATACCAACTCAGGAAAAAGATCTAGGTGAGGATTAAGTTTCAGTAGGAAGCTGGATAGCCTCTGAGGAGTCACCTTCAAGTTGAGAGAGGAGAAAGGAGATGAGAAAGCAGAGAAATAAAAAGATTTCTGAACTATTTTATTTTATTATTTTTTAAAGATTATTTATTTATTTATTTGACAGAGAGAGAGAGAGATCACAAGTAGGCAGAGAGGCAGGCAGAGGAGGGGGGAACAGGCTCCCCACTGAGCAGAGAGCCCAATGCGGGGCTTGATCCCAGGACCCTGAGATCATGACCTGAGCTGAAGGCAAAGGCTTTACCTCACTGAGCCACCCAGGTGCCCCAAGATTTCTGAACTATTTTAAAAAGAAATATTTGTGGATGTGGTTATTGGCATGTGGACTAACTGTAATCAATTTTTTGAGAGTTATACTCCCTAAGAAACTGAGCTGGACTAAAAGTCCTATCTGTGACTATGAGAGATTTAGGTGACTCTTAAACCCCCTACCTTTCTTGAGTAACAGTTGCCTGAGAAATCTGTTAAGCCATCAGGTAGAGCACATTCCCCAACACCATTTCTGATGTGGTCCAAAAAGATTAAAGAAAAGGAAGAACCTCTTGCAGGATAGAGTGAGGAGCCATGGAAGAAATTAGAAAATGTGGGTCCTCCAAAGAGAGTAGATTATGTTATAGTCTCCCCAGAGGGTCTTAACATTTGCTGTAGACCTGAGATTGCTGTTTGTCACTCATTCTTCTCTTTCCAAGTAGGAGTGTCCACGCAGCTTTCCTGCCCCACTTCATCATTGTATATTGTGTAAATGTGGAGAGAAGGCAGACAACTGCCGAATTGGTCCCATCAGAAGTATGTCACCCAGAGATCCCAGACCTCAATCTTGACAGTATGACCGGATGGAGTTTTAGGATGGAATGTTAGGTGAGAATTTCAATGTTGTAATAAACTCAATAGCACCTAAGTAGCAGCGTGGCCTTGGCCACTCCATTTCTGAAACTTTCTAAGGTCACCAATGTCCTTTTGATTCTAAATCAGATAAACTATTCATATAGTATCTTTCCAAGAAAAAAAATGTCTTGATTCCTCTCGTGTGTCTAGACAGTGTGGATGGCAAGATAAAATAAAGTAGCCAATGTCTCTGGTTTCTTGGAACTGAAATTCTTATGGGAGAAAGAGGCCATAGCCACTTTTTTTAATAAATTGTACAATAATAATAACAGTAATAATACATCTGTAAAAATACCATACCTGAATGTACATATAGGTGGATGGATGGATGGATGCAACTGTGTAAAAGAATCAATAAGTGTTGTGAAGATAAATTAAGTAAAATGTGAAGACAAGAACAAAAAGGGGGTCAGGAAGTCCTCATTAATATTGTTTATCACATTTAATAAATTATTGACATTTTAACTCTAATTTTTCATATTTGTTCACTTCTCTTACTTTTTTATGGAGATTTTTCTCAAGTATCTCTACCTCTTCTTCTTCTCTTTTTTTCCTTAGCTCTGTCTCCTGAAATATTGGTGAGCCTTGGTGTTCTGCCCTTGGCTTGTCTTCTTTTCTATCTCCATCTTCCCTCTCTGGGCAATTGCATCATGTATTTATTCATTCATTCCACAACTATTTTTGAGCTGTTACAATATGTCAGGCACTGTGCTAGGCTCTGGGGAAATAACATTTGTTCTCATAATGTTTATAATAGAGTAGGAGATACAGCCATTAAGTAAATGATTACATGAATAAATATTTAATTACTATTGTAATAAATGTTGAAAAGGAAAAGTATGGGCTTCTCTGAGAGTGTGCTAAGGATACCTGGAGAGAATGAGGTGCTGGGGGAGCTTTATGGACAGAGAGAAGAATCTGTGCAAGGACCCTGTGGCAGAGAGGGATGTTTCTAGACCAATAACTTTATGAAGGTAAGTATTCAGAATGCTTTTAATTCATTTTTTAATCTCTAGCACTGGCACAGCATTTGGAGCAGAACAAACACTCAACAAATTTTTCTGAAGCAAATATCTTAAATAATTAGTAATGGGAAGAAAAAACCAGTAAGAAGGCAAATGAGAAGTTATCAAAGGTTATATCTAGTAAAATAAAGAGCAAAATTTATATAACATAACTCACTCCTGAGAATCTGCTAATTCTTTCTTTAGGGGAAAGATATTACTTAGAGGCAAGTGTTAACTTTATGAGTAACCCATGTGCTGTATAGAACTAAACTAATTCTCAAATTCAATTCAATTCTCATGACTTATAAAAGAATTATTTTTTTTCTTGCTATCTGAAATGAATATATGTTAAAAAGAAATATGACCTGGGTTTACTTATGTAGTACTTCTAATACAAAATTGGGATTTATAGCCTACATTAAATATATAAGCTATAAAACAATGGTTCTGTGCTCTGGTTTTAAAATTCACTTCCACTCTCTTGTAGCACAGTGGTTTTTTTGTTGTTAATTCTTATTTATTTATTGCAAAGCCATAGGTAGAAAGAATGAATTTGAGAGTCCTTTATTTTCCCAATCTGAGATCTTCTTATAATTTTATACTGTGTAGTAAAGTTTCCTTTAAAATTCTTTTTCATATATTTATTACTTCAGTTAATCCTAACCAGGGAGAATAGTATATTTGTATCCTTGTTTTATAACATACTGTTTTATAGATTCAGAGGGGGTTATATGTTTGCCAGGTAAATCAATATAGTAATTCTAACTTCTACATATTTCTTTGAGTTCTCTTCTTCCATCATTCCCACTGCCCCATCCTGACAGATAACCAGCACCTGGCTCCTAAACCTCTGAATAAGTGTCTTAATTCCTGTTTCCGCAAGTAGTTCCATTGCCTCAGCAACTAGAGTGATAACTTTTTGACACATATCTGAGAACGTTACTCTTCCTTTTCGAAGTGTTCAATGTAACTAGGAACAATGTACTCTGTATTGTAGGGAGATGAGGCAAGTATGATTGCAGTGAGTGAGGAGTGGATGGAAAGAGCATGTGGGCAATGAGATTGAATTTGGGGTAAGTTTGGCCAAGAAGGGAAAGAGAGAAAATAGGAAGTTGATGGAATGATGTAACCAAGAGAAAGATGTGTTAATTGTTAGAAGAAGGTCTTAGAGGATCTGAATGAATGAGAGAGAAGGCATAGATGAAGTTGTTAGTTTCAGAGAAGAATCTGGATAGATAGAAATTTCATCTTGCTCACAGAAGAGAGCAAGAGGAAGAGATAATGGAATGATATTAGAAAATTGAAAAAAGACAAAATGAGGAAGAGCATGTTGGATGACCTTCATCCTCCCATTTAACTTGTAGGCAAGATTATATATAAACATATAATATATATATTTTTATATATATTAATTATATATATATATGTTTATATATACACACACACATAAACACACACACACATATACATATATATATATATACATATAAATACTACTGATCTCTAATATATAATATGACCCCTGATATCAAACAATTGTTAAAATCACACTAACTTCATTTTATAAACTGAATAAAATGTTTTGATATTTTGCTGAGACCAATACCAAACAACTTCTTCAGATATCTTTCTCAATAAACCTACATGATAAGGAGCATAAACTATGAATGAAATACAATTAGAGATAAATTATATACCTGTGCCACTACTATAAAAAAAATAATCATAACAGAAGTCAGGGTCATGGTCAAAGACTCTTGAGTCTAAATTGAAAGTATGTCCAGATCAAGGGACACTCATAAAGTCATTTAAAATAATTTTAATGATTATGCTAATAATTAACATGTTTTAAAATCTTAGGATAAGTTATTTCTTTTGAAAAGGTAAAATTATTGCCATTGGTGTGATGCAAAAAAAAAAAAAAACAACTGAAAACAAAATCTGAATGGTGATGATGATAGATGGTAATAATATTTAAATTAGCATAAATCATCGGGAAAATCTGATTATAAAAAGGCAAAGAAGTTTAGTACATGGTCATATTTCACATCATAAATGTGAAATACTATAATTCTATTGTCTATTCTTTCTATGAAAAGTTAGCTCCTTCAGGAGTATCTTAATGAATAATAAAACTGACTTGATTTTTCCCACTGCAGCAACTTTTCTGTCACGCTATTAATGATTAATAATGATGGCATGCTCAATCGTTTTTTCTTCGCCAGATAAAAGTAGTATTCTATATGATTTTTATTTTTTAGTTGTATAGGGGTAAAAAGATACTCTGAACATACAGAAGAGCTGAGATAGAAATTAAAATGTCAATCAGTATCTCCATTCTACTCAAAATACTTATATTACCTAGGCCTCAATAAGTTATTTTATCATGTTCTAGAAGGGATGGCATTTATTTTTGCATGTATTACATTATCTTCATTGGTATTTTTGTATTACAATACAGTGGATTTGAACTTAGAGCTAGACTTTTTCAATAATAAAGTACCAATTCGAGAATATCTTCACTGAATAAAAAATGACAACTGGTATTTTTTTTAAAACTGTAGGAGCTCATGTATAAATGTTTCTCTACACATTTACAAGAAGAGCATCCATTGACAAAGGTCTAAAAATGCCTGTGAATGCCAAACATAATAACATTGTTATTCTGCTACTTATTAACAGAACAACGCATCCTATAACAATTAGATATGAATATTGCAAGCTGAATTTAATATTAAGCTGTCTTTGAAATGCCACTTTGCAGCCGGTTTTCAAATGCTTAAAGCACAGCAGGAGATTAACTCCGTCTTCAAATATTAAATCAAAACCTTTTTTAACCTGATAAATCTTACTGAAAGCCAGGGCTCTTTTTCAAGAGAAAATTACTCAACTATCAGAAGAGAAAACTAAACTTTCCAACAATTGCTGCCACATGGTCTGTTTCGACACTGAAATACAAAGATAGGAAGATTTTTTGATAGATGATAGGTAGGTAGATAATGATAAATGATAGAAGATAGATAGATAGATGGATAAATAGATGCAACAGTAATCATACTTTCAAATTGGTTTCAACGAACACATGTTGGCATGCACCTTTTTATGATTTCAGTACTTTTGTCTAAAATGATAATTAAATACTAAATCCTTTAACTTTTGCTATGTTTAATTATTACCTCCCATCTGTATAAGCTCATTGAAGGTCTTATATTTCTTTGTATTCTTCAAGGATTCCCAACATTTATTAGTTTCATAGTTCCTCATAAGATGTTACAAACACATCTATGCTCAGAATAAAGATACCTACAAGATAATTTTCAACCTACGTACCTACCTACCTATCTAATTCTTATCCACCCATCTAGCTAACTAATTACTATCTACCTACATATTCATCATAAATTTTCCCTCCTTTGCAAAGTGGAATTTCAGCCAAAGTGACAGTATTCAATTCTCTAATTCATCGCATAAACTCTAAGAGTCATCTGTCAATCATACTTCACATGTGTCAGGAAAATGGTCCTCATGCTGACTGGCAGCCTAATGTGGGTATTGCCTGTGCTCCATATTAATTAGCTCCTTGTGGAGCTGAAATTCTCTTCCTAAACTGTCGCTAAAAAGCCAAGCTCTAGGAAGCTTGAAATAACTATTTCATTTGGATGACAGAAAAAAAATCCAATAAAAAGCCAGAATAAACACATTGCCATATATGGCTAAATGTCTTAAATAAGGAGTTATACCTAACTCACTTGGGTTTAGGGACAATTGCTAATATAATGTTGCTAACCATCTGAATGGCACTATTTTTCTTTCTCTGGTTTTACTAATCTTTACTTTTAATTTTTTCTAGCAGAGCAATGCCAAGTGTGGGCCAAATAAGGAATTATTTTTAAGTAGATGCTTATTTCCAAGAATTTATAATGAGATAATGAGTTTTATTTCTTAAAGCCAAGCAACTCAGTGATAGATAGAAACAACTCACCCCTAACTTATCAAATATAGAGAGGCAGATTTGCTCTCTATACATGGTTATTTGCTTTCTCTATTTTATGAGCATTGCCACTCTCTTTAAAATTGAGTCTATAAATAATATATAAGTGGAAATCTATCAGATGTTACTTGTTTACTTGTATATTACTAATAATTCAAGATTTATACCTTGTATTTTAACTGAGAGAGTCTGATTAAATCACAGGCTTATGGAATATAATTTTTCAATTCTATAGATTTGGCTAAAAAAATTAAAGTTATAGAGACTCAATAGATTTACTGGTGGAAATAAAACGCTGTAGTGGAAATGTGAAAGTGGTTTCAGAGAATGTTAAATATGATTCCCAATCCTAGCAGAGACAATTATCAACTGTGTAACAGGAGTCAGGGTCCTTAACCTTCAAGAGACCCCAGTTTCCTTATCTCTAAAACTGGGGTACAAATCATATCTACCTCATAAGATAGAGCTAAATATCAGACTTGTAAAATTTTAATAGAATATTAAATGAGATTTTTTTACATGTTCTAGAACTGGCCATTCCTGTCCAATGTTCAGATGGAGAAAGTCTTCTCAACTAAAACAATCCTGTACTTGGATTTCCTTTCATTATTTAAATTACCCCTTTTATCTCCCTTTTAAGCAGTTATGAGATCTTTTAAAAAATAAATTATTTCTGGGGCACCTAGGTGGCCTAGTTGGTTAAGCATCTGCCATCAGCTCAGATCATGATCCTAGGGTCCTAGAATTAAGCCCCTGGAATCAAGTCCCTGCTGAGAAGGGAGCCTGATTCTCCCCCTCCCTCTGTCCCTCACTCGTGCTTGCTCTCTCTAGTGCTCTCTCTCTCAAATAAATGAAACCTTTAAAAAAAAGTTATTTCTTAAGGTATTATTATCCATTATTTTGGAAAAAAAAGATACTTGAAAAAAAATATCACCAGAAAAGATGGCATCAGAAGAGATCTCAGAATGGGAAAAATAAAAAACTTCCTGGGCCACTGTTTACACTCTGATTAAATTTTAATTCCGATTAAATTATAAATGAGCACCAAACTGCTCATTTATGAGCAACATTGAAAAATAAAATGCATTTTGCTGACATCACCAAAAAAGAGGCAGTTAGATAGCCTCCTGGACTTGAAAAGGCTTCTAGATCCAATTAGCAATATATAAGGAGGACAGAGGAACACATTAAGGGATACCATAGAGATGCCACACACAAAATCCAGAGAGAAGATACTCTACCAGAAGCATGACCTGGTATTATTTCCTAGGTTTTTAGAGGTATGAAAATAGTAAAGTGTTTATATTTAAGAAATCTTATATTTTAGAGATATGTACTAAAATACATACAGACACATTTATATGAAGGTGAGATTAGTTTAAACAGAGTACATAGTGAGGGGAAAACCGAGGGAAAGATGAAGCAAAATTGACCATGAATAAATAATAATAATTGTTCAGGCTTGGTGATGAATACATCAGGGTTCATTACACTAATTTGTTGACTTTTGTTTATGTTTATAATTTTCCATAGTGAAGAGGTTTCTTTTTTTAAAGAAGTAATTTCTGATCTTATAAAAAATATAACAAATTTGTAAAAATTAATTATTTCAAATTTAAAGGATTCTCTTGTTTCCTCAATTACAGTTTCAACTTGTCTTTGAGGGTGGCCAATTTTTATGCTGATTTTTTGTAGGCTGCAAATCTAATGTGTCGTTTTTCTGATTATTTCTCAATATTGCTGTATGGCAGTTATGGAATGGTGATGGCAGATATCATTGTTCTATAGCTGCCAAGAAGTTATTGATACCTATTTATCAATAGAAATTATCAAAGTACAATAGTGTTAGGTATAGACCAACGTACATTTAGTATATTACTCTTCTATTTTACTCCAACAATATACTCTGTATATTTGTTGAAAATGCATTATGAGAAAAAAAGAGAAAACACTTTATGTGATCAAAAATAAATCATATAATAATTGTCCATAAATTTGAATTAGATTCAATTGAAATTTTTTTCTTTCAAGAAAAACATACTAGAGGTGAGATTTAATAGAACTAATCCCAAACGGTTTTCTGTAAAAGACAGACCTTGGAGCAGACTTTGAAAAAAAAAGGCAAAGTCATGAAAAGGAAAAGTTGAAGAAATAAAAGTTGAAGAAATAGGGGCACCTGGGTGGCTCAGTGGCTTAAAGCCTCTGCCTTTGGCTAAGGTCATGATCCCAGGGTCCTGGGACCTGCATCAGGCTCTCTGCTCTGCTCAGCACTGCTCTGCTCAGCAGGGAGCCTGCTTCCCCCTCTCTCTCTGCCTGCCTCTCTGCCTACTTGTCATCTCTCTCTCTCTCTGTCAAATGAATAAATGAAATCTTTTTTTAAAAAAAGTTGAAGAAATATATGTATTATATACCAACATTAAACATAATTTTATGACTATATTAGCTTTGTTCCCAATTAATTAAAAATTAAGGATTCGGAAGTTCCTTATTATTTAGACATATATAAATCATATTTTAAAAAGACTGAATTAGTTTCTTATTGCTGCTCTAACAACTATACCACATTAAAACAATGTAAATTGGTTATCTTACAGTTCTGGAGGTAAGAAGTCCAAAATTGGTCTTGCTGGGCTAAAATTAAGATGTTAACAAGGTGGTATTTCTTTCTGGGGCTGTAAGGGAAAATCTGATTTCTTGCTTATCAGTTTCCCGAGGCTGCCTGTTTTCTTAGGGTCGGGACTCCCTTACCTCTTCAAAGCCTGCAATAGCCGACTGAGTCTTTTTCACATAGCCTCCCTCTGATACTAACTTTTGTCCCTCCCTCTTAGACTCTTGCAGTTACACTGGGTTTACCTAGACAATCCAGGATACTCTTCTTCGTCAAGGACAGCTAATGAGCAATCTTCATTCCATTTCTACTTTAATTTTCCTTTACCATATAACTTAACATATTCACCAGTTCCAGGAACAAAGATGTAGACATTAAACTCTTGAAGGGCCATTATTCTGCTTACCATATAGCCCAACTAAACTCCATTATTTTTAAGGCTTTTTTTTCCCACAGAAACTTCTTTTTCATCAACAGTCTATCCTGTTATTTTATGGGTAGGAAAATATGGCTGCTTAAAATTAGTCATGTTGAGAAGTTCTTTTAGGTAGCTCAAATAAAAAGATCTATAAAGGCCATTTTGAATGCACATCCAAACCCTGAAGAAATGTTTACTGGTGTATTCAAGGGACACATCTATAGTTTCAAAGCACTGAACAAAGTACAATGGACTAAGGAATACCCTTACCTCAGCAACATTTGTTTATGACTTAGGCATAATGTATGATGCAGTTTCTGAGCTGTGTGATTTATCCAAACATCTAAAAGAAAGACATAACATTGCCAGAAGCTTATTCTAGGGTGTCAAAGCAGATTCAGGTCTTTGTATCAATGGCTGACAATCCTGGATCTTTTGCTGAAGAGGCTGTCAGAACTTTTCAGAACTTGCTCTTTTAACAAAATTCACTACACATGATAAAATGTCTTAAAAGAAGTGATAGAGAAATTCCCCTTAGTCCTCAAGACAAAAAGACCAAAATTCTACACAATGGCATTCTTCAAAAATATTATTTTTTTCTAAGATAGCTCTATGCAAAATCACAAACTATGTCATGGATTAACTTATATTCTGAAAACTATTTTGATGCCTGAATCAAGGAGACACCCAGACTTCTGCCCACTTTCTGATTTAGACAGTTATAGTTTTCTGTAACTCCCTCATTTTTAGATTCAACAGTCAGAGGAAATGCTTTCTGGACTGCCTTCCTTACATGGACCTAATGACCTGCTCCTCAAGTACTCCTATTTCAGTGGTTGCCCCTACAGGTCATTTGGGGAAGTGCAACATAGAAACGTATTTTAGCCAAACCCACATTAAACATTCAGTACATGGATGAGATACAAATCAGCCTAATGGATATTACACTAAAATTAGAAGCCTGATTTCACAACACAAATCATTTCTACCATTTCCTTTCAGGGCTCTTGTGTCCATTCTGTTTATTTTTCTTGTTTTAGTTTCAGAGAAATCAATCAGATTCATATTCCAAATATACTGCTTGATTGTGCATAGTTGTGTCACTATTGAATAGAGATAAATTAAGAACACTAGCATTTAATGTGATACATTTATTTGAACTAATTTTACTTTTTTTTTTAAAGATTTTATTTATTTATTTGACAGAGAGAGAGATCACAACAGGCAGAGAGGGGGGGGGAAGCAGGCTCCCTGGCCGAGTAGAGAGCCCGATGCAGGTCTCGATCCCAGGACCCTAAGATCATGACCTGAGCTCAAGGCAGAGGCTTTAACCCACTGAGTCACCCAGGCACCCCGAACTAATTCTACTTTTTGCCTCAATGGTTCTATCAATGACACCACAGTTCTCCCAGTTCCCTGGGTGGGGACATCATCCATCTCCCTTCTTCCCATCTTATCCGTAGAGATAACAGTCATGAAAAATGATGCTAATCATCACTATCTATATTCTATATACAAAGTTGTATATTTTCTCTATTACAATATTTCAAAGTAGATATTATTCTTTTTTGACAGATGAGGAGAAAGAGGAATAAGAAGGTTAAGTGATTTGCCCAAGATCATATAGCTGCTACATATTTGATTTAAGATTCAAACTTGTAAGGTCTGTTTTGTCCAGTGGATAAGTCAGTTCCACTGACCGATGATGACTCTAATCAGCCAAACCATATCAATTGTCTTTCTAGAGTTGTCTGCATTCTTTCCTCTCCAGTCGGATTGCTTTGTTTCCTTGTACAGGCCTTTATCACCTCTTATTTAGACTCATGAAATAGCTTCTCAACTAGTTTCTTCATTTCCAGTATTTCAACCCTTGAAAGTCAGATTAAACAACTTTGATCATGTCCATCCTCTGCTCAAAAACTTCCGATGGTGCCACATTGCCTGAGGTCGGTTTTCCAACAGGCTGATCACAGACCTTTGCCAGATGGATCATAAAACCACATTACCGCATTCTTTGCTGGCTTCCTACCACCCCCCCCACGTTGTGACTCACACATTTGAAATGCACGGGGACATGCTGCCACACCAGTCACTTACTTGCATTTCAAATGCCCCAGATTAAAGAGAATCTGGAGGACTAGAAGCTTTCAGTACGTCCCTCTTTGCCGCCATAGCCTGTTCATTTGGGGAAGTTGGTTAGAAACCACACAGATTGAAATACTGAAGACTGCCTACAAACTCCTAATTCTTTCCTTGATCCTTGTAGTATTCTGACAGAAATATCCTTTTATCACGATATCTGATACTTTCACAGTTTCTGACCAGAATAAATGCTTAAAGTATCAGACTGCCCAATTCAAAAAGCATGCTTACAAACTTTCAGAGATGTCAGTCTGTAGGTTGTGGAAAAAGCAAATGCCTTTCCCCGCACTCAAAGCTCTGTGTAATGTGGCCCCGTCTTCCTTTTAACTTCTTTCCAGGGTTTTATGGCGTTCCCCTTGACCAGTGATCCCTGGTTAGTCTACCACTACCTCACCATCAACCACGTGCATTCATTGCTACTGTACGTTTGTGCAAAACATCTCTTCTGCCTAATTTGCCATCTGCATTGTTCTGTACTTACCTGAATGTTAAACACCTTTCTCTGTCTAACCAAAGTTATAAAAGAGAGAACTAAAAGGTGGTATTTGCCCCCCATAAATCTGTTGCTCAATCCTAAAAATAGGAGCTTCTAAGCATGCCCTACCACAGAGAGGTTGCTAGATGACCATTTTCTAGAATGGTCTCTCTCTACTGAGAAGAGCTAGAGCACTCCTTATTCATAAACTCAGCAACACAGTTTCAAGATGATAGAGCTTGAAAAATGTTAGAGCTAATCTTATCCAATCCTCTCACTCAACTGACACAGTTATGATAATTCTTGGTGTTGATTATGTGTGTGTCTGTGTGTTGGTTTTATGTCTTAAACTAGATTCCTCCCCTAAGGGAGGAAATATATCTTATGCAACTTTGTACTTCTTAAAGATAGATTTTTAATTATTTGATAAATGATTTATTGACTGAATAACAAACTCAAGATAGTAAACATAACCAAAATCTACATAGAGGGCTAAATCTAATTTGAGAGGGAATTATGGCCACAAATAACATGGAAATGGTCAAGGATGAAAAACTGTGCAAAGAAATAAATCTTGCATTTCCTGCAAAAAATCTAGACACAAGAACTATAGAAAAGAAAGCATAAAGGATAAAGAGTTTAAAAATTAAAAATGTTTTTATTAAGATTTTTTTTTGAGATATAACTTCAAGCAAAATCATAGAATAACATCAAAATAAAAGAGTAAGAACACAGTCTTAGAAAAAGTCCAAGTATAGTTTTGGAAAAAAGTTGGGATGTCTTTATGAAGGTTGAAATTTTAACAAAGCCACACACTAAAAATTCTAGAAACCATTATCTATAATTTTCACTAAACTGCTTATTTTAAACAAATAGTTGCTATTCTAAGGTGAATTAATTAGGAACTATATTTGTTTTCTTTAGATGTACAACTGCAGTCAAGTCATGCGTTAAGTTTAGTAAAGCTTGGTAATTTTTTTCATTAGCATTTCAGGCTCTATATTCAATCCAAATACACATATACCAAAAATATTCACCTCTACTTCAAGTTTTTAAGTCTTTAAAAAAAGGTATAATTGTACTTTAATTGCTCAAGGGTTTGTTAAATAAACACTAAAAAGTTTGATTGCCAAATTTATTATCTTGGGCAAATTTATTAACTTGAGAGCTCCTAACATTGAAAATTAACCAACAATGAACGTCCATCACTGAACCCCAAGAACGCAGTATGAGGAATCTATGCTGGGAGAGATTCAAGAAAGTCCCTATTTTGTGCTTGGAAAGAAGAGCAAAGAATAAAGCAGACCACCTCCCCTGAGGGAAGGAGACCTGCCCTCCTTTTATTTCTCTCTTTTATAACTGTGGTTAGACAGAGAAAGATGTTTAACATTCAGGTAAGTACAGAACAATGCAGATGGCAAATTAGGCAGAAGAGATGCTTTGCACAAACGTACAGCAGCATGAGTGCACATGGTTGATGGTGAGGTAATGAGAAACTAACCGGGGATCACTGATCAAGGGGAGTGAGAGGAGACACCAGGAGACTAGGATGTGACTATCTGGTGAATGATCTTACAGGCTGAGTTTCCATTTCCTTTGTTTATACATTGGTGAGATTTTCATGTGCAGTGTTCTTTTTGTTGAAATATTCCTAATTTCATGGAACAAAGTCAGATACAATGATGTCTGATGTGAGGAGTTTTAGTAGAGTGAGTCTGGGAATCTATGTAAGTATTCCAAAGGTGCTTTCAACATTTTTAAAAGCAAATGTGGTCATTAGTATGGCAAAAGGACATTGGTTAGTTGGTTGATTGGTTGGTGTTTTTTTAACAGAGTACCATATTTAAAAATTCTAATTCTTTTGCATCTACTTGCCATGCCTGGTATTGTGCTGGTGAGTAGAGCTAGCCTGATGAATAAGACATGGTTTCTCCCAGTAGACTCATAGTCCAGTGGGGAGAAAACTCCTAAGAACAATAGGACATAATGCTAGAAGAATGCCCAAGATTCCATGGGAACTGAAATTAAGCATGCATAATTGAGCTATGAGAAGACTTGCAGAAGACAAAGGATCACTTGGACCAAATCTCAAGAGATGAACAATAAAAGGGAGGTGTAAATAATGGGCAGGAAGGACATCTAAGAAACAGGCATCAACACGTGCAAAGTATTAGAAAAACAAGAGCCTATGTTGCAATAGGTGGGAATTTGCTTACCACAACTACAATACACTTATAAAAATGTAACTTCTGGGATTTTCTTTAATGAAATCTTGCTCTGGATGCCTTTTCCCTCGCCCTTCATTTCACTGATGAGTAGAAAAAACACTGAAACAGAATTACTAGAGGTTTTATACAAGTCCCCTGACCTAAGATAAACTAAATGTCTTTGAGAAACTTGTATTTCAAGGTTTCTTCCCCCTTCCCCTTATTCTTTGCTTCTCCTCCAGTGGCACAGGGAAAGCTTATGGCACCTCACTGTGGAAGGAAAAGGGTGTCTTACCTCTGGTCCTTCTCTACAGGCTTTCCCCTTGAGATGTCATTTTCTTGACTGCTCTGTGGATGTCACTCAACAACTTGTAGGAATTCTCTTTAAATGGACAAGTGTGGGTGAAGATGGCTTCTGGAGAATTCAACTGCTCCTCCTGTGCTGAGCCCCCAAAACTCAACTCGATCTTCATTTGGCCAATAAATGGGGGGTTGACATCATTTGATGTGGGGTTTACTCACCCCATGGTGACTTCCTCTTGGCTGACACATTCAGATATTCGCTGAGACTCCCACAGCATCCCATGACTACCTCTGAATCTCTCCCATGACATTTGGAGATCATGGGAAATAAGAGATGACCTATGTCAGGCGCTCTCACGCTCTCTACCCCATCCTGTCACAATTTCTGCTCTGATTTAGGTTTATGTATTGGTACAGGGCGTCTCAAATGACCTTGAAATTTTTCTATGGGCTCGAGGTCCAGAGAAACTAGCTCTGGAATTGCCCCAAACCATTCTTGTTGTTTGACAGACTTCACCTTAAGTGGATAAAGGGGCTTAAGACAAGGCTAATTGATTGACCTGCTCCCTTAATATCTCTTACTCTCATTCTCATTCTCAGTCTCTTTCCCACCCTCCTCCCTCCTTCCCTCCTAGATAAAGAGAAGGGCCCTCTATGCCCTTCCTGAAAAGGAAGGATTTTCTTTGTATTATTTTTGTTATTATTTTCTTTATATTCTCTCATCTTCGCCTTAAAGGAGAAAAGGCCGAAGGAAAAGATGTCAGACGGCTGAGAAGGGAAAATATATTAGGAAATATTTCAAAAATATTGGCTTCACTAAATATATTTGGGGAATTACAAGTAGTTTGGTATGGTGGCCAGTTAATTCCTAAAGACACAGACACCTGAATTAGGAAATGATATGCCTGGGCTATTTTAGCTGATACTACAATCAGGAAAACAGCTTTGTAGTAACACATTACCTTGATTTAGGAAGGCGTTTAGTGGCTAAGAACAAGAGCTCTGAAGTCATATTATCTGGGCTTCAATGTTATATCCACTGTCTACTTACTCTGCAAACCCTGAGAAATTTACATCAGTTCTTCATGCTTTAGTCTCCTCATCTATAACAGAGCAGAAGTACCAGTATCTACTTTGCATGATTGTGATAAATTCACTGATTCTGTACAAAAAATTAGAATACAGAAATACCTTTAAAAAGTTAGATTTATTGGGTGCCTAGGTGGCTCAGTTGGTTAAGTGACTGTGTTTGGCTCAGGTCATGTTCCTGGAGTCCTGGAATCAAGTCTCGCATAGGGCTCCCTACTCAGCAGGGAATCTCCTTCTCCCTCTGACCTTTCACTCTCAAATAAATAAATGAAATTTAAAAAAAAAAAAAAGTTAGATTTATTAACATGGAAGCACTGAAAATAAAACCTGTTCTTTTCTAAAGAGATTTATTGATTGATTGATTGATTGATTGATTGATTTGAGAAAGAGAGAGGGGAAGGGGCAGAAGGGAAGAAAGAGAGAATCTTCAAGTCAACTCACTACTGATCATGGAGCCCAACATGGAGCTTGATCCCAGGATCCTGCCATCAGGACCTGAGCTGAAATGCAGTGTCAGATAGATGCTTAACCAACTGAGCTGCCCAGGGGCCTCAACCTTGTTATTTTTGAATGCGGTGAGAAAATCCATCATGACCCATGGTGAATGTGCGCCACAATGACTCCTGGACCAATAAATTTTAGCCATTTTTCTTTTAGGAGAATAAGAACAAATAAGCCCTATACTGACTCTCATCTATATTTAATCATGCCACCTAGTGAGGAGGTTTAATCAAATCATTGTTAGATTTCAGATAATCCGTTATGTGTTTTTTCCCTAAAAGGCAGCAACCACACAATGCTTTCATTTTCTCTGTCTTCTATTTGAAAATAAAATCTTTGCTCTGATGTGTGTTCACAACTTCCATCAGAGTTCATGGAAACTTGGGGGTCAAGCCAGAAGGTCAAATTTGGCCCCAAGTGACATAAAACAAGCTGGGGGGACAATTTGTTCAGCCTCAATCATGTAGGACAACCTGATGAAGTACTACTATTGAATAGTTTGTTCCCTTGATGCTCCTATAACCTTGAAGTTATCCTGCAAATTATGTTTCCGTGAAGATCCAGGTTAGATTTGACTCATCTGTGATTATACTTTAAGTTTTCTTTACTCCTCCATTTTCTACATGTATTTGATTTTAACATCAACCATGTTTTTTGTATCAACAAACTAACATCTGGTAACACAGTTTCTTGTGATTTCTTGTGACAATGTCTTGAGACAATCAGGCGTGTTGATTTCTGAAAAATCTAGGAACTTATTTAATGAAATGTCAATATGAAAGGAAATTTAAAAAAATGTAATAGTGATTCAAAAATGAACATGGAACAATGTGGTAATAAACCCCTATGGACGTTCACATTTCAAAGGAAGACAACTAAGTGACATATTTATTTTCACGTGCTTAATATAATAGTGACTGGAAATTTAATGTCAATGCAAAAGATTAAGCAAAAAGTGCATACCAAAGACATTTTGAAGTTTGGAAAATAAACAAATCGGATACCTGTGTTATCTGTGACAAAATTCAGCAAACTAGAGCACTCTAGCTATAAACAATAAAAGCATTAAGAGATGCGAAGCCAAACTTTAAACTTGTAATTGCTGTAAAAACCTACATTATTTCTGGAGAATGGATGATTTGCTGAATAAAAGATTTAGGGGCACAAATAGCCTCATACACACTTAAGGACGTTTTAGCTTGATCAAGTTCTTTTATTCTCACAGACAGGAAATTCTCACATTTGACACAGCACGTTTAGGGCGGGCAGGTCCCAAAGTGAACTTTCTTGTCTCTGAATCAGTTTTTTTCTTTCACATCATATTTTATAAATGCCATCAAGCCTGCAGGAAAGTTTTGTTTTCGCTTATCCGAAGACTGGAAACTGCTGTGTATAAACGGCATAAAGATAATTGCTTCAAGTTCAGACTCTTCCTCACTAATAAAATTGGTAACGAGTTAGAAGGTACAATATAGCTCTGTGCTCAGTAGAAATACTCACTGCAGTGTTTTTGAATGACGGGAAGAATGAGGAAATATGATGCAGGGCTGTGCAATTTAATACCAAAATACAGAAGCATCAAAATGAAGCCACGTATTAGGAGATTTACACATCACTTTAAAAGATTGGAACTCTAGAAATCAGAAGTATTTGTGGACACTTGCCATGTCACCATGAAAATACTACACGCTATCCTACTGAATAAAACAGCATGAGCCTATGGAGCAACTTGTTTTTGTAACGACCTAAGACAAAATTTTAATTCATTTCTTGGTGTCAGCAGTACGCTGAGAGTTTGCCTACAGCCCCAGCGTGGTTTGGGCACTCATCGAAATGTGAGGCCAGCAGAGTTTACTAAACTGGAAACAGCTACTTTTTCCTCCAGCTAACACCCTGCCACTTTCTTGCTCCTAGTCCCCAAAACATAGTAAAAATGCATTATGTGAAATTAATGCCCAAATTAGACATTTTATATTGATTATAATTTTCACTTCCAACTGTCCATGTATTACCTTGTTTGCTCCTTTGTGTTTTTACGTATTATTTCCAGACCCCAACATAAGACAATTTATGTCATTCATATACTTTCTTCTAAAAGCAGCCACTCTTGTCTTTCTCATAGTATCAACACCACTTTCCAAAAAGAGGACAAGTGAAGACATAAGTATAAAAAGAGACAGGCATATGAATGTGGATGCCAACTAGAAATAGCCCTCTAAAAAAACCTTAGAAGCTGAGAAACATAGAAACTAGGACTTACCTCAAAATCATTTCTCTTAGTAACATTATTTTTTCTAGAAATCACACAGAAATACTTTATAAACTGATGCAATATCAAACAAGATTTGAGATTTTGAACATGAAATAATAATAGCAAATTTCACAGGGACAAAACTATTTGCTGTCTGTACAACTTTTCAAATTAAAGGCTTACAGGAAGATGTAGGGAAAGGTGTAGACAAAACAATGAAATCACTTTGTTATGCCGCATTTATTTGCATCCAAATTAGAAAAAGGGTAATTAAAGAGTAATGAAATCTGAAGGGAAACATATTTCTAACATTTTCTTTTAATCTGAAATAATTTCTCTATACTGCATTCAATTTATGTGGAAGAGTCACTATATATTTTCTATCCACAGATATGCTTGCCTATTATCCCAAGGTTATCATTTTTTAAACTTGTAAAAATTTTTTTTAAATGTTTCTTAAACTCATTTGATCAAAACAGTCAAAAACGCTAAGAATTATTTCATTGGCCAATTATTCTAACCTTACTCTATATATTACAGCTTGGACTAACCAATCAAAATGCAAAATATTAGCAAGGTCATAGTAGTATAACAAAACATACTACTATATTTCACAGATTACAAAAGACATTAAAATTCTGATACCCCATTCATAAGGAAAAGATTGTAATGAGAATAGAAAATGGCACAACATTAATTCATTGTGTGACAAAGAATATAATGAGAATGGGAAATAGTACAAACATAACTCATTCTTGTTACAGTTTTAAGATTGTAATGTCATGGTTCATATCACATACTTAGCAAGAAGGTGGTAGTCAACGTGTCGCAATATTCAATGGCTATTCTGAATTTAGTAAGAACATTATTTTAAATATATATGCATATATAAACACACGATGTTTAATTTTTTTATTTTCAGGAATGGGCATGTTTAAAATTTAAACAATGTTGCTAAAAAGTTTTATTTGAATAGATAGCCAGTGTATGATTAAAATATGAAGAGTACTGTCATAAATCCACTGGACAAGTGAAAATATGAAACTAAAATGTGCTTTTGGATACATTCAAGTTAATATTTTAAAAAGGAATAAAATATATTGGTAAGCAATTGCTTTAAATAATTTTATGAAGCAATGCGTGATTTTATAAAATATTCAACTATCACACGGCAAAGTCGGAAATGTTTGTTGCGTAGATCCAAATCTTCACTTGATAATCAGTTCAGCTCTCCAGACTTTTTTGAGGAGAACTAATATGTATTTTTTAAGGACTGAAGGCAATATTCTAGTTCCTGGGAAAGCAAAGCTAGTGTTTTATAATACACTCTTTAGTAGCAATGTAAGATGTCTAATGAGCACTTGTGGCCAGGAATATGTTCCAAAGAAAGTCTAAAAAGTGGCTTTAAAGTAATTATAGGGATTTAAAAAATGACAACTCCATTTCATCAGTTTTAAATTATCTACCCTAGTGGAAAGCTGTATTATGGATTGTCACAAACATTGCCTGTGTGTGTGTGTCTGTGTACTTAAAAATACTTTCCTATTTCCCCCCTAGTTGATTCTACATTTTAATTACATGAGCAGTGGTTAATATTAAGATTACATTTAAACTTATTTGCATTTGTTAAATAAATATCCAATAACATGCTGGGATGTGGGGTCAAATTTAATTAACCCAGGATTTAAAAATTGACATGAATTATCCCAAAAATAGATAACCCACACATTTTTAATTGAGTAGTTGGCATGGGAATATTCCACTTTTAAACATCTTTAGTTTATGGGGAAAGTTGAATGTAAAAAGAGTTTTTGCAAAATGAATAATTACCTCTATTAAAATTGTGTTCATTGGGAAAAAAAAGTGCTAGTTCCATTATTAAATAAAAATTCATACCTAAAAGCATGCTTAAAACTACATTAAGTATCTCTACAAATATAGTTACATGGCGTCTTTTTTTTTTTTAATTTCACAAAATCTAAGGTTCTGGAAACTTTCCAGATTTTAGTTATTATTTAGTACATTGAAATGATATTTAAAATAACAATCATTTTTTTCCATGAATTAGGTTTCTGTGTGATATCTGAAAATGACAGGGAAATATAGACAGAGATAGTTTTATTGGCTATAAGTAAGATTAGTCATTAATTAGGTTGTAAAACTGTGATTTGGTGAAACTAAATAATACGGGTCTAAGGGGAATAATATCATAATAGATTTTAAGGATACTTTAGAATTTAAGGATTATATTGTCCAAAACTAATTGTGTGTCCAATGGATGGTCAGGATCTCTTTCTTAACAACTCACTCTACGGCACAGAAAATTCACATCTACACATTAGTTGCCCCTGTAATGACCGTGGTTTAAAGAAAGTGAAGGAAACCTACAGAATTCAAAATTATAGGGTCCACAATTATTTCAAAGTCCAAACAGGTTCCAAAAAGTGAGATTTCAATATTTAACATATCCCAAGAAAAACAAATTATTTGGTCTAAAATATTTTAAGAAAAAGAAACATATATCAAGGTTCATTGTGATGAATTTAAATTATGACCAGGTCAGGGAACTCAAAGGACAACTTTGATGCATTTTACAATGCTTATAAGCAAACTTGCTTTTTGGGAGGTTTACTCCATGTGCATATTTTGAATCTACTAGAGACAACTGGACAACTGTTCTGTACTGCAATATGTACTTACGATTTTTATTCCAGATTTCCTCTTTTTGCCCAAAATAGGTTTCAAGACAAGTTAATTTAATGCAGAAAACAACATGATGCTTTCTTAACCATGGAATATTGTGCTAGAGTTTATGCACAGAAGCAGCTTTATGCATCTAATGTGACTTTGCCTCTTTAACATTTAATGCACCAATTAAGATGTTCAAACCTCAGATTTAAATAGCTGTCTATGACTGCTGACGGTTGATTTATTTCCTGATAATCATTGGAGCTGCTTAAGTGAAAACCAGAGGAAGCATCTCTTTGAGAATACTGCTCTTGTGGAACACTTCCTGCAGGCAGAGTCTGCGATGGTGGTGAGGCCAAAAGGCTGGTGGGACATCTTAGAAATCTGAATACAGGGCTCTCTTGCTTGGAGAGTTGCTTTTATCATCTAACAAATATTTTGGCCATTATTAATATATTAACCATTGCATAGAATTTGGAATTCAATACCAAACTGTGATTGTGAGATTGGGAATATACAAGTTGAGAGAGAGAAAATCTTCAGCAGGTTCCACACGCAGAACAGAGATGGATGCAGGGCTCAATCTCACGACCCTGAGATCATGACCTAAGCCGAAATCCCGAGTTGCACACTTAACTGACTGAGCCACCCAGGCACCCCTACCTTTGTTATTTTTTTTTTAAATTTCAGATGATGAATTTAATTATGAATTAAATTTTAAAAATTCAATATTTTTTAAATTTATAAATTTATTTATTTAAATAATAAAAAATTAAATTTTTTTAATTTCAGGGGATGAAGGTGGTAGTGTTGATAAAACAACTTTTCACAGGCAATCAAAATAAATTCATCCCATACAAGAGG
>CM053605.1:137640279-137666515 GCA_028646535.1 Procyon lotor
CATAAGGGCCACATGCTTGGCTGAATGTTCTGCTGTTCTCATCCTGAAATTTAAGCAAAGGTCCCACAACTCATGTAGCCAGGCCTCACATCACAGACCACCAACCTTCAAGGATTCTGAATCTTAGATCCTAAGGATCTCTAGACATCGAAGTCTTTCCAATCTGTTCACTACTACCTATATCAAATGGCCATCTTCCCTTGTGTGTACTACTGCAATGACTCCATCTTCCCACCCATGCTTCCTTGCCCTACTTCTCTCCTGTAGGCAGGTCCAGTGATTACTGGTCTTCCAGCACCAAGAGGCTTACAAAGTGGAGAATGTGAGAAAAAAAAGTAACTGCAAAATAAGATAGACTGAAATACATACTAAATCAATGATTCAATCCTATTCTGTAGGACCCAAAAGGAAGACATTTCTAATTGTGACTGATAGGAGAGAGGGTGTCAGGTAAGGGAAGATTTTCATTTCAACATTATAAGGTTGTAACAAATGGATTCCAAAATGAATTTTAAAAATTTGACTTAAGCATTTTTTTCTCCTCAAAAAAATCCATGTCTAATCCAGACTTCTTTTGATAAATAATTTTACAGACCAGATACCAATTGGTAAGGTATTTCCTTCCTCCAATCTCTCTCTCTATAATTCGTCCTTACATTGTTGCAGAATTTTTCTTTCTAAAATGTAAATTATGCCACTGTCC
This sequence comes from Procyon lotor, assembly GCA_028646535.1. Classification (NCBI taxonomy): domain Eukaryota; kingdom Metazoa; phylum Chordata; class Mammalia; order Carnivora; family Procyonidae; genus Procyon; species Procyon lotor. The sequence goes on from CM053605.1 coordinate 137,640,983, forward strand.
TGCTGATATGCTCCCCCATGAGTACATAATGAACTCCATCCTCTTTAGAATGGAATGTGTGGTTTCCCACGAGCTGATTTCAGCATCCTTTCTAATCTCATTCCCAACTCCCTGTCCATCCCTCTGAGCACACTCCCCATCAACCATATGATAGAAGAATGTCCTGACCATTCTCATGGGCCCACTACCCTTGCGTTATTCTCCAGCCTGGAGTGTCCTTCATACCTTTGTCCATCTGGTCAGCACCAATTGTCTTTTAAATTCTTACTCTTATGCTGAATTTTCTCTGTGCATTTCTTGTTGCCATCCCTTAAGCTCTTCAATCTGCCATACTAGGAAATAAACACCATTATTATATACATAGTGCTATTATAGTATTTACTATAATGTATATATTGTCAGTCTCAATATGCCCCTTTTTTTATTTTAACATCTCTGAAAATAGAACATGTCTTATAATGGCAAAAATATTAGTATTTGGCATAATTTATTTCCTAGTGTCACATAAAATAATGGTACATCTTACAGTTGATGGCATTTTAGATAAGATGAAATATCGTAGTTCTTTATTATGAATCTCCCTCTCTTTCTAGACTGTGAATATCTTATGTACTATAATACTCTAATTCACATAAGGCATAATATATATGTATTCCATAAATAAAAAGTTGCTTAATTGAGTGGGTGGTACATGCACTTAAGCACCGAAGATAGAAGAAATATTAAAAGACAGTATAATTTTGACTTGTGAATTCTGAATAAAATCTGTGGATTATACCAATGTCTATTTCCTAGCTTTGATACCATACTATAATTATGAAGGATATTATCATTGGGGGAAATACAATTAAGGGCACATGGGATCCATCTGTAGTATATTTTGCAACTTCCTGTAAGTCCTGAGTTATTTATAATCCAAAGCCTGTTGTTAAGAATAAATCCACAGAGATCCATTTAAAAGATTATATGGTTTTGACACCATTGTAGACTAAAATCCAAGTGACATGTGAGTGCTCGATAGCTAGTTGTTTCTGTAATTTTACGTAGTACTGACTGGTCCTTGACCTATCAGAATTATCTCACTCATGTAACTAAAGCTAACAGAATTTATGAGGTGCCTATTTAAAGCCTCTTGGTGTTAAAAGACATTCCTTATGCTTTGATCCTATGTCGGTTCCAAGCCACACACACACAAAAGTCCTAACTTCACTTTTAATTAAAAATAAAAGTGATCTCAGTAGTCAAGATGTGGTCTATGTAATAGTTAAAATTCCAAATCTCATCTCATTTAGTATTAAACATCCTTACCAATACACCCCCCCACCCTCTCCCCTCCAGATGGGCCTGCTGCAGCAAACTAAGAGGGCTAATGACGTCTTTTCTGTTTACTAAGCTTCTACCACATCATTTGCTCTTTGTTCTCTTCAAGAGGCTTTCTAGGTCGGTGGGGGCGGCAGTGCAGGTAATAAGTAGGAACAAAGTCTACTTGACTGACACATGGCAAATAGACAATAGATTCTTCTGGGATTGGAGAGTTTCTAGACCCCGACACTCTCTGGGCTTTGCAAACCTGACTCTCTTCCTCATAGGTGCCTTTATGTGTTCCCTACACGTGGGAGCTCCCTGGTGGCTGTCTTGGCAAGGGTCATATCTTCCACTAAATGCTGAATGTCCTTCGCCCTCGGGACAGCCTATCTTCTCTCTCTGCTCTGCTGCTTTAGGTCGCTAGCACAGCCCATTGCCTTTGAGCCTTCATCAGGACCAGCACCAGATCCCAACATCAGAATCATTATTAACCTCCTCAAGTACAACACCCTGCTTCCCACAAGACTGGAGATAGGGAGAAGAGGCCCTCCCTTGTTCCATGTTGGATGTAGGAAAAGAGGGAAAATGCCACAGAGTTCCAATATTTCCCAAGGTGATTAGACTCTCTGCTTTCCAACTTCAACACTTTCATATGTTTGAAGTGGCTGTTTGTTGAGCCTTTAAAATCCATGTTCTACCACCTCCTTTGCAAGTTCAGCACCATCTCACTTTACCACCTACCCATGGTATTAAGGCGCCAGCCAACATGGCGGCAGAGATCCTTCCATGTTGACGCATCAATTTGTTCTTTGGAAAAAAAGCATGAAACATTAGCTATCAAGGAATCCTATAGTTAATAGCAATGTCTTTTTGAGACAGGTGACTTTTTTTTTTAAATAATCAGGGATTTTAAAAAGATAAAAATCTTTAAGTTTCCAAATCATGTCATGTATTCTTTTAAGATACTTAATCATTTTAACATGTTTAAGAATATCTATATTTCTGTCAAATGGAACATGAGAAGTGAGAAAATTTCAATTGTAAATTAAATAAAATTACACCATATAGTATTAAAGGCAAATATATATATGATAACAGAAATTATTTTGTACTTCGGCTGAAATTCCACTTTACGAACTTCCGTTGAAGAGAATATTTCAACAATGGCACTTCATCAGTATTTTGACATTTGAGATGTAAGCACGAAACATAATTTTAAGATAGGTAAAATAAAATCTATGTATATCTGTGGGAGAGTTTTACATCTAATCCTACATAGGTAGCAAGGATTGTGTGTGTATGAGTGTGCATGTGTATGTACACATTTATACATATATATGAATACACACAAATATATACCTAAATATACTATCATCAGACCTTGCTTCTAATGTATATTGAATTTTTAAGATGTCTTTCTGAAGTAGCTTTGTGTAATTTTGATGATCTTGTTTAATAAGGCATTTAAAAACAAAACAACAAATCTGAATAAAATATCCACTCGTTAAAATCTAAGTCAAAGGCTATACACATGGAAGGCTGAAAAATAACCAGCTTTTAAATTCTGTCCTTTCAACAATACAACTGCACTTTCAAATGTGCTTTGTTGTTTTCTTTTAATTCACTAAAATTAATCTTATAGATGTAGATGCCAGATTTGCATTAATTAAAACTCTACTGTAGAAGCCAGGCTTAATTGCAATCAAATTTGCTTAATTATGCATGGCGAGAGATTCCCAAACGAGAAAGGTTTTAGTAAGGATTTTGGTTTTTTGCATTGACAAAATAAATTGAAATTGTCATTTTTTGTGTTTTATGTAACACTTGTAAATAATTTGTGGAGCACCTTAAGTCTTCTATGTAAAGCAATGTTATTGCTTAAGTAATTATAACAATCTGCATTTTTCATTGTTAATTGCGGGTGTCAGACTCATTAATTTTAATTTACAGACTGTAATGAAATTAAGAAAATTTTATGCTGATCTGCTGAAACTTGTCTTACAGGAAGTTGTTTAATACAACTAAAGTTTGAAAAAGTCAAGACTCATTTTTGTAATTTGTATTTCAACCAATGCAATCATTCCCCAACAGTTTTTTAGTAAAATCTGGCTTCTATAAATATAAAAGCAGATGAATTGTATTAACAATTTTTGTTTTTAAAAATCACTTGATATTCCAAGCACAGTAATCATTAAGCTTCTATTTAAATTTAACTTAGAACTACATCTCTGGTTAAAGAAAATCTGCAAACATTAAAGTATAGTTTCAATTCTATCTCATTTGTTTTCTATGGGGAATTACGTTATTGGGAGAGGGGGAAGACAGAGATAACCAAAATTCGCTTTAATCATTCCTAGATCAATTATCAGTGCACTATTTAACTTACATCTCAACGTGAATCACCCTAATTATTTTATCTCAGATATCTGTCATATATTCATAGTTTTAAAAGCTGCATCTGTAATCTAACTTGATTTTTAAATGTGAATTTAAAACAAAGTAATTCATTTGGAGATTAGTAAGGCATACATTTTAAATAAAGAAAGTTAATGACAAGGAAAAATGCTAAATCTTTTTGATTTCGTGTTAAGATGTTACATTCTGCTCTTAAAGCCCATTTAAACTTTAAGTGGTATAATTATTAATATAAAAAATATAATAGAAACAGAAAGTATCTTTCATGCTTATTTAGTAGCAAGTCAACTCTTAGGGAAATTAGCTAAAGAGCCTTCACCTCGATTATTATTCATCCAATTAAAAATTCCAAAACAATTACTATAATTCTGCTTAAAGCCAAGCATGAAAGTTTCGTAGTCAAACACACTTAGAATTGTTGAATGTCTCAAGAAGAAAATGACAAAGCAAAGGTTATTTCATAATTAAGGCTAACCTTTAATTACAGGTCCTTTTAAATCAAGTTATTCTGAAGGGGTGAAATAAATCATCAAAAGGGTCTTGGCAGTGCATCACTGCATGTAATACTCTACAACAAGGTATCGGTGGTGGGACAGACTTGTTCCCTTTATTAACTTAATGGGAGACATATTAGAGATAAGGAATGCCTAGGCAAGATCCCAAATACACAAATAGGTACCAAATACCTAAAAGAGTTTTCCCATGACTTACAAACAATGAGAAAATTTTAAGACAGTGAGAATTCTGAAGGGCATTTTTTCATCCAAGACTTTAGCTTGAGAACTCCTTTTGTATTTTGTTTACCCTGATAAAAGCTTCGAAATCTGTTCATTTTCTACTTCTTCACAAGCACATTTGCTCACTATTCCATTTTTTCCATTCTTAATTCCAAGCCATTTTCACCAGCCCCTGGGGAGCCAACAAACTCTACTACCCCCAAAAAATTTTTCCATGATTTCCTACACATGTTCTTAAGATATCACAAATTATTGAGATTCATTCTCATAAAAAAATAAAATAAGTAAGTTTTAATATTCTATCATTTTTTCAAAGCACCAGTGCAAGTATATACCAATGCACTAACTGAATTTGTTTTCTGATGCTCCTTACTCTTCAGAATAATTTTTGTCTCCTAATTATGCTTTTGTCTCTATTCATGCTTAAATCTTCATTTTTAATTTGCTTTCTCATTAGGAAGTCATTTCTTTACTCTCTTGTCTCCCCTATTATTCCCTATTAATTCTCCTATTAATTCCTATGCACTTTTTCCAACCATATTGTCACCCTTCTGTCACTCTTTGTTGCCCATAGCCTGTATTCCGTTCTCTGTCCCATTTCATCCTGTCCTCTCTGCCCCTGGTTTCACCCAGAGATGCTATTATGGTGATTGATTTACACAGTGCAGAACATTCCATAGGTATCATATTGCTATACAACATACACATCCCATACAACAATAAATCTAAAAATAACTAGCAAAAGGAGACGTTTAAGTTGAGAGTTAAAAGTGCTAACAGGGTCAACTGGTACAGTCATTGTGTGGATGGTGGTTTCACTACCTTGGAGACAAATGGGCAAGAGCCAATAGAGCTGGGCACTCATGATGAAATCAGTAATAAATCAGACACAGAGTATAAGCATGAATCAAATTACTGTACTCAAATAAGAGCTAGGCACAGACTTGAAAGGAAAATATGTCATTTCCTTCCCTTTCCCGCCATCTCATTTCCATCCATCTTTTGTCTCCTTTACTTGATGTCTGTCTTTCTCATTTCCACCCTTATTTTTAAGTTTCCCTTGTTTTATAATTTTCGAAAGCAGCAAAATGCGTACCCGATTCCTGAAACTGCTTATGCTTCTTATTAAATGTAATTTGATGTGTTAAGACCAGATTTCAGTCCTCTCAAAAGTCAGAAGTGTAATGATGAATAACATCTGTATATCTTAAGAAGTGAAAGCCCGTTCACAATTGAGGATTGAACAGACATAACATCCAAAGATAATTTGTAATCTTCATATGGACCCTAATAAAAGCACTCTATCACTTCAGGGAGATGTCACTTTTTTGTTCTTTTCTCTTCTTTTCCTAGACTCACCCTATTTCAATTGTTCTTTCAATCATTCAGTAACCACCCTCCGCTCAGGTGTAGCCACAAGTACCTCTGTGTTAAACCACTTGTGAGACATATTAAACATGACCTCAAACAATGCAGTACAAATATTGATTGGTGGGAAGCAATAGCACCAGACAGAATGAACTAGCTCTTCTCTTAAATGGGCCACTCATTTAAGGCCAAAACACAGGTTAGTTTCAGAAGAGAAACAGCAAAACAATAAATAGACTTTGCCTACTTCTTAGCTTTTCCTGAAGTGCTTCAAGTTTTTCTTTTTATTATGGAAAAATTCAAACATATGAGCAAGTCAAGAGAGAGTAAAATGAAACTGTGTACCTATCATATGAATTTACCAATTGTTTCCTCTCTCCTAATCTCTTCTGCCATTATAGATCTTATATGTGTGTGTGTGTGTGTGTGTGTGTGTGTGTGTGTGTGTGTGTATCACAGACATATTATATAATCCATAAACCCCAATGCACTTTTAATAATGTTGTTTCTTTGGTTTGAAAAAGAGCCCTTTATCTTTCAAATATTAGTTAAAACTTACTACAGTGGAGTGTCATTTCAACTGATAAAAAATATTTGTCCGTGTCTACTGTGAACAAAAAACTAACCTACCCAGTGGGGATCTAGAGAGTTTAATCGCCCCTTAGAGACTTTTAACCAACACTCTTTTCAGTACTCCCACCTTTGGAAGTATCTGGTGCCTCTCATTTTGAGTCCATTCAGCATTCTCGAGTGGAAATTAATTTGCATTTATTGGTTTTCTTTGATATAAAAGCACAGTTATTGTTTACCTAGCACTCTCATCTTCAAAATTTAGTTGGTATCCCTTCTACTGTTTTATCATTTATATTTTCTTTGTTCTTATAGAATTATATTTCTTTTATTCCTTTATTTTCATTTTAATTTCAGAAATAAATAGGTATAATCTAATCTTGTATGCCCCCACATTAATGTGTAAGCCACTTTTACTTGGCCATTGATACTTAAGTTGGTGGCACATTCCACATGACAATGGTGGGACTCTCACAAATTCCTCTTGGGCAAAGAGGAGAAGTTAGAAAAATTACATTACAGAACAGACAGCAGGAAAACATTGTTTATGCCTCTGTTTCCTATTCTATATATGCCTTTTTTCTTGGTATTCACAAAGCGCTATTCCCAGAACTCTCTTTGTATTTTGATTAATAATATATTTGCAATTGGCAGAGAGATAGAGCAGAGAGGAATTGTAGGTATTACATGTACCTTATGCAGTTTCTTCCCTTTCTGGGAAAATGTCACCTACAAAACATATGGTCCTTCTAAGCTATTTGTAATGAACATTTTTTAATAACATCTGTCTCGTGAACATGTAAAGCAGGAATCCTGTGTAGGTGACATGAAACCGTCAGTTGCGGAACCCTGGGGACAAAAACAGGTTGACAGAGTAAGCTGAGAGTGACCTATGCCTACATCCAAAGCACTTGGGACCAGCGAAGGAGCCATAGAAATGAACTCTTCTCCTGTTTTGATCTAGTTGTGATTTGGTTGATCTGTTTACATGCCATAGGAAACAACCCTAGAACCCAAGATTTCCAAAGAGGGGGATTGAAGAGAATTGGGTGGCTCCCAGAAAGAAGGTGAGACTGGAGAACTGGGCTTAGAAGCTGGGCAGGAGCAGGTGCTCCCCTGGGAGTCTGGATGCAGGTCAGCTTATCTTTTCTGGCCAATGTCACGGGAGCGATGCACTGCAACCATGCCTCCTTGCCCACATCACTCTGTGCGAGACTCCCAGTCCCTAACAGTCCTCCTGGCTACCTCTTTGTCAGGTGTCTGCCCTTGCTTGTATCAGCCCGAGGAGAAGTGTTTGGTAGAAAAGACTTCCAGGGAGCCCCCCCCCAACCCTGCTTGCTTGCCCTGTGGGAGGACAAGGGACCCTGGTTCCAATGCCACTTGGAAACCACACTAGGCAACAGGGTCATTGCCAAAAAGAAACCTGAGTACTGTACCTCAGGGAGCACAGCTAGCGGAAAAGCAAAATAACAAATGATTACTCTGCCCCACTATCTTCTCTTTCTATATAAATCTATTAGTAGATTGCAAGGATGAGTAAACAGCAATCAATTGGATTATTCTTTCTCTGTTTTTTTTAAGCCTATTCTGCCTTGAGTAATGGCATCCTTAACATTTTGCTAAAATCGTACTGTTTTGTTCTCCCCAAGAGTGAACCTTCCCCTGTGTAGTCCCTATTATGTGCCAGACACGGTCAGAGCCTATGTCTTGAAGATAGTGCCACAGGATTTGCTGTTAGATCGAAGTTGGGGTGTGAGAAAAAACGAAGTTGAGCGTGACTTCCTTGAGACGTAGGTGGAGTCAGTGACAGGGAAAATCAGAATTTACTTCTGAAAAAGACAAGTTTAAGAATCCTTTTAGATGCCCAAGGGTAGATGTTATAAAGGCAATAGGACTTGAGTGGAGAAAAAATACATATATTTGGAAGTTGTCCTCACATCACTGGTATTTAAGGCCATATGCTTGAGGGGCATATCAAGGGAAAAACATAGATGGAGGAAAGATGGAGTCCAAAGTCCAACCCACATGTCATCCCAGAGCTACAAGATGAGGGCCAGGAGGAAGGAGGAAATGGGGAGCTTGTAGAGTCCTAAAAAACAAGTGAAGAAAGGATTTCAATGAAGAGAAACAATGGCGTTTGTTAAATGTTGATAGTAGGTCAAGTACGAGGAGAACTAAGAAATTGACTGTTGAGATTGCACAACAACGGAGACAAGAAGAGTGTTTGGGGGCGGGGGAGGGGCTGGGAGGCTGACTGGAGGAGTTTGAAGGAACATGATAACAGAGGAATTGGAGACAGCAAATATAACCACACTTTTTTTTTTTAAGATTTTATTTATTTGACAGAGAGAAACACAGCAAGAGAGGGAACACAAGCAGAGGGAATGGTAGCGGGAGAAGCAGGCCTCCTGCCGAGCAGGGAGCCCGATGCGGGGCTCGATCCCAGGACCTCGGGATCATGACCTGAGCCGGAGGCAGACGCTTAATGACTGAGCCACCCAGCTGCCCCATAACCACAATTTTAAGGAGTTTCATTAGGAAAAGGTTTCAGAGACACAGGAAGTATCTTGAAAAGAAAGACCCAAGAGAAGAAAACAGCTAACAAAAGGCATTTTAATATGGGAGAAATGATAGCACTTTTCTCTGCCAAAGAAGAGGTCTAGGAAAAAGGGAGAAGCACTTGTCATGGAAGAGAGAGGGAGAATTGTTGCATCAAGGTTTTGGGTAGACCATTAAGGGGGTGGTTTGCAGGAGAATGGAGACTCTGTCCACAGTAACTGGAAGGTAAACAGAGCAAATAGACACAGATAGGGAAGTGGGTAAGCTGGTGGGCTTCAGAGAAGTTCTATTTGGGCTGATTCTGTTAACTCAGTAGAATAACAAGCAGCAGCCACAGCAGGAGTACTGGATGGTTTCTCGGAGAGCACTGTGTTTAAATGGAGATTACAAGTCTGTTATGACCATTACCGTAATGACAGAATCGGGGGTATTTGGGAAGTGACCAAGGGAAGATGCAGAGGAAGAACAGGAGGAGAGTCAAAGAACAGAGAGTGAAGCTTTACCTCCTCCTGCCAACTCTCCTTGGATTTGTCCTCCATCCCAACGAACCCCAACACCTCCACCCCCGGAAGGACACCCAATGCTAGAGCATCTCTTCACTTTGCAAGGATCTTAGCAGTTAGCTAATTCAACCATTGACCTTATTAGCGTCCCTTCTCAAGGTACTTAAACTTGATTCTTCTGCCTAGAACACTGTGCTCATAGATCTTTGCAAGGATCTCTCATCACTCAGATTTCACTCCTAATATCTTTTACTCAGAGACCATCCAAGACCACCCACGATAGTCTGAATATTCCTATCCCCTCAAAACTGGAAACTCAGCTGATTATCTCTCTAGGTCTCAGGGTGGGGTTTATATGCAAAATTAGGAGCCTGGAGACTTTGATCTAAATCTAAGTAATCCTTGTTCTTATTTTCAAACATTACGGTGGTTTATGATTATATGAATTCAATTTATAAATTATTTTAAGTTTTACACCCTATGTCTTCCTTGTTGCTCTCCTTTGGACACACCCTTCTTGTGACGTGGCTCCCTGTCATTTCTTAATCTTGGTGTTTGTATCTGTTTCCTGAGGCTGCTGTAACAAATTGCCACCAGCTTGATTGCTTAAAACAATAGAAACTTAATCTCTTAGAGTTGTACAGGTGAAGTCCCAAATCAGTAGCACCCAGCTGGAATCAAGCTGTCCGCAGGGTTACCTTCTTCTAGAAAGGCTCGAGGGGAGAATCCGTCCCTTACCTCTTCTACCTTCCAGTGACTCCTGGCAGCCCTTGGCCTATGGCGGCATATTTTCAATTTCTGCCTCTGTCTTCATATCACTTTCCCCTCTTCTGTTCCAATCTTCCCCTTCCTCCTTCCTATATGGATACATGTGATCTGATAATCCAAGATAATCTCTGTGCCTCAACAGCCTTCACTTAATCACATCTGCAAAGACCCTGTTGTATTATATATTACAAATTTATCATTTTTGAATCTGGAATCATTTAAATATTTTAATACTCTGATTCAATGGTGTGCTGAAGCTGGCTTATATCAGCTCACGGAGTCGACTGTTAATTTTTCAGGAATTTTATGAATGGTTGTCCAACACAGCTATTGTGAAAAAGTAAAGTACATACATTCATAATCAGAGAAGTTGTACCTAAAACAATGGTGGTAAATAACCAAAGCCCATCAGGTCCCAGTAATTGTACTAGATTTTACTATTTCATTTCTCTTGAAGTTGTCCATCATGCATGGACATGGTGTGCTCTGACACATCTGTTTCAAACTCTGCATTTAGTGATTTCATCTTAGTAGCTTGAAAATTGTGCATGGTAGGTTATTTACACCATGGAAATCAGCTTAGTTTACAAATTGGGGCTTTTTCAAAAAACTGTGATGTACTCTTTTTTTTTTTTTAAAGATTTTATTTATTTATTTGACAGAGAGATCACAAGTAGGCAGAGAGGCAGGCAGAGAGAGAGGGGGAAGCAGGCTCCCTGATGAGCAGAGAGCCCAATGCGGGGCTCGAGGACCCTGAGATCACGACCCGAGCCGAAGGCAGAGGCTTCAACCCACTGAGCCACCCAGGTGCTCCACTGTGATGTACTCTTAAAATCACTATAGAAGCTACATAATCTTTAAGTCTGAAACCAAGCAAGGCTTAAGGAGATATTTTCAGAGAAAAACATCCTTTTAGGTTTCAGGAGAGACTCTCTATGTCTTCAGTAATATTGTGGGATAACCATTTTCTCCTTTAAAAACTTTATGGGAACACTCTGATAGAAGCACTAAGCAATGTGAAATAGATGTAAGTCTGTTAGAACTAATTCACTGCTCAAGCAAAGAGATCAGCAGAAAATAAAGGGAGATAAAATTTAGTAAGCTAATAAGATGACTGAATTTTCTGACAGGGTTAATTCATTTGTAAAAAGAAGAGGATCTAGACCTACTGGAGGAGAAACAAGCTTTTACTATATAGGAAAGTGTTTACATTACATATATTTATTGCTGATTTCAATCTTTCTTTGAAAAAAACTAAAGCTTTCATAGGCTAATCATCTTCCTTATCTTCTTATTCTGCCTAATTAGTAATTATAAATTGCCTATTTTAAAACAGGATCTAGGACACACTGAGAATTTTTAAAAAGTTAAATCAAGCTGGGCTGAATGCCCAGAAAAATTAAAAATTTAGTTTAACACTCTTGGGCTTTCTATGTATGTCCATGTGTCTATGATTGGGTTTATTAGACATAACTAATTGAAAATAAAAGATAAAATACCTGGAAATTAAACCTCAAGTAATGTTAGTAAGTGATAAGAAAGATTTTTTTAATCAGAGTTCAATGGACAGGAAAAAGGTCTATCAACTAATTTAATTCAAATTTTCCTTGAAAGAAATCTAAGGTGTTCAGCTTACCTGCCAGGTTAAAATTAATACCTGGAAACAGAAAGCTCACTCCCTGAATCCAGGACTAAGAAACACGCTTATTAATGGAGTCAGGGCTAGAAAAAGTTGAAAGGGAGAGAAAACAAGAATTAAATCATGAAAGGAAAAAGACAAAGCAAAGCTTCTAGCAAATGGAGCAGAAAGAGAAAGAGATTGGGAACATGGGATTTAGAGGGGGTCTAGCTCAGTGGTAGAGCATTTGACTGCATACAGGATTTAAAATTTGTTTCGCAGGAAGAGATGGGGAGGGAGACAAACCATAAGAGCCGGCTGGGAGGCCGGGGTGGGGGGGGTGGTTAGGGATAAGGTGGCTGGGTTGTGGACACTGGGGAGGGTATGTGCTATGGTAAGTGCTGTGAAATGTGTAAACCTGACAATTCACAGACATGTACCCTGGAGCAAATAATACATTATATGTTAATTAAAAATAAAATAAAATTAATAAAATAAAATTTGTTTTGAGGAATATTCTTAGGATGAACATCACAGTGGGGTGTCTCCCTGTCCTTTGAGTAATTTGACTAGCCACAATCCTCAGCTGTTGAAGTGGATAATCTTTTTAAAGACTGGCTTTGCTTTTTCAGAGTGCCTAGCAGAGTGCCTTATGGTGAGTGACACCATGTAATTTATCACCTAATTACTTAGTATTTGTTCTGCAAATGTCAGAGGCTCTGCTGGATCAAACCAAAAGGGCCAAACTAGTGAGAATGCAGACCCTAGAATTATCCATGATCACCATGGCATAGCTATATTAGAAACTTGCCAAGAGCAGAAATTCCCCTCAAAAGGGAATCAGCTGGAAGGTAAGAGACCCCTCACTTTGGCCAGAGATAAAAAATGTTACAGATGTACATGAGAACTGCGCCATATGGAACGCTAGTTAGAATATAGTTTGGTTTTCGTTTTTAAAGCTATCTTGACCTAGTTTTAATGTCCCGGCTAGAGGCTGGTCAACTTCTCTTGTCCAGATGCTGATTAAAACACAGCCCACACACTCCCAGCATGGGACTCCTACACTCCTGCACTGCCATTCACCTCACCGGGTACCAAACAACCAGGAGGAGCTCCGAGGCTCTGGAGCCTGTGAAATTATACCAATTAGCCGATACACAGGGAACCCCAAACCTAGATAACTCCACCCACTTGCCACACGTAAGCTGCCTTCAAAACAGTTGTCACATTTCAATAGAAAAGCATTAAGATACAGGAAGTAACCTAATCAATGACAATAACTACATCAGACACATTTTTCATCAATATTGTTACCTATATGTTTTTATCAGTATATGTATCGATCTATCTTTGTGTAAATAAACTAAGCCTCAACAACGAAAGTAATGACAAAATAGCTCAGTGAGCCACATCGCTCTACACCACCTCACAGGGCTGTTCTTCCCTCCTGGCCCCACCAGTCAGAAGAGAGCAGCTCTAGAAGGAAGAACTGATAAATTGCAAGAGGGACATGGCTTCTATAAAATTGCCCAGCACTCTTGTGGTGGCTGTGACTTCTGCATCCCATCTTTAATCTCCCAAAGCCCATCTTAATCTTCTAAGATTTTGAAAGTCAAAGAAGTGCTTTGGTCTATTCTAGGAACTAGAGGTAGGTAACTATTAGCAAAGGGGAAGTAACCCCACCATTATATATATATGTCCCCTAACTTCCCTGATGCTTAGTTCTTCATCTGTAAAATCTGAATGACGGTCTCCAGGTCATTAGATGAACAAAGCTGACAAATGTACAGCAGTACGTCTGGTTCTTGAAACAACAACCTTTAGCCCATGGTAGCTCTATGTCAAAGTTAAAATTCTGCTACTAAATGTCACTTAATCCTTCAAGTTAGCTTTCATACCCACTTCTTCCACTTAGGACTCCTGGCTCTTACCCTACCAAATCCTCTCGCCTCGTCAAGCAGTAACTAATCCACTCTGATGTCTCCTTCCTTCCAATTACTCTGTGTATCTCTTCCTGGTGTGTTGTTAAGGAAATAACTGATTTCTACTGCTTCAGGGTCAGACTCCACTTCCTCATTTCCAAGGTTCCAATTTCCTAGTTTCTTTCACCATCGATTTCCTCAGCTATACATCTAGCCAGGTGATCCCAGTCCCTGAAACATGCTTCTACTAAAGGGAAAAACCCAGCTGCTTCCCTACAGTGCCCTGAATGGGCCATTCTTAGTCTCACTACTATGCTTTTTCCTGTTCTGTAACATCCTCCAGGAAAGTCCTTGAAAGAAATTTTACTCTATTTCCAAGGCCAGTTCAATTATATGTTTTCCATAAATTTTCTTTTATCTCTTCAAGATTATCTCTACTTGTTTTTACTTACCCCTGCCTTCTTTGCACTTGTGTTGTGTTTTGTTGATACCCATACATTATGGAAATGTATTTTATGTCCCCAAGAAAATTATAAACATGATTAAGCAAAGATGATACCATTCATTTCTCTTGGTGGCTTAGCGCTTGGCACTAAAAGTGTTCATTAAAAATTTGATCACCTGAAAATAGCATGCCTAAAATGAAAACTGGCATTTATGGAAGATTTAGTTTGTGTCCAGCACATGCCCTTTATATGTAATCATCATTGCCCAAAAGAGCTATTTTGATGGTTATGAATTATTGCCATTTACAGATGAGGAATCCATGACTGGGCGACATTAAGTCATGGGCCCAGAGCTGCAGCATCAGTGAGCCCAGCAACTGCCATTTACCTACATTCTGCCTTTCTCCCTTGTCTTCCTCCCAGGTATACAGCAGTTGACCAGACATATTGGTCTTTCTTTCCTCCTTGGAAGAGTTCAAGTTCATTCCCATTTCAGAATGTTTTCACTCTTGGTTCCTTCTTGATAGGGTCTTCCTCCATATCTTCACATCATTGTCTCATTCTCATGACTGAGTCCTCAATCCAATATTAATCTCTTCAGAGAGATATTTCCAAACCACTGGAGCCACAGTGGTCCCCAATTAGTTCCCATCATATCATACTATGTAATCTTCTTCATAACACTAATGAAGGTCCCAAATTATCTGACATTATTACTTTTTGAGAGACAGAGAGAGAGAGAGAAAGACGGAGAGAGTGACTCTCAAGCAGGCTCCACACTTAATGCAAAAGAACCCCACGTGAGCCTCAATCTCAGGATCCTGAAAGCATGACTTGAGTCAAAATCAAGAGTTGGATGCTTAGCTGACTGAGCCACCCAGATGACCCTGCTATTATTCATTAGTTATAAACAAAACAAAATCCCTGTCATTATAGAATTCTATGTATTTCACTTAGACTGCCCAGGCAAAGGCTTGCTCTCTGTCTTTAAGATGCACTTCTAAAAATACAAACCTAGGTCATAGAAATAGGTGATATCATCTATTTTTAACTTAAAACATTTGTTATAAGCTCTTTTTTGTTCTATTTGCCTTTTAATAATACTTTCCTGTTTGCATTCAAAATAATAAAATTCTTTAAATTATAAAAATTATTATGAACCATATGAAATGCTGTCTTTGCAGATAGAAAGTGGTATAAAATTGTGATTTCATGCAGTTCAGTCAAACAGACTAGCTTTAGAGATCTGTAATCTCTAGACCCCAATTGCAGTTTTCTAGACCCCAGATTGCTGTCCTCTGAGTTATCAGACTTGGGGGAAAAAATTACCCTCTATAAAGTTGCTTTCCACACCACTCAAAATAAAAGTCATGTGCTACAGAGAATTCTGGTTTACCTTTGATACATTTTATGGAAGTGTATGTTGTGAAATAGTTAAACATTAGCTTGATTGTATAGATAAAAAAGAGAAAACACTTTGAAATAGGCATGGTTAATGGCTCCTTTTTAAAAGCAAAATCTAACTATAGGCACATACACACTGAGACACAGTGCATCCATCAACCTCAGAAAAAGGTTTCTGGTCTGAGTATTGACGTGCCAGATAGTGGCAGAGCTCACGATAATGGAGCAGCTTTATTCCTAGAGTGATGTTTTTAACTGGGACTTCATTGATGTGCGAGGTTTCCTGAGAGAAAATAACAGATCAAAAATGGTTGATTTCTCAGGTTCACAGGAGATTTTTTTTTTCCCTTGACAAATTATGCGGAATTTTCCTATAGGTCACTAGATTTCACTAACTCTATCTTCAGACAACTCTAAATTATTTGTGCAGATTATCCAATTTGTGGATTATTTGTAGCATTCATTTTAATTTTGACTTGTCTATACCTAACAACTGCCCACTTCTGAATCAACCCTTTTCCCTGAACGCCCACCAGCATGCACTCAGGAAATAGCAGCTTAAGTAAATCCAAATTAAGAAGGCAAATCTTTCTAATCTAATGTTGTATAATATAACCCACTCTAAAATATTTGGAAATTTTGTATTATATTGGGTCATTTATGACTCTATATTCCTTCACTGGGGTGTGATTTGCCATATCTGTTTTGAATGTTTTGATTCAAGATTCTAAATGTTTATCACCTTCAAGAATTACATGTGCAGTTGAGATCCACTTAGAAGAAGTATCACAGGATAAATTTAATACTATATGGTTTAGATTATAATCATGGTTTACTGAGATAAAACAGTAAACTTCTCTAGTCATCAATTTTGTACAGATCAGAACGAAAGTCCTTAATAGAAGCACAAGAACATGAATGATATTGCCAAGAACTACACTGAAGAAGTAAAACGAGATCTAAAGAAATAAAAAAGAAACCCAACACTGATTAAAGAGAGTTCATTGAAGTTCATTGATTAAACCACAGTTCATAACAAATGAGAAGGATCCTTTTCAATTTATAGAATACTTTCAAATTTAGGTACTCCTGGAGCCTGTTCTCAATCTAGGTTTTTATACATTTGGATTTTAAAAGCCTGGTATTATCAGGTTTTTCTTGCTCAGCCAGAAGCGTCTATGAATATCTTCCCAAGGAGGATTCTTTATACATTGGATGTTTTGAAAGCCCCCTCAGACACAGGACCTGATACCTGAGACAGAGAAAAATCTGGAACACCTTGCAGGAAACAAGAAGGGAAATGCATTTGTAATAGAACTTGATGTTTCATGGGGGGAGGGTAGTGGCAAAGCTAGAAAGACCTGGGGGGAAATACACAAGTTCTGTGGAGCTGTGTGCTAAATGATACATTGTTAGGAGCTGAACTAGGCCCGTAGGTCCCAATTCATGTTGAACTCCTCAACTCTGGTACATAGGAAAAATCAAGCCAAAATGAGGTCATTAGGATGGGCCCTCATCTAATATTACTGGCATCCTTCTTTAAAAAAAAAAAAAATTATTTATTTATTTGTCAGAGAGAGAGAGAGAGAGATCACAAGCAGGCAGAGAGGCAGGCAGAGAGAGGGGGGGAAGCAGGTTCCCTGCTGAGAAGAGAGCCTGATGTGGGGCTCGATCCCAGGACCCTGAGATCATGACCTGAGCTGAAGGGCAGCTGCTTAACCAACTGAGCCACCCAGGCACCCCTTACTGGCATTCTTCTATAAGTGCAAGGGAGTCATTTCCAGGGAATGAAAAGAGCTTCTTAATTGTGCATATTTATGAGCATGTAATAAAGAAAACACAAATTGACATCAGACACTTGAGGTATTTTACTTTCTCTTTGTTTTATACTGTATGGTGAAGAGAAGTGCATCATAGGGAGCAAAATATGTAGCCTCTTCTAACCTCTTTCTTCTTCCTTTCCATGCCTTCATTTCCCTTTCTATGTTTCTCTACTTCTATAGCACCGTGTAGTAGAATGAATCTGAACCGTCAAATTAGTCAGATGAGTATGTAAATGCCAGCTCTGCCACCTGTAAGTTACTTAAATTCTCTGAGCCACAGTTTCATGATGTAAACGAGTATAAAACTTGCTTTAAAAGTCTCCATCATTAGGAGTGCCTAGTGGCTCAGTTGGTAGAGTATGCAACTTTTGATCTCGGGGTTGTGGGTTCGAGCCTCACACTGGGGGCAGAGATTACTTAAAAATAAAATCTTAAAAAATATATGTTTATATATGAAAAGTCTCCATCATTAAATAAGAGGAATAGAAAAATTGACTAAATGACACTACAAGGAAGCAACCAGCCAAATGTAAGTTGTGGGATACTCTACAGGGTAGAGTGGGATAATCTACAGGCTAAATGGCCAGGTTTCCTTTACAAATAAATGGCATAAAAAAGGACAAAGTGACACTTAATGATTAAAGGGGGGGGACATATCAATCGGATGGTGTGTGTGTAATTTGTTTGGATCCTGATTTAAACAAACCAACAATAAGTTTTGTTTGTCTGTTTAGTTGAATTAGGGAAATTTGAATACAAATGGGTATCAGGTAATGTTAGCAACTAATTATTTGGGGGTTTGGGCTTGTAATTGCTATGGTCTGAATGTGTCTTCCCAAAATTCATATATTGAAATCCTAATGCCCAAAGCAATGATATTGAAAGGTAGAGCCTGTGGGAGGTGACTAGATTATAAGGATGGAGCCCCCATGAATGGGATTAGTGCCTTTATAAAAGAGACTTGATACATGGAGCACTGGGTGTGGTGCATGAACAATTAATCTTGTAACACTGAAAAAATAAAATAAAAGTATTTGGGGGGGAAAGAGACTTGAGAGAGGATACAAGAAGTTCATGAAAATAAGAAATTGTCTTCTAAAGAATTCTCAGGGGGAAAAAAATTTAAAATAATAGAAAATTAATTCCAGTGATAATAGTGCCTATAAAAATATGGATGTGGCTAACAAAGTACTCACCAGAGGAAAATTCGAGATCTTAAGTATTTCTATTATTAAATTAAAAAGAATGAAAAACAAGAAACTAGGAAACAAAAACAAAGGAAGCCAAAAAAAGGACATGTGACTTCATAAGAATAAAAGCATGAAATGCACGAATTGGAACATAGAAAAATAAGAATGTTTTAAGTAAAACCAAGATTTGGTTCTTTGAAAATAGGAATTAATTAGACAAATCTCTAGTAAGACTAAAAAAATAACATATGTAAAACATTAAGCACAACATTGGAGGTACTATCATTTATACAAATATTTTAAAGATTATAAGCAAAAGCTTTAGACAGTTTTTTGCTAAGTTATGAAATTTGTGAAAATAATTGACCAAACTGGCTCAAAATGCTATCAGATCCATGGAATGTGAGAAATTAGAATAGTTATCAAAGAATCACCCTCCCCAAAAAAAAGAATCACCCCTCAAAATGGCATGGGGCTCTGTTTTTTCAAAAAAATAAGTTCTACTGATTATCCATTCAAGACAAATCATTCTTGCCTGTGTTTAAAAAGATACTTTAAAAACATACGAAAGCAAAGAAAATACCACAATCCATTTTTCAGTGGCTTACCCAATGAAGAAAGTATCAGGGAAATAAAAGGGTAGGACAAACTCATTTAGGAATACAGTTATAAAATACCCTTTAAAAAAATTAACAAGTAGAATCCAGCAATGTTTTAAAAGTTTAGCATCCTGTGACCAAATAAGGATTATTTCTGGAATGCAAAGATGGTTTAATCTTAGAAAGTCTAGCAATAGAATTCATCAAATAAATATGCTAATGAATAAAAATGATATGATCATCTCAATAGATGCACACAACTCTACAAAATTTAATAAATTTAATAAAATTCTACAAAAATTCAGAATAAGAAGTCTTAGTAAAATAAGATTATGACAGTGGTTTCTTACCATAATGGAATTAAATACTTGATTGATAATTAAATGTGAAAATCTGTCATAAACCACCACCCAGGATTCTGTTAAATGGTAGGCAATAGTCATTCCTACTAAAACCACAATAAAACAAGGATGCTTGCTAACATCCTTTTGGAAGTACCAGCAGTGAATTGTTAAGCAAATTAAGCAGATTACATTAAAAATGTAAAAAATAATCCTTAACAAAAGTCTGTTTAAGAAACAGGCCATGGAGGGTGCCTGGGTGGCTTAATGGGTTAAAACCTCTGCCTTCAGCTCAGGTCATGGTCCCAGAGTCCTGAGATCAAGCCCCGCATTGGACTCTCTGCTCAGCGGGAGCCTGCTTCCCCCCTCTCTCTGCCTGCCTCTCTGCCTACTTATGATCTCTCTCTCTCTGTCAAATAAATAAATAAAAAATCTTAAAAAGAAAGAAAGAAGAAAGAAAGAAAGAAAGAAAGAAAGAAAGAAAGAAAGAAAGAAAGAAAGAAAGAAAGAAAGAAAGAAGAAAGAAAGTGGCCATGGGGGTGCACTGGTTGGCTCAGTTGGTTGAGCGTCTACCTCTTTGTTTCACCTCAGGTCATGATCTCAAGGTGGTGAGAAACAGTTCCATGTTGGGCTCCACACTCAGCAGGGAGTCTGCCTGAGATTCTCCCTCTCCCCTTGAGCTCCCTCCTGCCGCTCTCTGTCTCTCTCTCCCTCTCTTTCCCTCCCTCTCTCTCAAATAAATAAACAAAATCTCCAATATTTGCTTAAAAAAAAAAGGACCACAGACCAAATTTGGCATGTTCTAAACTGGTAAAACAAATTTGATCTCACTGATAGAGAAATGCAAACTAAGTGAAAGTTATCAAGTGAGTAAAGATTTTTTTAATACGCCATATTTATGAAAATATAAGAAAATGGGATACACCACTGATAAATTCATGACTGGTGGACATTTGATGCATTTAAAGACTTAAGGTGCATATTTTCTTTCACCAAGAAATTCCATTTATAGAAATACTTCCTAAAGAAATAATTGGAGCCATTCTCATATGTTTGAATAAGGATATTTAACACAGGGGATGGTCATGACATTGAAAAATCAGTAACTATTTAAATGTCTAGCCATAGAGGATGGATTAAATAAAATACAGTGCCTCCATACAATGGAATAATATGCAAGTATTAAAAATAATGTTGAAGCATACATATAGTGCCTTTTTTGAAAAACAGAAGACTGAAATAGTGCCATCAGTAACTAATCCAAGGGAGCTGGTGAAAAAGCCAGTTAAATAACTCTATATTTAGAAAACCTCACCCTGGGATGACTCTCTATAAAATGCTGGGCATTTAAATGTAAATGAATTCAATACCATTTCTCTTTTAGATTTTCTTAAAGACTTAATACTCTATTTAAAGTCAGTGAAAACACAAGGAATTCATGGCGTAACACTATCCTTTTCTGGGATACTCCTTCAGTTGTCCAATTTCTTTATACACAATGTACTCGCAGAACTTTGAGTTTGGGTGAGATTGCTCCAAGACTGGAAAAACCATGAAGTAAGCACAATTTATCATGTCCTATTACAGTAATCTATCGTTGACATTTCAGCATGATTTCTGCCAACTACATCCATTTTCTAACCTCAGTTACTCAGGCCTGTGCTATTAGAACTAGATCATCTATTTCATTGCCTGGTGAATTTGTGCTCTGCAGATGAGTAGCATGGTATTTTCCAAGGTAACTGGTAAGATTTTAAACTTGGTTTCCAGTGACGAAAGACACACTTGAAACAATGCCTCAGTTTAGTAGTTGGACTTGAGGCACCTTGGCAGGGTGTTTCGGTAGGTTAACAAAAAAGTCTTTAATGTGGGATGCCCGCACGGAAGGCTTCATTGTAGAGAAATCTACATTCAGGTATAATAGGTGAAGTTAATAGCATTAAAAGATCTTATAAAAATTTATATCTTAATAGGCCCCTCTGCAACCTGTACCTTGCCCTGAATAAGGAGATAAAATCACGGCTGAAACTTCCCATCTAGATTGCCTGTGAAAATTTACAACAGCTTCTTCATGTCTTTTTTTTTTTTAAGGTCCTAGCGTTTACCAATTTTGTTTTTAGTTTTCTTTTCTGAGAGTTCCCTACATCCTTCCTGTTTTCTGCCTTCTCATCCCCCAATTCCCACTCCACCCAGTTCCTCCTTAACCAAGGAGAAAACAGAGATGCTCAGGCCCCTAGGGATTTTTTTTTTTAATTCATCTATCTAACATAGTGAATGCACTTGAGGTTAATTAGATGAGCACATTTTACGATGCAAAAGAATAGAATATCGGAGTCATGCAAGGACGAAGGGGGTCGAGAAAACCAGGCAGGATGGTGGTAAGGAGAAAGGAAAGGTAAAAAAAAAATGCAAAATGAGCAAACAGAAGTGGTAAAGCTACAGGACCTTTGGTATGATTCTTTGATGAGCAATTGTATGCATGACCTTCAGAGGAAACTTACCTATTTCACGATTTGTTGACAGGCTTGTGTGTGACATTTTGACTAAAGGACCTAGTTACATTGTGAAGAGAGGAAAGTACCCTTTAGGTAAGGAATATAAACAAATGTCTTCAACTCAGACATTTTTGAAAGAGCTCAAGAGACTCCGGCTAAAGTGCATGTGGATGACATCCTGTAGCCGTTTTCAAAAAGAAAGATATTTGAGAACCTACGAGCTCGCTGCTAACTCATTTTCTCAGATTTCAGTAGAAAAATAGAGAGGACCTAATACAAGAATTAGAAAAATGTGGCTATTCTAAAGAAAGAGAATTTGGGAAATAATAAAGGCAAGAAGCTTATGAATGGAATTTGTAAATTTCAACCTGGTTTTTAAATATATACAGCTACCCTTAAAATTTCCTATTCAGAATAGAGTTAACAAAGGGGAAGTTGATATTTCTACTCATCACTACCATAAAGGACATTTGGAATGTTCCTGCTTCAAAGGTACTGTTTAAGAAAAATTAGAATATTTGACAGAGATTGAAATCTCTAAGGAGAAAGTTATGAAACATCTTGAGAAAATTCAAGCTCACTAGAACAGCAGGAGTGGATGACATTTAGCAATTAACTCCAAGGAAATAAAGAAATGCGCAATAGCAAAAATGCTGATAGGTTTTGCAAAAAACAAAGTAATCTATGTTGGCCTTGAACAGCTGTTAAAAGTTCCTTCAAAGTCACTAACTAGTAATGAGCTGAAAATTCCTTTCTATCATCTATGTGCTTCCAATGGGGGGAAAAGAGAGAGAGAGAGAGAGAGAGAGAGAGAGAAAAGGGTAAGCTTCACACTTTACAGAGATTTGTAGATTTTTAATAAAGGATCCTAGAGAAGGCTTTGTAGGCCTGGCTTTCGGCTTCTTCTCCAAAGGGAATGCACTTGCTGCATAATTCTATCCAGCACATAAACCTTCCCTTGAATCATCAGGTCCTGCAAGATGAACATCCCGGACATTTATGAATGAGATGCTCTAATGGGCATCTCAAGTTCTCTTGCTAAATATTTTATCTTATATAAAAGGAAATTCATTAAAAGTATGTTAGGCATTCTTTTATTAGAATAATGTTGGATAGTTGATATCAAAGAAGAGCTATACTTTAAATGATTTAAATTCTTTATTGCTCTTTACAAGCCAAAAGTCATTATCAACTAGCTAAGGGCTCCATTTAATCACAAGCAAATATAGTAAGGCAATCACAAGCAACAAAGAAAAAGCAAGTTTCAAACAGAAGCCCACAAAATATATCTGATTCTGAAAAGTGAATATACTCCAAAGAAGCTTTTTAACTTATCTTGACAAAAACCATTCCATAGCTGGGGTTAAAAAGATTTCCACATGTGCGTTTGTGAATATTGCTGACAGGGTTAATTATGGATTTTTAATATCAAAGCTATAGTTGTTTTCCGTATATGAATAAAAGTATATATTTGCATTTTTAGTCAATGTAAGTTAACTATTATTTTCTTCTGTCGTAGACTACCGAATGCTTGGAATTGTACCAAGATTGAATTAAGAAGAGTAAATCATGAGCTTTTGTATGTGAATAAAACTAAAAAGATCATGATCATTTTCATAAAGCGTCTGTATCAGATCATTCGCTTCTATGTTAAACCCACCGCTGCAGAATGTGAATTCTCTACTCCCCACCTAGCTACCCTTCAAAACAATCTCAAGTTTGCCCTCCAATTCACAGTGATCTCTCCTTTCTCTGAAGCCAAGGCACTTAAAATTTATAGCACTCATTTGGCAATTAATCATGTAATGACCTGTGATATTTCTTTAATTGATATTATTTAATCTCTCTCTCTCTCTTCTCCCCCTTCCTCTACTCCTTGTGTCTTTTTTTTTTCTTTCTCTCACTCACTCTCTGTCTCTCTTTCACATCTTTTAAACTATGTTTTCAGCTTTTATGGGAGCAAGTATGCAGTAAACTGCCACGTTACAACACATTAATTCATGGCACACAATACTGTGTCTCGCATTCCGTAAGTGCTCAATAAAAGTTTGTTGACTTAAAAAGTGAGTCCAAGAACTTAACCTTAGACTAGAGGCCTAGCACGTACCTGCAAAGACTAGATTAAATTGATGAGGTATGATTTGAAGGATGAGACATGATAGGTAGCTAGACAGTAGGATGTCTCAAGGCTTAGCAATCTTTCAGAGATGTTGTGCCAAATCTGCATTCACCCACTCCTTCCCAAGGTCAGATGCATGTCAGTGCCTTTGGGAGAAGGAAGCATGGCAGAGTCTCACAGAGCATTTACCCACCTGCCCCAACAGAGGCCACTGTAGTATGAAACAGCTTTGTGTCTCTTAGTAGAGGAAAGCCAAGACCAAAAAACAAATGCTTCCAGGACTTAGACACCTGGAGTCACCATGGAGGGAGAAGGAGGAACATTAAGAGGTTTTTTCTTCTATCTCCATGCTCCTTTCAATATCTGAGCATTCTAAAAGCCTGAGTCTTAATTATCAGCCAAAAAAGCACACGGTTTTCATTTACCAACAAGGGAGAGGAAAACAAGATACGGCAAAATGAATGAAGAGAGTTTCCGAGAGAACTTTGGTATCCAACAAACTTCTTTCTTACATTTTACTTAAGACATCAAAACCATCTCAATACCATCTCAGACATGAAAAGCAAAAGACATTAAAAAATATCAAATTGAATGAAGAGAAACAGGACTGGCTGGTAATGAAAGCTAAAACCTTCTCTCAAATCTTTAGTTCAAGTAAGTAGCTTTAGCTGAGCTCTAGAAATGGAAAACCTCACTTAAAGATTTACTGCCTATTTAGGGGCACCTTGGTGGCTCAGTGGGTTCAGTGGCTGTCTTTAGCTCAGGTCATGATCTCGAGGTCTTGGGGTGGAGCCCCGAGTCCTGCTTCCCACTAAGCAGGGAGTCTGCTTCTTCCACTGCCCCTCCCCCTGCTTGTGAGCACCTGTGTTCTCTCTCTCTCTCTCTCTCACTCTCACTCTCTCTCTTTCTCAAGTAAATAAATAAATAAAACTTTTTAAAAAAAGACTTACTGGCTATTTAGTCACCAATGATACCTCATTGAATCTAAGAACACAATAAGATATCAGATTCTCCATGTTCACCTTCCAGAACACAAAGTAGATTCGATAGTTTTGTTTTGTTTTGTTTTGTTTTTTTGCGGTACAAGAAGGTGCCTTTATTATAGCACAGGCATAGGGCACTCACTGTGGGCAGTAAGTTGCACTTGTGATTGTGAGGAGCAACTGATTACACACCACTCCCCCCACAAACTTAAAAGTACATAGATAACATAAGTTTCTAAAGGGATTTCCACATGTGAAAGAATGCTTATAGGATTCTGGAGATCTGGCTATTATTGTCAAGGCGAGGTTGCTTTTAGTCTCTAGCAAAACATTAACACGAAGGCAGCCATGAGTTCCTTGAGTAACGT
>CM053605.1:137667015-137695891 GCA_028646535.1 Procyon lotor
GTGAGGAGCAACTGATTACACACCACTCCCCCCACAAACTTAAAAGTACATAGATAACATAAGTTTCTAAAGGGATTTCCACATGTGAAAGAATGCTTATAGGATTCTGGAGATCTGGCTATTATTGTCAAGGCGAGGTTGCTTTTAGTCTCTAGCAAAACATTAACACGAAGGCAGCCATGAGTTCCTTGAGTAACGTCATGCTCTGCAGGTCTCGGGTATTTATCAGTGGGCTAAAAATTGTAAGGTAATTTAATTTTAACTGCATTTCTCTTGCCTTTGTTCTCCTCATCATTTTCCCTCTCGAACAATTTTGACCCTTCAATCTTTAAGGTTGCTGAAGTCGGAAGGTGTAATCTTCTGTAACTTCTTCCTGCTGAAGAGGGGCATGGCGATGTACCTACGAGTCAACACCGGTCAGTTGGGTAATTTATATAGAGGAGTTACCAAAGGCAGAGGCAGTAGGATCCAAGGTAGACAACACACGCGAATCTCCTCGAGTAGAAGATCATTGGTCAGCTTGAAGTAATGGCAGTTGGAAGAGTCTCAGCACCCGGCGGGGAGACACTTCATAGTCGTTTGAAGAGGAGTTTCAGATCTTCTAAAGGTTCACAGGAATAAGAAGGCATGGTATTTTCTTCACTGGTTTCCTTCCCAGTCGTCTCTCCCCCTCGCTTGGGCCTCCGGCCAGCCAAGAGGCCTTCTGGCTGGCTCCCAGGACAAATCAACTGTTTGTTAAGTTTTAATATAAGCTTAAAACCACTGGAAACCACTCGAGTTTTCTGAGAAGGAAAGAAAAGAATCAAAACCATAATTTTGGAACAATAATAATTGAATGTAGGGATATATAAAATCATACATAATCGTGTAACTTTTTTTTATGATCAAGTTTTTTGGACTATTGGTCTGTTCTTTTTTTTTAGGTTTTTTATTAACATATAATGTATTATTTGCCCCAGGGTGCATGTCTGTGAATCGTCAGGCTTACACATTTCACAGCACTTACCTTAGCACATACCTCCCCCATGTCCATAACCCAGCCACCCTATCCCTATCCCCCCGCCACCCAGCCACCCTTAGTTCGTTTCGTGAGTTTAAGAGTCTCTTATGGTTTGTCTCCTTCCCCATCCTTTCCTGTTTCATTTCTCTCCCCCATCCCCCCCAAACTCCCTCCTTGCCTCTCAAATTCTTCATATCAGAGAGATCATGTGATAATTGTCTTTCTCTGACTGACTTATTTCGCTTAGCATAATACCCTCCAGTTCCATCCATGTCATTGCAAATGGCAAGATTTCATTTCTCTTGATGGCTGCATAGTATTCCGTTTTATATATATACCACATCTTCTTTGTTCATGACTTCTCTGAAAACAAAAAAATGCACTTATCAAAATATTTAACATACAATTTCTAGGCATTCAAAGATGACAAGTATGAAACCCATAGGAGCCAATAAACTTCAGATTAAAAATTATTTTTGCACTTGGAAAGGCCAGCTACATGAAGGCTAGTGGGAAAGCCATGGGAGTTCTGACTTGTGGTATCTTTCCCATAGCAAAGATTGGCTGTGATAGTGTAGTTATTAGAAATGCTATAGATGTAGTAAGTTTATTTTGATTGAATATAGGTATTATAGGCAGAATAATATCCCTCACCCCAAATTCCTGGAATCTGTGTATATGTTATCTTACCTGGCAATGGAGAATCAGGGTTGTAGATGGAAATGAGGTTGTTAATCAGATGACCTTGAGATGGGGAGATTATCTTAGATTGTCCCAGTGGTTCCCAATGTTAATCACAAGGGTGTTTATAAGTGAAAGAAGGATGGGGCACTTGGGTGGCTCAGTCAGTTAAGCATCTGACTCTTGGTTTTGGCTTAGGTCATGATCTCATGGTTGTGGGCTCGATCCCCACATGGGGTTCCTCACTCAGCATGGAGTCTGCTTCATATTCTCTCTTCCTCTCTCTCTGTGTCTCCTCAATACCCCCCTCCCTGGCTCACATGTGCACTCTCTTTCTCTCTCAAATAAATAATTAATTCTTTAAAGAAAAAAAGATACAAGTGGAAGAGGGAGACAAGAGAGCCCATGTCAGGGTGATATAGTGTGAGAAAGAGTCAACCAGCCATTGCAGGCTTTGAACATGGAAAGAGGACACAATCTGAGGAATGCAGGTGGGCTCTAGAAACTGAAGGAGTTAATGAGGTAGATTCTCCAGTAGAGCCTCCAGAAGGAACACAGTCCTGCCAACATCTTCATTTTAGCCCAGTGAAGACCCCAAAATGGGTCTTCATTAGACCATTAGAACTATAAGATAAACAATTCGTACTGTTTTAAACCAGTACTGTTTGTTGTTTTTTTTTTTAATTCCTAGGGAGGAGTAAGTAGCTGTATTTTTTTTTTTAATTTTATTTATTTATTTGACAGAGAGAGAGGGATCACAAGCAGGCAGGGAGGCAGGCAGAGAGAGAGGGGGGCAAGCAGGCCCCCCCGCTAAGCAGAGAGCCCAATGCGGGGGTTGATCCCAGAACCCTGAGATCATGACCTGGGCCGAAGGCAGAGGCTTTAACCCACTGAGCCACCCAGGTGCCCCAACCAGTACTGTTTTAAACCAGTATGTTTGTGGAAAACTGTTAGAGCAGCCACAGGAAACTAACACAACAGGCAAGAAGAGCAGAAATTCTCCTTTGGCTGCCAGCCTGGGAAGCCGGAGAGATTGGTCTGAGAGTCTTTTCTAGGGAGGGTTCAAGGCAAGCAGAGGAGATCAACATTCCAGAACTCTAACAGGATTTGATCCGAAACCTGCTCATTAGAAAGGGAAAGTTAAGTATAAGTAAGTAAGTAAATAAATAAATAAATCCAAGATAAATCGATAGCACACTTCAATAAGCACTTATTAAACACCCGCGGCCTGTGATTCAAGGTAAAGTGCATGAGATCAATGTAGGTGGGAAAGTCCCTCCCTGAGTGCCAGGGAGGAGGCCTGTCCGGAAATCTGCTTTTTGATGGCAGAACAGAAGAGGCAAAGATAAAAATCAAGACGATGATGTTCCCCTTTTAGCTACTCGCTTCCACAAGTCTGTCCGGCAGCTGATTGCCCAGCAGAAGTAAGATGCTGGACTACAGGTATGGCTGTAGTGGGAATCAGAACACCTTTCCTGACAAAAGAATGTATTTCCCATAAATTAGACAGAAATCCTAGAAGTGGTTTTTCTGCATTACTCTGTTTTCCCCACACACCGGTCTCCTCTGTATCTCTCCTTTATCTCTACACGACTCAATTTGACATTGGTACCTACATTAGTCGGTTCTAATAAGCAAGCAAAAACATAATTCTTTCCCAAAAATCCATAGACAAACATTAAGTGTCAAGGACAGATTTTTTTTCCCTATAAGTTTTGAGGACCACCTACAACAGCCACGACAGCTGTGCTAATCGAAAAAGCAAACGAGGCCACAAAGGACTGTTCTTTGACCATGTAATCAATTTTCCACTCAATGCATTGTTCATTCTTGGAGACTTTAATGCCAGAATTGATTTTAACAGCCATTATAGAAATACTTAAGTCAAAGGGCTTGCAACCTTTTTTAGCATGACCAATGGAATTTCTTAAATAGATATGTGAATAAATCATTGAGTATGATTCATATGCTTTTTTAAGAAGGTTCTTTGAGTCACTGTCCAGACACATTCTTTACAAGTAGTCAAGCGGACTAAAATCCCATACTGAGAAATAGTGCATTAACTCAGTGTATGCTTATAAAATTTTGTTTGAAACATTTGTGTACCATCTTCAGCGGCTCCCAGAAAATCCAATAGGTAATCAGTTAGCACATAATGGACGATCACTATTCAACATGAAATCTGAGGAGGAAATTGTGTAAGCAATCTTGATGACAAAATGTGACCTTATTTGTGTGCAAGGCAGACAAACCTCAGGAATGAGGAGAGATAATAAGGAAATAAGTACTTGCTGCTCAAGGTGACCAAGTTGGGAGTTCTTCCATATGAAATAATATGTTGAAAGAATTAACCAAATAACTTCATGTATTTTTCCAAACATCCAAAGAACAAGATAAACTAACTAAACCTCTTGCTTATTCACATCTCCCTTGATAAGAGTTACTTAAGGCATTCCATGGCTGGAAATGGAAATGTACATAAAATGAAATCTGCACCACAATTAATGTAAAGAACAAGCAATCTATTGGAAAGGGGTGCAGATTTATAGACACTGTCCATGTGGAAGCTTTTTATAACTGACAGTGGAGATTTTCATTTGTACTCTCACAGTAGACACATTTCTGATAAATTAGTGGGCATTTAAATCATCAAAAATAAGATTACCCAATAACAGATTGTTTTGTCTAGTATTTTACAATTATGTTGACTTTATATTTGGCTGCAATGGCATAGTATTTAAATTACATTATTGAAATATTGATAACTAACTCTCCTGATTAGGACCCATCTATTACTGTCTTACGGACAGGCACAGCTTTCATAAGACCTTTAACCTTCCACCATGCAGTATACCAGGGTCCAAGCATTGTCATCAAAGGGTACGCGCTCAGAGTTGGTTCAGAACTCAGTTACTGTTCATGGAGTGAATAGTCTGGTTATAGCACAAGCAGGCATTCATCAGAGTTCTCAGCACCACACCTGTTCTTAAGGAGATGTCCTTATGTGTGATCGGGTGCCCGAGGGACACAGGCATGACATCCATGTTAGCAATCAGCATTTATCTGGAGTTCTGCATGCACCATAAAGCAGAGCTTTAATTCCATTTTTGGTTTCAACTAGGAACAAAGAACGTGGACAAAGGATGATGTCTTTTCTCATCTTTGTTCAATGTCAATGTTGAGCACCACTCATTTATCTTTCAGCTGAATGTGCCTTCTCTCTAGGTTTCCTATTCCATAAAAACAAGAACAAAAAAGATATCTAGTGTAAAATAATTTCCGTTACATTCCAACAAAATTTAGAGCTAAACTCCCTAAAAATGTCCATTCTTAACAGGTGCATAATCCCATGAGGGGGAAAACAGTATATTTATTGATTTAATGGTCAATAAAAACTCACAAGTTGAATGCACTATGAACTTGCATCTGATACTGTGAGAGTTACTGATATTAAAAGTGCATTAAAAGTCATTTATAGAAGATATTGAATGAAAATTCAGGGAAAGAAAGAGTTTGAATTATTTTCTCTTTGAAGATCAAGAGAATAAGTCAGCTTGACTGATAATATTAGATGATTTAGAGTCATGAAAAAGATCTATTAGAGCATGCATTAGAAATGGCATCACACACACACACACAAACACACACACACACACACACACACACACACACACAGGGCCCTGACTGACACAGGAAGCAATCTCAAACTGAAAACTTTCCATACTCTTCAGGGAGATTATTTAGTCATTTGTAGTCTTATTCCTGATTATATAAATTAAACACATTTAGAAGCTGCCGGTCTACATTTGGGACAAAGAGTGTTTTTCTCATACAATATTCCCTTTGTACACTGATTGTTATTTCACCCTTAAGGGCAAAGTGTACTTTTGACTTAACCTACAGAATACTAAATATAGGTTCAGCCATGTAACTATTAGAACATTTCTGAACTTTTTAGTAATTCAATCAAGTATTGAAATGGTGAGAATGCCCATTTCTGCACTGGGTGGGTCATATTTTGGGTGGAATGGGTTATGTGCTCTTCTTCTCATATCACCTTAAAAATGATTTGTGTACAGTGACCTAAATTTTATAAATTTCAATAAATACTAGAAATTTTAAGGTTACAGATGTGGGGAAAATTCAGGACAGTTATCAACAGGGCACTCAAAAAAATCTCTGTCAGCCAGATGGTGAGCAATCGAATGCTTTGTTTCGAAATGAGAAAATATACATCAATGATGTATAAACTTCATCTTTTTTATAAGCAGGTCAATACTCAACTTCTCTCTGACAAGCTTGCCTGTATTAGTGTTCCATGAATGCATAAAGACAAATAATGGTACAATACTTGAGCTACTGTTAGGAAATAGAGCACCATTAAAGATATAAGTTAAAGGTAATACCCTTAACTTAGACCTCAAGTTGAATCTGGACTTCTTACCCTTTAGTAAACAAATTCTTACAGATAAGATTACTCCACTGACACACCTAACCTTCATTGGTTAATAAAACTTCAATAATAATTGCTTCGAGATCTTTCTACATTATAAATACTTTCCATATTCCATGTTCTAATCCTCACAACTCCATGAGATAATGAACCTATTACTGTCATCATGCCCACTGTGCAAATGAAGAAACTGAAGCACAAAGAGTTGCAGTAACTTGCCCGCAATCTCACAGCCAGTAAGTAATAAATCTGTAATTCCAGTCCTGCACACTGATCACCTGACTCTTTGCTCTTACCCACAGTGCTTTGCTGCCTCTGACTTTTCTTTTACTGGCCTTTCTTCTGCTTTTGCTTCAAGGGTGTATAAAGCCGTTTAGATATTAGTTAACTTACAAGGAGATCACATTAATATGCACCCAGTTCCAACTTTTTTCCCTGATCTCATAGGACTCTCTACCACCACGAACAGACCTACTTTACTTCTCTCATTTCCTGCTGAATCAAGCCTATCTCTCACTTAAGTACATCTCGTGTTTGCCCTGTATGAGTCCGACTTTAAAAGGAATAACATCGACTGGCATTTAATCCAAGAAATATGAATTTGAACATATTTATATGTTTATATAAATATAGAAAAACATAGAAATATGAAATATGAACAACAACATGTGGTTTCCCATCCTTGTAGTAAGTATTCTGGTTTGAGTCTAAAAGAAAATACAAGAGATTTGTGCCATGAAACCATGTTAAAGAAACCTCAACCAAAATTGGCTTCAGGAAGCCACAAAGTGAGGGGTCTCAGGGGCCTTACTGGTACCACTCCTTGCATCACGCATCAAGAAAAAGGAAGATTCTCTCTCTGCCCAGCAGCAGCAAGCTGCCAAAGAGAAGCCACCACCACTTCCAATTCCCATTTTCCTCTGAGAAAGTTTGTGGAAAACTTCCCCCTTTCCTCTATAAAAGGAGCCTCTTCTTTGTTCTTCAGACTTTACTATGGTTGTCCCAGTTGAAACGCCTCTGCTATTGCTGAATAAACTTGATTTTGCTGGCTGAAATCTTTACCTTTTTCTTTTTAAAGGTTAACGGTTCTTTTTCCTTTCCTGTTCCTCTCATTTTGAAATGATCTTTTTTTGTTGTTGTTTTAAAGCATTATCTGGATTTAAGGATTACCATCTTCCAACTTGGAGTGAGGAGGGCAGGGTAGAAGGGGCACCCGGGCAGAAAGCCTAGAGGTTCTCATCTTTAAATGGTGTTTATGGAGCAAACAGCATTAGTAATACAAAAGCTTTACTTAAGAAAATTGTTTTGTTTTTTGTTTTGTGTTTTTTGTTTGTTTGTTTTTTAAGAAAACTGTTTAGGAAAATGAACGTTGCACCTCAAGAGTGGGAGCAAGTGTGGGAGACACAACTCCTCCTACCTGGACCAGCCACGCCCACTTGTCTCCTTCCCGCCTTCTCACGGTGAATCCTCCCTTTCTTAAAACCCAACTAAACTTTTCCTCTTCCGTTCTCAGGCCTTTTCCTTTAGTCCATGAGATATAGAGAGCACATAAAATCACCTAAATCACTAGAGCAGAAAATCACGATATATTTTGCCCATAGAAGTTAGTTCTAGTTAATATATTGTGGAAAATGTTATTACAAAGAGGAGCGCAGCCAGGTGTGTCTTCATGCCCCAGGAGAGAGGAAGCAAAGGCTGTAGGTAGCTTTACCTGCTGGGCCAGAGTCTAGCCAGGTTAGAAGAGTACTTACCGCAGAACAGAGATGACAGACTAATGGCCAAGCAATGGAGCCAACTGTCTGGGCATATAAATGGCGCCCTGAACAATGGCGCCCGGTGGCCCAGCCAGAGCGTCAGAACAGGAACAGGGATGAGTTGACCACCACCAGACTGATCCTCAGTGGTGTCTACGGAGAGCGACTTCCTGCAGATGTCAGCGTCCCGTATTCATCTGTTAAACCAGCAAAATCTGAGCCACACTGATGGATTATTTGTCCGTTATGAAAATAATTGACTATATACTTCCTTAAAGTTTTCCAAGATGTGAATTAAAAAGGAGTCCAAACTGATGTCATCTACAAAGTAGAAATTTCTGTAAGAAATACATAAACAGGATCATATTTTCAAAACTCAGTGTCTCTTGAGTTTCAATGTTGCTGCCGTAGTCTTCCAATGTAAAATATTTTCTCATGAATATATGAACCCTTTGATATGAATATGCTTAGCTAACTGGAGAAAACAAAGGACAGTCCTATTAAAGAACCACAAGTACAGAAAGCATTTTATATTAAAACGTTATGATCTTTAACTAAAGACTTATTACAGGAGGAAGCAAATATCTTTAATTTTTTTACTGTTCTCTAAAAATAGCAAGTGATTTTGGTTGTGAGATATCCTCTCTGAAATGCCCATATTTTTTTAGCATTTCTTGCTTTTTGCTTCAGCATATCTATTTCCTTATACATTAAATTATTAATATTAAATTGCAAAACAAATTTTATATGAATTTTTTCAGTCTATGTCTTAAATATTTGGGAAAAATCATATAACATTTGTCCCAACTATTCTATATGATAGAAATTATATATAAGCATTAAGAATTGAAATAGAGGCAGTGTAAGCTTAAATTATAATCACAATATGAATTGTTATTAATTCCATTTGAAATATAAAGTGATAGGTGTGAAAATTATGAAGTATAAAATCTTTCACCTAAAAACATTCTCTTGAATTTGTAAGATAGTCAAATTAAGTATTCATCTAATTATATATTTCTTTTCTTATACTTTTCTAAGTTGTCCAACATCATAAATGCTTTACTTCTTAATTTTTAAAAATTGACATTATAAAAAAAATCAAACAAATAAATCCTTTGCTATATCTCTCTGCCTTTGAAACCTTCAGCAAAGAAAATCCAAATTCACATTTAAAGAGACCACCAGACTTCCATTTTTGACAGTACAGTAGATTGGGTTATACATATATATTTCCCATGTATGATATATTTAGTAATAATAGAAATATATCTCCCACTTTCATCATCTTAATAAACTTGGCGGTAAACTTTAGCCACATCCTTTGATCTTCAATTGCACAGGTTGCACGAACGTTTCTTTGCTCTGGTTTTGTATTTTTTTAATTTTTATTTCTTAATTGTTATTATTATAATTTTTTATTTAAATTCAAGTAGCCAACATAGAGTACATCATTAGTTTCTGATGTAGTGTTCTATGATTCATCAGTTGCTTATAACACCCAGTGCTCACCACATCACATGCCCTCCTTAATAACAGGCTCTCCTGAATCTTCTTTGATCCTATTGTGTGAACAGTTGTCTTGATCACTATTACTGCCACTTAATAGAATCCACATAAAACCTGAATTGACTAGTGGCTTCACTCAGTTTCACGTATATTTACATTTATTCCTCCAACATGAGATTTCCAAAGAAAATAAAATTGGAAATCACCCCACACTTGAAATTGCCTTTCCATTTTCTATTATTTAAATAACTCAAAAAGAAATACTCAGTAAGGAATTTTGCTTCCAATAAAATGGTAGAAAACACAGATAAACAGCTAGCTATTTATTTCAGTCTTCAGTTTGCTTTCTGTTTTAATCTTCCACAGGGACCCCTTTCCCTCTCTCACTCTAAAAAGTGAGCAACAATATATAGATATCTCATCTCTGTTTTAAATGAACAAATAAATAGCTTTGCTTCCTTTCTTATTGTCAAAGATTCCTTTAAGTTCATCAATGGATTCTGACTTTCGTACTTTGTATACTTATGAAAATCGCAAAGGGACTGTCTACTGATGCAGATTGCCATCACTTGTCACTGTCATCAATGCAAGATCCTATACGAGTAGTTGGCATCCAGAACAGATTTCCGTATCTTTCCACTTCATTGAACCCCCATCATTTTCTAATCACACATGAGAGCATCTTTTTTCCATCCTAACTATTAAATTTTCTTTTCTTCTGTTCACATTTAATTCCAATATTATTTTAACTCTGAAATGTTGGCAGTTGTAGCATGCATATAAAAAGCTATGTAAATGAAGCATTATTGTGTAGATAATACATGTGAATAACCATGCACCAGCTATGTACACAAACCAGAGATGCGTGTAAGGGCACACCATCCAAAAAAAGCTGGGAGTGTCCATTCTGCCTAACTTCTAATTGACATCTCCACTCTGCCAGTTGCCTTTACCTATGAAAATGAACATTGTTAAGTGACAAAAAGGAAGTTACTTTGATGATACACACAAATATTCAGAAAGGAAGTGCATGTAATACACAGTTGCCGGAACCCACCAGTGAACTCCCCTCTGTGAATAAAAGTAGTTAGCAACCTTATCAGCTGCTTTGTTATTATGCCAAATCATTTCTGCTATTGCTAATGGGTCATTTTTACCCAGCCAGCAAATTCTAGTTCCTCTCTGCAAATGAGACACCAGCTATTTGACCTCAGAAGAAGAGTATCATGAGTTTGGGGGCTGATGATTTTCTGATGTTAATGACAGGAGTCCTGGATTTCTGATTGATCTCCACCTTTATTTAGTGAGAACGCATTTGTATAAGAATATGAGGACTTATCAAATGCTGAATCAAGTATTTAAGCATAAATCTGCTGTATCAAAGTGTTTGAAATTCTTATCCCTTTACTTACATGGGTGCCATAAATTTTACTTTGAAATGTACAGGGACTCTCTTTTTGCTACAAATGAGGTCATTATTGATTGGCCTAGGAAATGAACTCCAGAAGATTCATTTAAACTCCATTCTCTTAGGAAATTAACAATTCCATAATCATAATCATAATAATAATAATATTTTAAATACGGAGTTGTATATTTCTTCTCCTGTTCTTTTCTGAAAGTCTCTTAGGCATAGATTAGCTTTTTAAAAAAAAAAAAAGGAAAAATAAACAGCCTTGGATCAAAATAATCAATTTTGGAAGTAGTAATATCAATTTCCTTGGCAGAGCTGCTGAATAGAATGTTTATTGACTATGAATGTAAGTTACTAAGAAAAATTAGTGATCTTAGCAAATAGTTGTACTATGCAAATCCCTGTGATAGGACAATAGCTCATCATTCATAGGATGTGAAAAACATTTTTGAACAGTCTGAAACGATGTGCATTGTTCCTGACCTTAAGATTTTTGACTTTGGGTGGCTGAGTTGGTTAAGTGTCTGCCTTTGGGTCCTGGGATTGAGTCCCCCCATCCCCTCCCAGTCAGGTCAGTTGGCCTTCCTGATCAATAGGGAAGGAGTCTGCTTCGTTCTTTCCCTCTACTCTTCCCTCTGCTCATCAGCTCTCTCTCTCTCTCTCAAATAAGTAGGTAAAATCTTTTTTAAAAAATCTTTAATAAAAAAGATTTCAACTTTGAAAAACCTCAAATGAATTTAAAATGTATTCAGCATCCTTATTACTATCCTGAATTTAAATTATTTTTTCCATTTCTTAAAAAAAGAGTTAAGATCTAAGACTATTACATTAGGAACTATGACAAGATGTTCTTCCTTTTCTCTTTCCGTTTCACCAACTGTGTGTAGATGGTGACCCAGCTACTTCCCCCTGAGGCCCTAATACTTGGGCCCTTTATGTGTGAGAACTTAGTAAACTTTGGTTTAATGGGAGTCATTTGGCTTACTATTATCCTACATTAATTTACCTAGCCCCATCAGTTTTCCTGCTGATGGCAAGTCTCTTTTTTTGTGCTGAGTTACCAATCTCTACAAGATGGACAGTTTTTATTATTCTTTATCACTTCTCATTAACCCCTCTTCCAAAATTACTTTCATCCGCTCTTGGAATTTCCAAAGTTTGTTGTAAAATCTCCATGAAAGCATTCCTTTAGCAATGTAAACATTATCTGGTGAAGATTTAAGGATATTCTCTTTAAATCACTTGTAAAATGCCTGCCTTGCCATGATGGGCCCCAGTAAAACTTTTCTCTGCACTGTTGTCAGAGCTTGGTGTTAGACAAGATTGACCATTTCTCAGACTAGGCTTGTTCTATGCCCGCCCTCCCCCCCCCAATTACACTTAGGATAGAGCAGCAAGCTTGTTACTATAAAATGTAAGACTGTTCAAAACATGGCTTTCTATTACTTCTGATTTATACTGTATGATCATTTCTGTTTGCACCTCAATTTCCATAACTTACTATTTATAGCTACTTCAAATTATGGCATTCCAGACCATATTCCCATATGCTGGTTCCTCCATGTGGAATGGAATGCCTTCCCTGAACTCCATCCCCACCGTTGTACCATGATGTTGTAGTTAATTTACATGGATTAGCCTACAGATTCTACTCACAGGTCACTAGCCATCGGCAATGTTAACTGATGCTTCTCCACAAGGTGCAGGAACTCTTTCCACCCTTTGTAGCCCCACAGCAACTTATACATATTTCTGTCGTGCTACTTGTAATTTTGATTGCAATTATTCAACGTGTTGTTCTCTCTTATCTCCTAATTATCTTTATTTCATTACTCATCTAAACTGCTTCAGTAGCTACAACAGTGCGTGGCACATAATAGCTACTCAGCTCCAGGTGGAGGGAAGGAATCTGGCACGTCAACGTCATTTGTAGACCACAGATTCTGCTGCCAAGTCATCTTTCTTTGTTCCTTTCTTCCTTCAGTCAGTAAATATGTATTGAGTGAAAACTTATGAAGAATATTTATTTCTTATATAATTGATTGGTATTTAAACCCTTCATAGGACTTCTACATTCT
The DNA here is from genome assembly GCA_028646535.1 of Procyon lotor. Lineage (NCBI taxonomy): Eukaryota > Metazoa > Chordata > Mammalia > Carnivora > Procyonidae > Procyon > Procyon lotor. The sequence continues at coordinate 137,679,905 of CM053605.1, forward strand.
TTCCCCCATAGCACTCATTTTTAGTTTTTTTATTGGTTACTTTTATAACGTTAAATAATATGTAAATGGTCTTACTTCTTGAGTCATCAGTAGGCCAATTTCCTGACTCCCTGCAGTGAAAAATAAGGATACCAGACCTCTTTTCTTTACCTGTAACTTTCCTTTCCTCCTTTCAACTTCCAAATTCAGCCATATGGGTTTTCCTTTTAATAAGATTAATGGCATTTATGTTCTGTACTGTAAAGCATAATTATGTCCTTCAGCATCATTTTTGTATATACAAAAATCAATGGCTCTATTGTTATGACTATGTAAATACTATGCATTGTATAACCAATACTGTACTATAATTGCATTTCCTTTTGTGCAAAGATTTATTGTTTTGCTTTGTTCTGCTGGATTTTGTTTTGTTTCTGGAGTTTCTACCTGCAATTTTTTTTCTTGTATTGACTTTCTTTATTGCTTCCTCAAATTGTTCCATCTTTTCAAGGATAACATTAAATCTCTGGGACTCTCCTTCCCCCCCACCCCACCGGAAACTTCCCTCTCAGTTCTGTATCCATTTGAACTCATTGCTCCCCAGGGCTACGGCACCACTAAATCTTGAATCAACCCTTCAACATTCTCCTAGATTCTAAGTCTTCCATGTTCCTATTTAGATGCCTAGAATCTATCCTCTAGTAGCTTCTAAAGAAAAAGAAATAAATCTGTGTGTCTTTCAGACATGAAAATATGTCTCTTCCAGCTTCAGGTTTGACCAAAAGATTAGCTGGGTATGTAATTCTGGAGTGAAACATTATTTCTCAAGCTTTCAAATGCATTGCTGTATTATTTTCTAGTATCCAATTATACAGATGTACAGTTGATGCTAATCTGTTATTTGTTGTTTTATAAACAAATTGTTTCTTTTGGGAAGGTTTTTAAGTCATTACATTATCCCTGGTAGTGTGAAAACTTCACAATTACAGGTCTGGTTTTGTTTTGTTTTTGTTTTTTTACCCCCTACACATGTTATGTTGAGCATTGATGCTTCTGTTTAAGGAAACTATATCTCTTATTATATCTTTGATGTTGCTATTAGTTAGATGTTTGCCCACCTGCATAGTTTTTGTAGATATTTTATCTCTTATCTAATATCTTTCCTCTCTTTGCCATTTTAATCTACTTCTCACATGATTTCCTTGCCTTTTTTACTTTGTCAGGGTGTTTGTTAAAATTCCAATTTCTGCAATCACATTGCATTTTTTCATTTAAAGCCAGCAGTTGACTAAATAATAAATAATCAAGAAATGAATCTAGGTAAGTGTTAGCATTGGAGTATAACAAAACATTAAAAATATTTTATATAGCAAAAGACAAAAGTATAAGTAGAATGGTCATCAACCATACTGATTACTTTTAATTTGCTATTACTACACAGCAATGGGCTAATGAAATAAAAATAAAGTCACAGCAGTTTATCCTTATAATCCAAATTTTAATGAAGAAAATACATTGGGAATATGTTTCTACTCTTGGATTTATTCATCTAAAAATGATAATTAAATATTGCATAGCCCATAAGTTATGGAAAAATCAACTTACTTATATTTATGAGGAATTAAAGATAAAAAAAAATTTTGTCTTGGGGTGCCTGGGTGGCTCAGTGGGTTAAAGTCTCTGCCTTCAGCTCAGGTCATGATCTCAGGGTCCTGGGATCGAGCCCCACATTGGGGTCTCTGCTCAGCGGGGAGCCTGCTTCCCCCCCCCTCTCTGCCTGCCTCTCTGCCTACTTGTGATCTCTCTCCCCTCTGTCAAATAAATAAATAAAATCTAAAAAAAAAAAAATTTTTGTCTTCATTTTTATTTCACTTGAACTACATTACCATAGAATTACCAACCTTATAAAACTTTACAGATCTCATAGTCACTAAACCAGTGACACTGTTTGGATATTGAATTAGTATTAAGTTTAAAAAGGCTTTAAAATTCTAGTGACTTTGGAGCTAAAATGCCCATGACGTTTCATTATGTAGTTACATGTATCCAATTTATACTCTGCAATAAGAAATCCACTGAAATCTACCTTTATTTCATTGTTTATTTTGTACCTGTTTATGAACTTGTCTTTTCTAAAGATTTTAAGAATGCAAAATCAGAGAAATAAAAGGACATTGATTAGATTATGATTCAAGCCAGGGGCCCAAAAGTAGACACTGATTTTTTTTAATTATATTCAGTGCAAAAATAGATAATGTGATCCCTATTTACAGTAGTTCATCTTGGCCTTTAATCATTTGTTTATCCATGAGACTATTGATTGCTGCTCCAGCAAAGAGAACCGCGGTGACACAGGGGTAAGAAGAGAAGCAGTGTAATTCTGTGCTGTTGGCTGTTCCCCACGATGAAACTATAATTCACAAAGTGATAGATAACAGAAGGTAATTTTATGGTTACTAAGAATGAGTTTGCATTTGTTTGTGTAGTTACTATATAAATTTATAGATGCATTTTGTTTGTATCGCATTTTAAATTTTAGTGGCTGAGCAGGAAGAGGATTGAAGTAGTACAAGGAGTATGTTCATGAACTCCTTTAGCAGCCACTTGTAAAGGTGGACTGTAATTCAACATGAAATAGGTTCAGAATGTTCCCACAAACTCATTATAAATCAAGCTGCTTCGAAGGTATGGTGTTATTAAGTTTGTTTTTTGATTTTCTCTTGCCCTTCCTCCATCATCTTATCTAGAAAAAAGAGTTTAAAGGCAGGAAAAGTAATTCAGCAAGGACCTACTTTTAGTGGCTGAAATAAAAAGAGTCTTGCTAGATACATTTCAATAAACCATAAATGCAGTTCTGAGAGTAAGGAATTTTTTTTTTCCATATCATTGACTGACTTTGTCATCTGCTATCCAGCCACAGTTTGATAATGAAGCAGTTAATTGGTACACACAAAATTAGACATGTATTTTGGAAGCTGTAGATTACTGTCATAGGAGTCCAACTATAGTGATGAACCTCAGCTGATTCCAATAATGCTGCTGCTGGTTGCCTCTTGTGCATTAAGCCCAGCTAAAATATGTCAGGAGTTATCAAGGTTTACTTTTTTGTCCTTGTATAGCTGCTAGAAAATCATTTAATATAGGCCATTATGGTTTTCATGTTGTAGGAAGCTTCAGGTCTTATAATAAGAAGCAGAATTGAACTTGGAAGAGCAATCTCAAATCTACTTGAGAGAATTATACTTACATTACACTGGTAGTCCTTTCAAGACTGTGAATTAATTGCTTGAGGACAAGGAATCATGCCTCTTGCATTTTAACGTCTGGTGTCCAGTAAATTTTTGATGTATATATACCAAGCAGGACTGGACTAAACTTTGAGAGACTTGTTTTATGTAATGGATGGTTTTCCTTAGCGCTTCTTAAATTCTCAGGGCACATTCTCACCTAGTGAACCAACTATTTTCGCAATCTGAATTGTCCTCGACATTAGTCATCATGGAAATCAGTTCCCCTGAGATTTTCCAATCCTTATGCTAGAACTTGGCATTAAATAGGAGTTACATAATTGTTCACTAAACAAAGAAGAATAAATGTAAAACATTTGGCAGCCATCAAATATCAGAAGTCTAAAATAAAAAGTTTGAGCATCGGAGAATTACACAATGGAAAAGCTATCTTCATTTGAAGCACAAAATCCTTATTATTGCTCATTCCACTAATTACTTAAACATTCTTTAAAAGTAGATTTAAAGACATTGAGCATTGGGAGAGTATGTGCTATGGTGAGCGCTGTGAATTGTGTAAGACTGATGAACCATAGACCTGTAACCCTGAAACAAATAATACATTGTATGTTAATTAAAAAAAAATACTAAAGAAAGTTCATTAGGCTGAAAGTATTTCCAAACAGTAATTGGAATCCATGCACAAAAAAAGCAAAATATGTACCAGCAAAGGTAATTATGTCGTTATAAAAGACTACATGAATGATAAAGTATAAAATAAAATGAAATAAAATAAAATAAAATAAAATAAAATAAATAAAATAAAATAAAATAAAATAAAATAAAATAAAAGTAGGTTTAAAAGATTCCCAACTTCAGCAATCCCTATGCAAGACCAAATGGGCAAATGACTTTACATAGAGATCCAAAGAATAAAAATGTTACATAAATGCTAAATATTATTAAGAATAGCTTTTGTGCTTAATAAGTTTAAATGAATCAAAGATGCATTTATTGAGTGAATATTATAGCTTTGGCCTGTGCTACATTCTTTAGGACATTTTTAAAAGGTGATGTGGCATTCTGTGTTTCCGGAGGCTTTTAACATAGCTATAAGTAAACAATCCAATGACAGATTAAACCATGATATACCAAATGGGTCTAATTGTTCTTCTCTAAATACTTTCAACATTTTCCTGCCTCCCTACACTTGCACACAATACTCTCTTGCACTCATTTCTGCATGTTCCAAAGTCTACTCTTCCTCCCATGCTGGTTCATGTCACCTTGTTCTGAGTCATTCTTAGTCACACCACTAAGAATCACTGTGTCCTTTCTCCATAACGTCACTAGTCTTTGACTTCTAACCCAAACTTAGCACAGTCTGCTTTACATAACAAATTTTCACATTGACTCTTCATATCTGACTGAAATCTCCTTAAGCATCAGAACTTGGATACATGAAAACGCTGAGCACTGTTTGACACCTAAAAAATACTCAATAATAATTTTCCATCCTTCTCTTTTTCTTATTTCTTTTCTTTGCTCCCAACAGTTCTTTAAAGTTAGTAGGTATGTTTAAATAATTGATATTGACTGGCATAATCAGTCATCCTTCTACTGGGTAGGATAGAAGTTTGAAAATTAATAGGGAGGAGAAGGATGGGCGTTGTAGTGATCAAATATCATTGCATAGAGAAAATTCAACTTTAGCTGAAATTTAAGGAAGAGGAGAGGCTATAATAAAATGACTAAAGGAATAATAAAGGAGATTTACAAAAGTATGAATGCAAGAGGTTATTTGTGCAGGGAACTGGAAAGCCAGCATCCTTGAATGTTGCATTTGGAAAAGTCACTGGAAATATGATTAGGAGATGGGGTCAGTTGGATGTCAGAGGAGTTTGACAGTTGGGCATAGAGCTTTTAACAGGGAGATAATAGAAAGATACTGTAATTTCTTGATCAGAACAAAGAAGTTAGGATACTCAGGAAATTTAATCTAGCAACAGAGTATGGCACAGAATTAAAAAGAGAGGAGATTGGTAAAGATCAGTTAAAAAGGTGCCATAGTAATTAAGAATGAAATAGTGAGTTTCTAAATGAGGTCTATAGCCATATAAATGGGAGACTTTAGAGATGAGTCTGAAACTTATGAGATAAATGGAATATGAGATAAGCATATCAGATAAGGACTTGGTAACTCTTTGTATATAGAGCAGTGATTTCCTTTCTTTCAAACTTATTGTCATGTAAAAATTTTTACAGGACTGACCCAGCTTTGTGAAATCTTATTTTACCAAGTTAAGAACATTAAAATAATAAAGCAATGCCTACTATCACCAGGTTTTCATGAAAGAGAAGATACTTGAACACTATAAGGTAGCGAGGATTTTTGTGCATTCTCTACTACAGGTGTTTGTTTGCTCGTGATTTTGATTGCCCTGGAGTGACCCCTGTACTCTCTGAAACTCCACTCATCCTTCAGGACCACCTCCAGAACCACTTCTCTGTGAAGTTTTTCATGATAAGTGTGTAGCAACAGTGGAATGTGCTAACTTGTCTTATTGTGTGTATCACATTCTTTCTCATATTAAATTTATTTCCTTGCATGATTGGTTCTTTTATTACAATGAAGGTTCTTTAAGGACATTTATCTTATATTTTTCCTCATTGAGTAGCTGGCACAAAATAGATGCTCAGAGGTTGAATAAAGACGAAAAGGGTAGACAGTGATGGAAGGGCTTCTAATTTCAGAGCAGGAAGTGGGTAGCCGCACCGAGAGAAATGGGAAGAGGGGCTGGTTTGAAGAGGAAATGTGTAAGGAAATGTGTAACACACTCCATTTTTGATATGTTGGATTTCAAGATATGGAATAATAACGGGAGTAACTGGGATAACAACAAGAAGTATTGGTAATTTAAAGTATGAGTGAAATTCTAGAAACTGAGCTACATTAAGTTGTTATGTACATAGAGGGAATAATTGAAATAAATACGATTTTGCTGGAGTAGGACTAAACAGAGAAGAAAATCAAATATGGTGAGTATTTTAGAGACCACCTGTAGCCAATGAAGAGAAAGATAAAGAGAAACTGATGAGAGATATGGAAAAAAAAGGGAGGGGGAGACCAGCAAAAGGCATTGTCCTAGAAGCCACTGAAGGACTGGCTTCAAAGGCGGGAGGTCAGTACTCAACTGCTGAAGAGAGCTGCCCTTCATGATTTCTACACGCAACGCTGATAAACAAAATAAACAATACCAAAATGGACTGCAAAGTCTGACTTACGGCCACCATTAAGTTATGGCCCTGAGAGAAAAAAGGAAGAATATGTTACTTGTTGGGATGTTAAAAAAAAAAAAACAACAGCTACACCACAGCTATGAATTATAGAGTGGATGCTCACAACACTATGTCAATGAAAATAGTTCATCAAGAAAGGTTATATATAATTCTGGTTCAATGTACACTAATTTATTTTTCATTCCATTTTTAATGAATTCATATTAGAGAGGTTCTTTTGAAGTCATAATGTGTTATTTTTAATAATTTATTTCTGAACTTTAAAAATTAATAATATTTGCACAGGGCCATTTTATAATCACTATATGGTACTTCAAGGTGTGAATTATGATATAATAACTCATAACTTGTGCATTTAAACAAGCACTCATCCTATGGCCTCATTCTTAGCAAAGCAAAAGGTATGAATTATTATGCAATAACTCATGCTTTGTTACATATTATTACTTAATTATGGAGGAAGACGAAAATTTCAACTAATTTCAGTCTTGAAAAATCTAACATTTTATCCTTAAAAAAAAATCTCAGATGCTTATTTGACACAATTGAATCGCTTTAAGTCTTTTTCCATTCAGACCACTCTAGATTAACTTTTTATAGCACCCTTGTCCTACTTCTTGCAAATCTCAGGTAATCTCCAATAGAGAAATTGAAAATCCCAACATAGTTCTTTAGCCTATATTTTATGGAATCATTCATTTATATCTGAAAAAGAAACTACATTACTTCAATAATTTTTCAATGTATTACAAAGAAAATGAGCAAGAAATAAGGGAGGGAGGGAGAAAGTGTGGAGGGGGGAAGGAAGGAAAGAAAGAAGGAAAGAAGTTCAAATTGAAATATGACTTTCTACTCTGATGATTTTTCTGATAGAATTTTTAAACAATAGGAAAATATCTTCAAGATAGTACAGCGTATACTTGTCTATAATCATTAGCAAAGAGTATATATATTTTCCAGAAAAGGACATAAATATTCTTTCACACCTATAACTCAAATAGTCATCATTAAATGATGGTGAGAGTTTGCCTTGAAATCCAAAGCAATAAAAACATGTATTCGATGCTTTCTCTTGTTAGACAGAATATTTTTTTTTCTACCCTTAAGAAACTTACAGTTTAGAAAGGAGAAATGAAAATGGAAGAGTAAGTATACTACAAGAGACAAATAGCAGTCGGTAAAGTAACCTACATACCAAACAAATACTGTAAAGTAGAAGGGCTCTAATCTCCAGATACATCATTAAAGAATGATGTATTAAAAACTTGGGCAGTTTGTGTATTAGAAAAATGAATAAGAACTCAGAGGGAAAAGGATTGTGTACCTGCAGAGGAAATCACCATGCTGCTGACCAGTTGATGCTGACTGATGGATTGGTTTAGCTCTACTATCACTAATCCAATCAGTCAATGAATTAATGTTTGAACTTTGTCATGTAAACTTTTTCAGAAGCCGTTCTGTTCTCCTACTATATCTATGATCTCCCTAATTTGCTGTTTTTGTGCTATTTTTGTACCTGAAAGTTAGGAGTGTGAATATCAGTGACCTAAGGCTGGAGATCTCATACATTCAAACTTTATGGAACCTTTTCAATCAATATAAAGAATTTTGGTGACACCACTAAGAAAACAGCACGATAACACAGGGAGCAAAGCCATGCTTCAGAGCCACTGACTTGCTTGACTTACCTTGAGGTTTTATGCTAAACCATTAACACCTTCTAACAAATCTTTCTCTCCTAAGGGATACATTGGCCTCTCATACTTCAGTTTAATGTTCCAGTGATGGCTATATAATCTGCCAGTATACCTCCAAAGTAGCAAAACAAGGTGAGTGTTTTCAATTACTTTTTAAGATCTCTGATGATAAAGCAGCTTGGTCTTGTAACAGCCCTTGGTCTTTTTCAAGCTGGTTTAAACTCAGTTCATCCTTTGTCCTGATTTTTGTACGTATTTAAGGGCACGTCCATATGGTCGTGAATTACCAGAGCATAGCAGGAACCAGGACATATGTTTTTAGATCATTTGTTACATAGCCAGTGATAATATCAATTGACGCAATAGGGTTATTTTATAATGTCATTCTTATTAAAATAGGACTTTGATATTAACTACTCAGTTAGTGCTTTATGTAGGTTTTGTTTTGGGTAGGTTATGTGACACAAATAAATTCTGTGGTTTTGGTAACACATATATCCAAGACAAAGCTGTATATGTCCCAGTCACAGATGTCTTCCTTACATTATACAGTTATTTTATCTAGAATATTCATAAATCACGTTTGAATTTTCATTTAGACAGAAATTTAAGAAACTTAAGATTATCAAGGTGATCATAACTTTGCCTAAAGCCCCACTCTTTCTGTGTTTCTGAATGCCTTAAAATAAAAGCTTTTTTTAAAGAATAAATTATTCATTTAATGAGAACAATAAAAATAAGATGTTTCTCTTCACAGAATGAGATAAATTCCTAATTAGTTTTCTGATTTGCTGAGGTCTGGATCTCATTTAATATTTCCTGGTTCTGAATGCAATATAGTTTTATATACCCTAGTTAAAGAGCTATGACAAAGGGCTAAATACCACAGCAATAAGCAATTAAGAAAATTAATCTTCTTAAAGGAAAATAAGGGCAGAGCAGTGAGAGTTCACCTCAGAATGGCAAATATTGGATAAGGAAAGCAGATTACTAAAATTATATTAAAGGATGATCATACAGGGTGTAACAATATTTATTATTACCACGTTTCTACCCTATTCATTTAGCAAGATACATCACAGATGTCCCCATTAAATCCTCTTCAATCCACATACAAGATGGAACTCATGGCTGGAGCCACACTCCCTGTGACAACTTTCCCTCTCACATACATCGGAGAAAAGAACTTGTTTTCAAGGCACAAGAAAGTTACTTCTGCAGGCCTGGGCCAGGCCAGTGGCATGGAGCCCAAGGCTCCTTTATCCCCGTGTCCCCAGTTTCCACCTGAGACAATTCCTTGTCGTCAAACTCCTTGAAACTGAGCTGGGGGAACACTCTGAATGGTACGTTTTCTCTGAGGAATAAGTCAGCTAGCTTGTCCACAACATGGAAAGTAAGCTGGAAAAGTCAGAAGTGTTCGTGACTCTCCGGGTATTTCTTGAACATGTAAAGAAAACAACCAATGTATGGCTCATATTCGTTTCTCTAAGTTTGTCCAGTTTCTTTTTTTGTATTATTTAAGTCTTTGTGGTTATTTTCCCGTCCTGTGTTTATCACCTAACAGTTATACCTGGTATTTATGCCCCTCTGAGAAGGAAAAAAATAATTCTTGCCAGGAGTCTATCTTCTGTGTCTCAAAAGATAAAACTTGTTAAAAAGTAAAATCCTGAATATGATTCAATTAGCAATCGCCAACACTTTTTGAAAATTTCTCCATAAAACGGGTTTTCATAAGTGAACGTGCCATTTATTTTTTTGAAAAGAGCTATGAAGTCAATTTTTTTATAGTACAGTAGCCTATATTCCTACAATCTAGCTAAAACTTAGCAAGGTGGTTTGTTATATCCTTATAAATGTCTGCCCTTTTAACATGCTGTAAATGCACTCTAAAATTTGTGCTAGGTTCTGGTTGTTATGGGAAAGAATTAATGCATTCTATTAAATCTAACTTTGGCTGCAACACTCTTACATCAGCTAAAGCTTAGAGCTGTAAGCAGAGACCAGCTTCCACAGCAATTAAGGAATAAAATACCTGGCTTTTATAATCCATCTTTTATTCTGGGCAATGCCTATACTTAAATCAGTATTGCATTAGACAAGGACTCGTGACCCCTGAATATTTCATTTCATCAAAATCCATCCATATTCAGTGCTTTGACAAGCCTGTTACTAGGTAGGTATTATTTAAACAAGCGGGACCCTTTCAATTAAGTGTATCCTTCAATTGGTCAAGTGATTATACCGTATCTCTGCTTAGAAACCTACTCTACTCTTCACAACATATAGGACAAAACACAAATTCTTCAGCCTAACATCGTGGTCCGGTTCACCATCCCCTAAACCCATACCCTGTATTTAGCCGCTGTCATCCCTTTTCAGAAGCAGCTGTCTCTTCTTCGAATCCCCTCTTCTCCTTAGTTATTTAAATTCTACCAGTTCCACAAAGTCTATTTTAAATGCAATTTAGTCCAGGCCATCCCCAACTAGAGTTAACCTTTGGATCTTCCATGTCGCTCCTTTTCCAGTCCAGCTGTTTCTGGTGTAGTTTATACGAGTGCTTACTTCTCCACTCGCATACATCTAAGATATTAAAAATCTATTCAACAGGAACAAAATTTGAAATATGCTCCCAGGTTTTCTCTATAGCTCAGTGCCTTGGAATATAGCAGGAGCTTGATAAATATCTACACGTTTGAGATAGACAATCGACTATACCTCCAATAGACTCAGGTAAGAGGGATTGTTCTCCTGGGTGGATCTCATGTTTTACAGGTCCCCGTATATCACAAACACACATGCAAAACTAAATTTATTAAAAAAAACCACGCAGGTACTTTTATCATTAGGATCCAGCCCCTAGGGTTGGCACAGCACAAATTCTAGTGTTAAACATCTGCTCTGTATCTAATACAGTTGAGGGCCCACAGAAATGCTCCCTGTGTCTCTCTGACCAGTGTCCTTAAAACAAGATGACTGTGTTATAACAGGTTAAGCTATGTAGGTTACGCCATAACCTGCACAGAAGCATTTAGGTTTAGAGAGAAGACATATTAATTAAATTAAAATCTTCCTCTCAAAGAACATGATTACAATAGACGCTTGCATGGAAAGTATTGTTTCCTAGTACTGCCCATCAGCCTTTTTCTTGTTTTCCTTTGCACTTAAAGTTAATGACTTTCATAAATTAGCATAGTGTTTGCAAGAGTTGTCACTTGAAAAATATTTTGCCATATTAAGAAACTCGTATTACACTTATTACCCTGGAGCACACGGTAAACATAATTATTTACATTGGCTATAAGATGGTCATTAAACACTAGAATTAGAAATCATTTTATTTGAACAAAAATAGTAAGATTTAAATCAACATTGTAAAATATTGAATTGAAATTTTCAGCTTTGTTTAAATACTTTTATTGATATTCATGAATAATTTGACATTCTGACATTATTTCAGTTTAAGATTTATTTATTTATTTTAGAGAGAGAGCAAGTGAGCAAGCAGGGAGAGAGGCAAAGGGAGAGGGAGAGAGAGAATCCCAAGGCAGGACTTGGTCCCAGGACTCTGAGATCATGACCTAAGCCAAGATCAACAGTCGGAAGCTTAACTGACTGAGCCACCCAGGTGCCCCTTTCACCTTTAATCAATAATTTTAAATTGCTAGAAGAAAGTGTTTGTAAATAGAGCAAATACTTCAAAATTCTTTTGTTTCTAACTTCTTTGTAAGTATATTTTTATGAAAATAAAAACAAAATAAAAATTCAAATTTTATACTATAGTAGTGATTACAATGGCAAAATTCAAAAGGGTTTTTCCATATGAATTTCTTCACTTTTTAATTTTATAATAAAATATGCATGTAAATATAAAATATATAATATTCATTATAAAATATTTGAAAACATTGAAATATTCATCATTTGAAAACATGTATAAGGAATACACACGTATAAAAATTACCCATAACTTAATCACTTCCTTTATTCATAATTTAAATGAAAACTGGCCAGTGTCTACTATGAGGATTTTGGTGCATAACCCTCTAATCTTTCCGGTGTGTTTTCCTGAACTTACTCAGACATTTATTCATATCAGCACATAAGTATTTTTGAACAAAAAATTGACTTTTGAAATATACTGAGTATTTTTTTTAAATATACACTCCTTGAAACTGAGTGTACATTTAAGAACTGAGTGTATATGAGAACTACTCATCTGCCAGGACAGTACCTCCCAATTTCCAAAAGCAAAATTTAAAGGGAGATTATGCAAAACAAAAAAGAGCTTTGTCTAATTGTTCTGACATTCTGCAACAGCATCAGAACATAGTCCTTTAATGCTAAATGGCTCGGGTTTCTTTTCTTGCCTTCTGGAATTTACCATAGTCTGGTTTTCTTTCTGGAATGGAACTGGGCTACTGATACACTCCCATACTAACACTTGTCTCAGATAACCCAGGTCGTTTTTCGGAAAACAACTGACATATAGAAATTAACCCCTATTTGGGAGCACCAGAAATAGAAACACTAAAATCATCTAAGGAATACAAAAATCAGCTCCCCAGTGGCCACTGACAATGCCACATAAAGCCAGCGGCTCCCATAAGACAATCAGTGGACTTTCGAAAGAGAAATAGAAGGATGATATCTCAGTTTTGAATGAAAAGGAACGGTCATTTCCTAGTCTAAAACTCCGGGTTAAGTCCACACAATGGTAAGACACGACCCCAAAGCACGACAGAGGGAAAATAGGAGAAGCAGCAAATGACTAAGGTTCTCCGGCAGCCACATCTCCCTTGCACCCCTAGAAGAGAGAATGGCGAGGGTCTGTGGACGGCTACTTCTAAAGGGAGGATTTCACCCTGAACTCCCTCCCGCATTTAATCAACTGCATATGTTGTTTACTGCTCCCGCGCCGTGAACATCATCGCTTAATTAAATTGTTTCACTCTTTGACTATCATAAATGCCACTTCTCTTTAAAGCCATGTTTTACTTAGTTAAAGTTTGTTTTATCATCCGCAAAAAGAATTATTAAATTGAATGGGTGACTCTCAGCTCAAGTTAAAATCAATAATATTTAGCTGGGCCTTAGGTGCTAAATTCTGAAACTCCGTGTTTTTCACTTTGCGGCAGCCCGGTATCTAAACATCACTGACGGGTCTCTCTGCTGTGTTCATCTGTGATTTATGGCTGTTCTAGTAGGTGGGACGAGGCTTCAAGGCCTCTTGCCGTGTTTAAGCTTCTAATAATCAGAGTTTTCCTTTCCTATTCTTTTTGAACGGAGACTGCCATTCTCAATTTCAGAAACTCTTAAAAAAATAGAATTTTAAGAAGCTCAGATCGTATTCTGTTTTCTGAAACAGTTAATGTCTGACTTTTAGGGAGAAAATGGACTTCTAGAAAATATGCCCTCTCATTTCATGTAAACTGAAATCCACTGAGGTCCTTGAATAAAGATTCTTAGCTATTCCTTATGTCTTCATTATTCCAAGATAATCTGATGAGAGATGAAGTCTTCGAATGCTTTTAAGTGGTTTCAAACATTAAAATTTTTCGAGCAGCAAACTTCTCATTCATGAAATGATAACTCACTCTTGAAGGAATGGTGTTTCTATTTTCCTATTTAATTTACATAATGAAAATAGTTATAAATAACATTATTAGAGTACTTAATATCAAAGTCTAAATGATTATTAATTGTTTAAACACAGAGAAAGTTTGTCATTCACTTACTATAAAAATTATTTTTCATTATGGTGGGCATGTTGGAAACTAATTAAATAGACAAAATTTTACCAAAAGACATCACCCCAAAGGAGACTTGTATTTTTAAAAAAAAACAGATTTGAAATCTGAATTACTGCTAACTTAACAACAACAACAAAACATCACTCGATGACTAATTTGAATTATTAAGGCATATTTTGTCAGAAATCTTCTTTAGGAAGTAAGGCACAAAAATTCAGTTTATGTAGCTATATGTTATAATGTCAGAATCCTTTTTTGTTGTCTAATATCAACATATCTCAATAAAAAATTAATTATTGATTAATTGTATTAGGATTTATTTACTAAAAACACTGATATGAATGAAATCTGAAAAATTCTTACAGTGATTCCTCTTTAATGCTTTACATTTTGAAGTCACTCTGTCCATTCAAGTGCAATGTGAAAAGAAGTAAATGAAAACACTACAGAGTAATACTGAGGAAAATTAGACTGTGAATTGTGTGTTTTAAACCAATACTTTTAACCTGGTTTGAAATCTAAAAAATTCAAAAACAAAGCATTGACTTTTAATGACTTTGTAAGTCATATAATGATTTTATATGCTATGACTCTTTTGTTCTTCTAACCAACCAACTTAACATCCAAAAGAATAACTTATCTAATTATTTTCATTCATCTAAATGCTCTTTGACTATGTGAGCTATGTAGGAAACTCCTAAAAATAATTCAAGCAGATATTCCAACTTGCCATAAAATTAAAGTCTCGTATGAAATATTTGGGAAGGTGTATTGAGAATTTGTCCTCCCCGTGAAACACTGATGAAAAGATAGAGACCGAGTTCCCAAAATACTGAGCTCAATACTGAAACAATTGACTATAGCATTTTAATTGTCATTAGTAAGGATTTACATCTAAAAAATCAGAAACACTTTAAGATTATTGACCTACACCAAGGGACGTTCAAAAATCTCCCTTCCCTTTATTCTCAAACTTCTATTTGTAGGGAAAGGAAATAACCTTTACTGTATAGTAGGTATAAAAGGAACTAGATGATTCATCTCTGTGAATCTGCTTGTTGAATTTGATGGATCATTCTTAAAAGCGACGTTGCTAATCTTCAGGTTTTCTTTTTTAGGTTATTCACAGATCAGTAGGTTTTCCAGCTAATACAGGTCTGATGCTCTTCTGTCTTCACACATGGTATTCATCATATCTTGACAAGAAAAGACCTTCAGTCTACAAATAACCTTCACTGAAGTAAGACATGTAAGTGGGTTTCTTTATGAAAGATAGATTTTATGGCTGAATAAAAAACAACTGTAGTTAAAAAGTGTCATTGCATGGCCTTATTTGAAAATTTTTCCTTCAAGAAACTTTAATGTTTGTTATTGAAACTACTAATAGATGCTCCCCCCTCCCAAAAAAAAGAAAGAAAGAAAGTATTAAATTACTTTATCATTAACCACAAACGCAACAGGAAGGGTTGATCAGCTCTGTATTTTATCATTCTGAAGCGTTCAGCCTTTAAAATATTTAAGCATCCACATTAGTTCTTGTCAAACTAGCACAAAGCAGTGCATAATATGACCCACATGTAAGAGCAGAACAAGATAAGAGGTTACAGTCAGGGTGAAATTTCCACAATGGGATTGCCCTGTACTATAGATCATGGTTTGGCTTCCTGTTTCCAGACAATTACTAAATGAGGTTGAATGTTTTCTTTATGTTTTCACTTGGTCATGCTAAGGGGGAGAATCCAGTTTAGTTGATATTGAACTATCAGAGATGAAACAATAAATCTGAGGCATCCTACACACCCTGATTTTTTCATATGGCCAATTAGAGAAACAAAGTTGATGAAATTTCATGGTGTCAGAGAGCGTAGTAATCTGGGTTCTCATGGTATAAATGACAGTTTTAAAGAAAGTATTAAGAACTATTAAGCTGGGCAAGGACCAAAATGATTTCTCACTGAAATTAAAGTGTCTGAAGAATCCCTTTGCATAGATCCTACTGTGTATCAATTGAAGGAATATCTAGGAGACAATTTC
>CM053605.1:137695991-137765764 GCA_028646535.1 Procyon lotor
GAGGGAGTACTGTTAATGATATATAAGGAGATTTCATAGCAATAGTTGTATATTTAGTAAATCTACCCCAACTTTCAATCCATCATTCATTCATACATTCATTCACCGGACACTAAACTCCTGATATGTATGAGTTGTTGGAGAAACACTGATCAACAAGACAGCCAAGGCCCTACCTTAAGGAGCTTATATCATGGGAGAGAAAAATAATGAAGAAAAATTAAATGTGCAAAAATGACAGGCTGTAATAGGCAATGCATAAAACAAACCAGATGTCATAAAGAAACAAACAAACTAGTTAGGGCAGGCAGGTTTCTCTGAGGAGAAGAAGAAGGGGTTGGCTAATTATCTGAAAATAAGGAGAAAGGTGTTTCTTGCTGAAGAAGCAGCAAGTACTTGGAGAATTCTAGAAACTTAGAAATTTAGAAAGGCCAGTGCAACTGAGTACTTAATGACAAAGACAGAGTGTGCGAAATGAAATGGAAGAATCAACCGGAACGTGCAGGCCTTATGGGCCTGGGAAGAGTCTGGATTTTATTCTAAAGTCACTAAGAATTGTAAGCAGTCTTTGATGGTACATGATACGAGTAAGTTCAATTGCAAAACACTAAAACTAGAAAGTGATTAAGAGGAAAAACAATTAAAAGTAAAAAAAATTTTTTTTTTAATATGTATACATTGTATGATCTTAAAAAAGTGAAAAACCAGAGCACCTGGGTGGCTTCAGTCTGTTGAGTGTCTGCCTTCAGCTCGGATCATGATCCCGGGGTCCTTGGATCGAGCCCTGTGTCGGACTCCCTGCTTGGTGGGGAACCTGCTTCTCCCTCTCCCTCTGCCCCTGCTTGTTTTCTCTCACTCACTCTCTATCTCAAATAAATAATAATTTTTAAAAATTAAAAAAAAGTGAAGACGAGACCCATATCTTGGAAACTTTGTAAATTATCCCTGTGACAATATTACTAACTTGTCACAGAAAAGTAATAATAATAATAATAATAATAGCAGCAAACACTGGGCACATAACACTAATACACAAAACAGCAGTTTTGATCATATTCATATGTGTTGTAAGATAAAAATGTGCAGACCTAGACATTCCAAGACAGAGTTTTGTTATAATCACAGCACTGATAAAACAATTGAAATTCTACCTTCAAAGAAATGAAATTAGATGCCAACATAACATATTGTATACAGTCTCTTTATTTGTTTTGAACTATTAAGTGAGTATTTTAAATCACTGCTTTCAGAAATAATTATTTACATTAATATTTTATTCACACTAAAATGTCAGAATAAAATGGTGTTTATTTTCCACACTGCTTAATAAATATATGGGTATCTATACCTGTATTCAACTTCTAAAGTGAAGGATTTAATGCAATAACATCTTTCAAGTGTAGATTATCCTGCAATGAATTATTACAAATTTATAGACAGTCTTACAGAAATATCGGAGTGGCATGTTTTTAAGTATGCACGACAATCTGAGAAAATAACCAGCTTTCAGGAAAGTGGGTGAAATTGTAGATATTTAAACATTTGAATATAAAACAATATTACAGATATGATATTGATATTTGAAAGTACTTTGTGACAAGCAAATATTAAGGGCATAATGATTTGGACCTCTTTCTAGAATAACCTTATCTGTCCCAACCTTCTGATTCTGCTCACCGGAGCTCTTTTATTTTGAAGAAGCTATAATCATATTCACCTTTCCCCTTATGTTGTTTAAGACAAGCCTCCGCAGGGACAAGTTCTGCCCCTGTTCTACTTTGAGGTACTAGCGACTGCCCAAAGGTCTGGACATTTCACTGCTTTCTCATTATTTATATGCTCATCCATTCAAAAGTTATTTACTGAGCACTTACTACATACCGATCACTGTCCTAGACACTTGATATTCATCAGTCAACAAAACAACAAAATGTAGATCCTTTCAGAGGGTTTCTTCTCTGTCCGTAAGAGACAAATGTTACATGTTAGCCGAATTAGATAACTAAGTTATAGAGTAGTTTAGAAACAATAAATGCCCTGGAAGAAAGACCAGGCAGAGCAAGATAAGGGAGATCCAGGAGGGAAGCATGGAGCGGGTTACGATTTTAAGTAGAATGATCGACATGAGCCTCCTTGGAAGGGTGACTTCTAAGCAAAGACTTGACTAGAAATTGGTGAGGGTTTTGCCAAGCATCTGAGGGAAGAGCACTCCAGGCCAGGCCCGAGGAAAGTAGGCCTGGTATTTTGGAAAAACAGCCAAGGGCTTGAGTGGCAGGGACAGCATGAGCAGGGGAGAGAGTTATTTCTTACTCTCTGGTGCCCATAAAGTGGAAACCTCAGGATCTGAATAAAGGAAAAGCTTAGAGCAGCCACATGGAAGAAAGGAGTGATGGTTGGGAGGCTTATTTTGAATTTGCGCGTTGACAGCAAGCACAGTGTTTTAGTTAGAATTTTAGTCACAAATCAATAAAAATATAAAGATATTCTGAAGATTATTTTATTCAAAATTCATATTTATTATTATTCTTATCACTCTTTAAGGACAGTCGCATCACCAACTCCCCAGCGACCTGGAAGTGCTCAGGCTTTAGTTCCGAGTCTTTCTGAAGACGTTGCCTCTATCTGACAAGCAAACGCTGGTCGTGACACAATGACAGAGGTTCTCTCCTTGACCGACCTCCAACTGGCGCCTCGAAGAATGTTTTCAACTACGTCCTCAACTTTTGGCCTTCGTTTTTCACCTATGCCTTGTCCAGTTTTAGCAAGAGTCCTGAGAAAACTGTTTAGCCAGAATCCTTTATCCTCCACATCCGATCACTCTTTTTTTTCATTTCTTTTTTTTAATTATTTTTTTTTTATTTTTATTAACATATAATGTATTATTTGTCCCAGGGTACATGTCTGTGACTCGTCAGGCTTATACATTTCACAGCACTTACCATAGCACATACCCTCCCCAATGTCCTCAACCCAGCCACCCCATCCCTGCCCTGATCACTCTTGATAGCAAATCAGGTTCTTCATCGTCTGCCATCCCCACGTGTCTGATCACTTGCCTTCAGCAAGCATCCTGTGAGTTCGCCAGAGTCCCACCTTCCCCAGACACTTCCCCTGAGTCATTTTCTATCCACTGACCCCCTTCCTGCTCCTTGGCTGTAAATTCCCACTTTTCCCTGTAGAGTTGAGTCCAATCTCTCTCCCCCACCCCAAGACCTCATCGCAATGGTTGCTCCTTGTATCGTGACGACCCTCCCTCAGATAAAATCTGCCTTCTCATTCTGTAACAAGCATCTTAAATAATTGTTTCTCCACCATCAGCCCGAATGATAGGGAAGCCTAAGAAGCTGACCAAATGCTAGAACAAAAAGATACAGAGTAATCACTAGAAAAAACGTGATAAATCCATGAGAAAACGCAGTTTTTAAAAAAAATGCATTCAGGCCGATCAACTGTCAAAATGGCACAAACAACTAAAGAGAAACCATGAAAATAAAATCCTACACATAGAACAATCTGTCTCGTCTATCAATGGGTAACACTCTATTTTGATTTTCTTAATTAAATTTACCCATTACAGCCAATTTTGGGAGGAAAAAGCGTTGCTGGGTTTCAATATTTTTAAACAAAGGGGAAATTCTTTCGTAAACTGTCAACTTGAAATACTCCAAGAGAAAGTAGATTGTTCCATGAAGCAAAGTGCTTTTCTCAACAAACCAACAATATGTGTTTATTGCATTGGAGCCCAGGACCACCACATACGATTACAGTAAAAGCTCTGCATTATTTCCATCTGGCAATGAGAACACAAGATGTTGTATAAACTACCAGAAGAGCTCTATTTCATTGTAATTAAAATTTAGTGTTACACTTAAGCAATAAGGCAACTCCAGGAGATGTGATTATCATGAGATAATGACCTTGGGGTGTTGCAAGGCATACAAGGAACCAAATGCCTCCGATCCTCTAGGGGGCAAGATTATTTCTACATAACAATCTCCACCTCCTCCCACTTACCCTCCCTTGCCCCTGAAGCTGTATGATCAGTGAAAGAAGAAAGCTAGGGATTAAGAGCACCAATATGATTTCTGCAAGAAGAGGGCATTGGGGGACTGGTATATGACAAAGTTGGCATTGTAGAATGCTGAAGCAGCAGTTTCAAATGAGTAGTGTTGTTTGTGCAATAATTATGCAATGGCTTTAGAATTCTCTGGACGCAGATAGAACTGTCAGTGATGTCATAGGCATGTAAGTAATCCCCAGCAAGGGCACAGATCTAACCTTTTCCCCCTGTTTTGGTTTTGTGATTTCCATTTCATAATAGCAATGAGATATGACAGGTGGTGCAGTTCTTCAGGGTTTATTATACTTCTTGGGTGGTTGAAGCCACTCAGCCTTTGGCCCAAACCTCTCAAGACATCTGAGATGTATAATAACTCCCCCCGCCCCATGCAATGCCTGTCATGTCGTATTGCTTAATTGCTTTGTACTTACCAAGTAATTCTTTTTAAAGTGAATGCAGATAATAGTGCCTCCTTTACAGTTTATCCTACTGGAAACCACTTTTGCAATGGGATAATATGGAATAATTTCTACTCTACTGGATGAAGGATTAACTCACTATGTTACTGTTATAAACCTTAAACTGAAAGGTCACTTAAAGTTATAGAAAATGTCTATATTTTATAACAGTTTGTTGGACGAGAATATGATAAACTGAAATTCAAGAAGTTAATATAAGACTATCCTCAATGACAGCTCCTACATTGAGGAGGCAAGTACCTCAATTATTCAAGAATATCTCGGAGTCTTCTATGTCACAGAGGTGAAAGTGAGAGCTTAATTTGTAAACAGCACTTTTAATAAGAGAACTAGGGGAACTAACACAAAAGTATAAAAGGAAAGCATTGGAACATTGAGGACAGTATATTTAAATAGTAACATAGAAAGAATTTGAATGTGTAAATATGTACATGTACCTGTAAAATGACATGATGCGTGGACAAACTCAAGTGATAAAGAATAAAGACATGAAGTATTGGGTATTTTTTTCTGGGCGTGGGAGGAGCTACTAAGTAGGAATGAAATTTAGAGTTTCTTTGCCCTCTATGTCATTTTACCTGTGAGTAGTCATGTCTCAGTAAACACCCTAAACTCTCCACTTAAGACAGAATAATTTCATTTCTGTTGAGGCTGGATCAAAGGTCACAGTAGCAAATGAATCTGGAATACTTTGGGGTGAGCCTATGAGTCTTGAAATTCAAAAATTACTGTGAGAAGATTGATTCACATGGCAAAAAATGCATGTCAATAAACATGATATATTTAAACAGATCAATGAATACAACTCTGCATGACAAAACTCTCCAAATTCATGACTATAACTGGTGTAGGTGATGGAGGTACATGACAAAATAATAGATTACATTATGGGGTCTCTGTCCTGCTGCATGTGCACAGCTCCAAGGATGGTGGCAAAGGAGGGCTCACTACTGGCTCTGGGTCCACCCCACTCCACACTGTTCTCATTAACGCGTTCTCTGGAGAACCAACTTGGAACTTCAGTTCCCATCCCTTAATTGACGAACCCTATAACCTTGGCCAAGGTCATTTAACTTTTCTCATTCTAAATTCCAGTTGTTAAAAAAGAGATGAGAACACCAGCCCTATCACAGAATTTGGAGGAAGATAAGTGAAATAGGGTAAGAAGAAATGCTTTATAATTTAAAGGCTCATCAAAGCTGTTTCCAACATGGCGGTGGTGGTCGCTTTTACCATTATCACTTTTGCACTTGATTGAGCATGGAAAACGGGTGATAAACACATTTAGGCACAACATGGGGAAAATATCAAACTAAAGGGATGAAAGGGAGGTGGGCTAAAATAGGTACCACATTCTTATTTCTAAAAGTGTCAGGTAGAGGAATGGAAAAGAACAATTTTTAAGTCATTAGAGTGAGACAAATCTCCAAAAAGATAAATATAAGAAAAATCTGATTGCTAAATTTCACCTTTGTAGGAGGGCATTTGTTACTTCTTAATTTTGGCATCTTCCATGAAACCCATCTTAACTGACGAGGTAACAAATTTCTGTTTGTATTATTACCCTGTATCAGTCACTCACTATCAAGCCGTTTCTCTACCTATCCACATTTTGCTATTTTCATTATTCATCATTAAATTGGCCTAACTTGTAGAATCTGTTGCATGTTCAGATCAATTCTATCTTAAGTTTATTAACTACAGAGGGGGGGGAAAAAGCCTGACATAGATCATTATACTGAGAAATGTTAGTGTTTTTGATGGTAAGGAAAAAACTTTTCATTTAAAAATTCATTTGTAAATACTGTTATTTAGGAAAACTACATATACTGCACTACAACTTAAACATTTGTTTGTTTCTCCCCTATATATGCAAAGAAGCCTTTCTTGATTTATATTACAATTGTCTTCTTGTATTGAGTATAATTACTTGTTCTTTCTGTTGTATACAATTTTTACCTACCACTAGAACTCTTCTTAGAAGGAACATAAATTATAAGTGGTGATTTTATTTCATATTCCTTGTTTAAGAAACATTCTGACCATGAAGTACAAGAACACAGAGGAAGTTCTCCACTTTCTCTGAGATAGGTAGATTAGCTAGTCATAATTTGGGAATAGATTTTGGTGAAGGTGAACACTTTCTTCCATTCTCTCTCTCTCTCTTTTTTAAGATTTTGTTTATTTATTTATGTCTTTGAGAGAGTGTGAGCAGGAGGAGGGGAAAAGGGAGAGGAAGAGGAAAGAATCTGAAAACCTTGCTGAGCACAGGGTCAGACTCGGGGCTCAATCCCAGGACCCCATGATCATAACCTGAGCCAAAAACCAAGAATCTGACGCTTAACTGACTAACTGACCTGGGTGCCCCCCATTCCCTCTCTTAATACTTTTTTTCAGTATCAATAAAGAAGAGTTTCACTCTCATTTGAGTTCCGAAAATGGTTTCCTTTGTTTTTCTTTCTTCTCTGGAAAAAAAAAAAAATGGATTTTTCAATCAAGCCTGCCAAGACAAAGTAAAATTAGAATTTTAATTAATGAAGACAACCTGGAAAGCCAACTAGTGTAAGTCCAACTTTCTCAAATCTTTTCTTGTCGATGGTATTTGTGTCTACGGAGGTAAGAGGCACAAAGATGGAAGTTTTCCTAAATCAAGTACACCCTTAGCAGGAATTATTTATTCACTTCCAGGAACTCTTCAAACACAGTCTTTTCTGATATCCACCCAAGGAAATAAGCAGGATGATTTTTTTACAGATCAAATTTCTATTGCACAAAGAAGCCAGGTGCACCTAATCTAGGCAAATAATAGCCAACGTCTGCTGTCTGTCTATCTGTCTGTCTGTCTATCTACCTATCTATCTATCATCTATCTTTTTCAATGACATCTGGACAGAACACTGTTTAGAATGTGACAATTCATTCAGGCAGGAAAGCCACAACCCGGGCTCTTTGCACCTGTTCTGGCAACAACCTAACACGTTCAGCCCTTCATCACATCCCCCAGGTGATTATGACTCCTTGGAGATGACAATGGAGGTGTTGCTGTGCAGTTGCATTATTGATGTTACTGTTTCATGGTTAATCATGACTCAGTAATTCTTGAAATTACCATGCTTTCTAGAATGCTCAGTTCTTTCATGCACTTTCCAAACACTTTCATACACACATTCTGGCCTTTTCATTTAATTTTTCATACCACTGGTTCCCATTTTCTATCCCAGTCCAACATGGTGACAGGTAATAATTACACATTTGTCATGGAATAAGAAGTTCTTCAAAGATTTCCCAAGAATCCTCATAAAATCTGCTTGAAACTTCATTATATTCTCCGGCACCAGACGGGGTGAGTAGTACGAGATTTCTTTTCTTAAGAGTCCGTCTGCACAGTGATTCCTTAAAAAGCAAAGATCATTCAGATATGCTTCTTTTATTTTCTTGAATTAAAATTATGAAATGTGAGAGCTTAAACTTTAGAAATATCTTTATAGCTTGAGGTCTTGTCACTGTTATGTATGCTACTTCATGGAAAATCTTGATGGCTCCTATGAATTCTAACAGTGTAAGACTTTTAGGCAGGGACATTTAGGACATTTAGGAGATCTTTATAGGGTTGCCGGTATGAGGACAGATGCTATTCGACACTTACCTTTCCATTGGAACAGCACTTGGCATATTAAAAACCTAAGTATTTGTGACAATGTTCACTATTTACAATGAAAACAAAAGTGGATTTAAGCCTGATGTCCCCTGGGTGACTGTAGTTCATCTTTGTCATCCAGAATTAGAAATCTTTCTAGGTTCTGAGTGAGAAGTGCTCCCAATTAAAAAGAATCTCAGTTCCATAGCACCAATGTTTTTCTTCCACTTTAAAGGTATTTTCTGTGGAAAACTAGAGTAAGTCTATCACGAAAGGACCCCGTTAGTTATTACCTTACTATCTGTCATTCTCATGGTCTACAGTTAGCACGTGTTGGTTTACATATGTAGTCATTAACAACTACAGACCAAGAACTTAGAGATGCTTTAGGACTGTAATGAGCAGAAGATTCCATCCGAACTCTGTAGAAGTATATTTTCTTTCTGCATGATTTCTTTTATGTCACGAAGTGGCTAACTTTTTGTAGACAGCCTCATTATGTAGTGAAAAATATAAATAAATCATAAAAGCCTAGAAAAAAAAAGTAGCAAAAATAAATACTCTAAAAAAAAATTCCAGCAGATGAAAATGACACAGATCACAAAACATTTTAACTGAATTAAAGTAATCGAGTACCACAAACAAAAAAACATTCTCTGTTATCCCAGGCATTGACAGAGCAGAGATTGCGAAAGTCAATGCACCTATAAACCTAAGACAGTTTTTAAACAACTGTTTAAAACTCAAGTCTCACTGAGTCATGAATCAGATTGCAGGCTGAGGCTGCTTCTCCTTCGACTTCTCTTCAACTTCGCAAACTGAAAATGTCACCTAGATAAGCAGTCAGAGAGACAGTATCTTACCAAATTCACAGATTTTGTTATTAGAGTCTAAAAAATTGGGCACAGATCTAGAGGGGATTCAACAGCAGGAGGTAATTTCGACAATGCTGACTTGAGCACCTACTATGTGCCAGTCACTGCTTCACGAGTATCTGAGTCAGCACGCTGAGTTCCGTGGAAATTGCATCTTCGAAGTCCTCACCTGCAGCTCGGAGAACTGGGTCAGCCCAAAATGAAGCTCTACTTATATAAATGACTTCCTCGTTTGCCCTGCTGAAGGGAACGAGCTTATCAGAATCAGCCTAGTGACAAATCCCAAAGTTTCTTGATGAGATCAGATCATAGAGTTGCAGCAAATTAGCACATACTAGATGCAGTATCTGCTGAATCTTCAGTATTCAGACTCTTGTCCATTGTCAGCAGGAGAAAATGACCTTCCAGAGAGCTGCTTAAACTAAGGCTCTTGGACTTTAATTGAGGCTGTGACCAGACCCAAAAGTCTTGAATCTCTGCTCCAGGACTTCACTCCAAGGCTCTGTGCCCTCTCTGAATTCATGAATTCATTTATTAACTGTGGAGAAGTTTTAATACACCAAAAAAGTCCAAAAAGACTTCCTCATGCTGCGTTCTAATGTTCTCATGGCTCCTTTTGCTGGAGCCTCTAATTTAGAGACACAAGTTGGCAGAGGTTGAATCACAACATTCTTCAATGGCTCCACTGCCCTATGCGAGCCATGGGTTCCTGTCAACATCTTAAAGTTGCTTCCTTCGCTCAAAGAGCTTCACTAAAGAAGGGGAAGAATATTGAAAATCACATGTAGAATAAATTCTAATAAGGTGAATTCATTCAGAGATTATGGCATACTTCTTTTTCTTTTAAAAATTTTTTTGCCTTTTTAAATTCCAGTATAATTAGCATGCAGTGTTATATTAGTTTCAGGTGTAGTATATAATGATTCAACAATTCTACACATTAGTGCTCATCATGGTAAGTACTCTGATTTTTGCCTCATATTGTTCTAGCTCATTTCATCTAACCTTGTTATCCAGCAAAAGTCTGTTCATTTGTATATACGCAGTATATATGTAGTATTTAAACAATATATTTATTATATATATAATATATGTATAAACAATTGGTGAATCTAGGTAAAGGATATATTTTTGTGTTTGTCTGTGTGTTTCAAATTCTATCAAAGTTAAGAGTCAGCAAAACTAAATGCAATGCATGATCCCGAAGTAGATGATAAACCAGAGGAAAAAGTTTGCCCTAAAGGATGGCAATTGGTGAAATTTGAATAAAGTCTGTATATTAGAAAACAGTACTATATCAATCTCAATGTCTTGATCTCAATAATTGTGGTATGCTTATATTCTTCTCCTTAAGAAATATTTAGAGGTAAAATGGCATGATGTTTCCAAGTCATTCTCAAATACTTTAGAAATGCACACACACACACATACATAGAATGATAAAACAGATATGACAGAATGTTAAAAATTGGTGATTCTGGGTGAAAGGTATGCTGAAGTCTTTTTGGGATTCATTCAACTTTTCTGTGAGTTAGAAATTATTTTAAAATAAAACCTGAGTATATAAATGTATATATACTTAAGTCAGTCTCTTTCTTAAAATCAGTTTGAAAATACAACATAGTCCTAATCGTGTCTCATATAAGCTTCACATGATGCCAGTTTACCATTATAAAAGATTTTGAAAAGCCTCTTTCTGTTTCCCAAAATGAAAATTTTTGCCATCGTTATTTCCTATTTGTCACAGAGTAGTAATGTTTGTACAAAAGGCATAAATATTAAACTTCCACAGTTGCCAGATGGATTTCTGAACCATATAATGTTTATTTGGCACCATATCTTAAGGGGTTTGCAATTACCCCTCTCAAAATCCTGAGCTTCTTTCAGTATTCTTTCATAGTGAGGAAAAAGGGAAAGCATGACTATGTTGTGTATTGTTGTGTAAGAGTCTATTGTACGTCTCAACATACTGGTCAGAAAATTTCCCTGAATTTAGAAAACTCTTAGGAAGTCCAAGTTTCTCAGTTATAATCTGAATAAGCAGCTTTTCAATGCCATATGGTTTAAACTGTGGAAGTACACTAGAGAGATAATAGATGTCTCTAGAGAGTATGAGACCTAAGTCTCATGGCAGCTTTCTAGTGTTTCATACCCTGAGGCTCCACTCATTTAATTTCTCTGATAGTCTCCTCTTACCTTATTCTCAGCCTATAAGGACGCTGATGGAGTAAGGATGGAATCAGCTGGAACAATGAAGGCAAATAAATCAGTGTGAGAGAAAACGATATGCATGTCAACGGCTGAGATTATTTATTGACAACAACCCTACCAGGAGTAAGTGCATGACTACAGCCTCTACTCTAAAACTTGGGTCTACGAAGAGCTTTCGGTAATGTCAGCCATTTTACTTTTGGGGATTCAAATGCTGATATCCCTTGAAACCTTCTGCTAACAAATAAGACTAAAAGGTTCATCCAGTTGCATCCCTGAAGCTCTATGAAGTCCAAACAAACCCGTAAAAAGTTCTCCTACTGAACCTTAATCCTAGAGACCACTAAAAAGTCCTGGCTTGTAGGCAAAGATCTTGGTTGGATACTTGTATCTGGAAAAAAGACAACTCTATAAACTATTACTAATGATTTTTGAACTTGGTACCAGAAGGCACCAGAAGGACCTTTCCATCCAAAAAGATGCTATCCTATAAATTGTAATAAGGGAAAGACAAGGAAACATGAGGTGGTCTACAAAGTCCCTACGTCTTGTTTTCTGTCTAGATATAGAATGCATGCTTAGACATTAATATGCAAATACTATTTCTATCAAAAAATAAGGGTATCCCCTCTTTGTTGTAATTGGATGTCATTGCTGGCCTCCATGCAGTTTCCTGATGATTGCTCCTTCAGAAGCAGCCATCAGGTCAAGACCACCGGCTGCCCTAGAACAGAGAGAAGGGGGCAGGTGAAGACTTCACAAAAAAGAAAAAGACCCTAGCGACCTAAAGCTGAGGAAACCCTATGAGTCTTACTCTATCACTAGTCTGCATTACTTAGAATAGCAAGCAAAAGGGATAGTTTTGAAAACCCCTTTGGATAATTTCTGCCTTCTAGAATTCTGACCGTTCTGTCTCACTGCCTTATCCAAGTCATTGGATAAGAGAAAGGATTCTCCTGTGATCTTTTCAACACTCTTTGAAAGGCATATTTCTCACCCAGGATCCTGAGAGCATATTGCAATCCGATGCCAGGAATCATTGCTCAGAGATTTATGTGTCACAAATGGAATCAACAGCCCTACGGGGGATATTGGTGTTTGCACTGCAGAGCCACGCCACCTGCTGCATCTCTAACCTCCTAAAAACTGCAGTAGAAATGCACTCACGTAGTTTCCGCAGAGCGATCCAATGGCACTTCCGCAACAGACCAAGAAAACCCCTTCAGCACTGAGATGGTATTTCCCGCGTGCCCTAAATTAAACAAGTGGTCTCAAATAAAATGTGTGACCATGACACAGATGTTGTATAGCGTTAGAGACAACTCCCGTGAGCGCCTACCGAAACCAAACCCTGCACCTGTTCCTTTTGCGCCGCGCCACTTACCATTCTCTAGAATTCCATCAGGTGTTTGTTACCTCACATGCTGCCTCCCTGCTCCCCTAGATAAGAAGCCCCGTGAGGACTTGTCTTGTTGGTTGTAGCAGCCACAGCATGAGAACATGCCTGACCCACAACAGATGCTTAAAAAGTATCTTTGGAACAAATGAACGATGGGACACCCTCAGCAATATGACAGGATATGACACAGAACTTGAATGCATATGACACATATGAGTGAATATGACACAGAACCTGAGTGCACCAGAAGATGGGTACGTAAGTTCAGACATTCAAATCTCTGTCTGGAGTGGGGCTTCACACCTGTGCTCCACTTGTGCGCTCCAGGACCCAGACGGCAGAAGCCAAGACAGAAAGGCTCATCTGAAAGTGAATCCCGGGACCCGGAGAGGAGGCTCTGCAGCGCTACTGCAGTAAGAGGAGGGCTCACCCCAATTGCAGGCTACTGGTGAAGACAGTTAAAGTGATGCTAGTCAATAAATCAATAAGGATGTCTTCCAAAACACTGTTTCATAGTGCCCTGCACTGGAGTGTTGAAATCACTGTGAGCGCTTCCAAATTATGGCAAAAACGCTCCTAGAAGTCACACTGAGAATGTGCAGTCTAGTTTCACATGGGGCTGGAAAAAAATAAATAACAAACACACCCTTTAAAAGCTTCTAGTCTACAAGGAAGTGGACTGGAGGAACGCCTCTTGGAAAAGAATATTCTTCAATCTTTATTTAAGTGTAACCTTTATGAAAACAGATAGAGACCCCCAGGGAACTTTGTATCTATCAGACTCAATGTTTAGAGAAAAATTCTCAAACACCACTCACACCTGAATAGCTCACCCCTATGAACCAAAGAAAGTCTGATGAAGCCTGAAAAACAAACAACTAGAAAAGTGTTTCTGATCCATGGTACATTTTAGAGTATTCTTAACAGTAATGTTCTACTCTAAGGGTATGATTTATAGTCCTCCCTAAATCTGGTCTCCAGAGCTGACTTAGGCTAATTTCTAGATCCTACTGCATCTACTTAGATCTTATTCCTCATATATTTTGAATGCTAAATGCAAAACATGTACACATTGGTGGCTATATTTTAGGTGGGGAATGCAATTCTTCCCCATAGTGGCAACACAGCGTCCTCTCCGTTATAAATATCTTCACTTCAATGAGAAAAGATGATGAAATTCTTTTTGAAGACTCTCAAAGGGCTTGCAGATTTTTAAAAATATTACCACCACTTTGTTTGGAAGAAATACAGTTTGGTCGTAAAACCATCATTTGTGATTGGATTTATGAACATGACGCGCATTTGCATGCTGTGCGTGAAAACCCTGCACCAAAGAGAAGTTTCAAACAAGGATACGGTTGCTACTCAGAACTCTCTCATCTATATTATCATTAGCAAATTTCAAGTTCCCCCACCTGTTGAAAATAAATATAATCCAAAGAATTGTCCCTTGCATAGATATAGGCCATCAACTTCAAAATTCCTCTTGCCCGCATAAAATTTTCCCAGTTAGAAGGGGAGATTCCTTTTTATTTTGGCCCCAAAGCTTTCTCTTTAATGTCATATCAAGAGAAGAACATTCTCCCTTTTTGGTTGTTCTCTTTGTACTATGCTAAGCCCTTATGATCTAGCCGTACCTTGTGCAGAACATTTTATCATTGAGCATAGACTTTAGGGATGTGTTAATAAAATAATTGCTCCACGAAATCTAAATCATTTATGAACAATCCTGATGAAGGACAAGAAACTGTTCAAGTACTAGATTTCTTTTTAAAGAAAGAAGATGCCTTAAAGAAGCTTATGTTTCATGTTCCTATACTATAAAGTAGAAGGAAATAAGGGTTAAGTCAAGGTACATGTGCTATTTTATGCAAAAACATATCAAGGGGCAATTAATTAAGACCCGGTAAAGCTTCCTGAGGAGTTGTCATTTTTGTTTGGATTGAATGATTGGTAGGATTTTTGATAAGTGGAAAATCAGGGGGAAGTGAAAGGCTTTGATTCCCTGACTCAAATTCAGGGGCAGGTTCAGATCAAAAGTTCTTAAAAGTAAATGCTTCCGATTGACATTGGAGCTGGGAAATGAAGCCCCAGGTTTAGTGTACACTTCTCAGTGATCACAGTAAGGAGACTGTTAGTAATTTGGTGATTGACTTAATCACTTGTAGTGAAATAGTCTCCAAAGATGCGATCCCTATTTTAAATATCCAGTGTTTATACACAGAGAAAGTATAAGTTAAGGTTTCATATTTTGAACATTTTTTTTTACTGTACACCTTCAGAGAAACAGGAATTCCTGTCTGAAATACAATGCGAATGAGACTACATATGGCAGGCTCACTCCAAGCATATGCAAGGAAAGCCGC
This sequence comes from Procyon lotor, assembly GCA_028646535.1. Classification (NCBI taxonomy): domain Eukaryota; kingdom Metazoa; phylum Chordata; class Mammalia; order Carnivora; family Procyonidae; genus Procyon; species Procyon lotor. The sequence continues at coordinate 137,711,019 of CM053605.1, forward strand.
ATTATCACACTAGCAGCAGCCCTAGTGTTTTATCCTGTCAATAGGAAAATCCTTGATGTGCTATTGAATACACAGTTATCTTGACAGCCATCTTCATGTAATATTCAAGATAGCTTTTACAAAGTCTCAGTTATAATATTAGCTGGAGATCTAATGCTTGCTCTTTATTTAAGGGATGATTAACTTGATTTGATGCTTTCTCTGCTGTGAGCCAGTTCAGACTCAGAATTCTCCTGGGCAGATTTCACTATCTTTAACTGACCATAAAGACCATAAATGTAAGATGCTCCTAGCCAAAACCCTATTCTTATCAATTATTGTTCTACAGCACCAGTTTTACCCCAATTTAACTCAAGAGCTATTTTAATCAGCTTTCCGCCAAGTATGGGGCCTGACCTCTGAAATACTGTAGCCACTGAATTCCTATCATCCAGGATAATAAGAAAGAACTTTCTTAAAAGCTCTATCTTGGTTCAAATGAAAAACAAACAAACAAAACTATTCTATGACATTAACTGTCTCAAAACCCTTTTACTGTTGCCAATCTACAAGATCGCTTGAAACTTATATTTGAGAAAGAAGGTGGAAAGGATAAAGGAAGGGAGGAGGGAAAAAAGAAAGAAACTGAGCACTTACAAGCTCCAGAAATAGAATCCAAAAGGATTCCCCCTTCTCTGTTTTGAAGAAGTAGGATATACAAGGTCTAGATTTAAGAATCAAGCAGTATCCTTCTAGGTCTTTTTATATTCTGGGTGCTGCATACCACCATTTATAAATAAGAAGGACTTATGTTACTACTGAGAAATCTGGGCTAGATGATCTAAGGACCCTACGTATATGAATCGTGGTCTTGGTAGGAACTGATGGCTCACAAAGCACTGAGAAGAAAGTTCAATAAACTATTTACAAAGCTGTGGGCAGAATGCGGGGAAGGCACGGGGAGAATGCAGTACCCGGGATTGGTAGGAGTGCTTGGTCGCTACCATCCCAGCTCTAGGAAGAAGGAAACAAGAGAGGCTGTGAGGAGAGCGCCACCCGACAAAGCCCATGACCTTGGAAGAAGGTACACAGCCAGCTCTGGGCAACTCGACAGGAAGGGAACCAGAGAAGTAAACACCTAACCCATTTTCACCCTCCCCCTGTGCACCCCTCTAAGTGAGATAGAATATTTAGACGAGCTAACGGCAAAAACCCAGAACATCACACTAGCCATGCAGATGGAGCACATGACTGTAAACAGAAAATCTGTGAAGGAAGAACCATAGCAGGGAGAAAGACTCAAACTCCTTACTTCATTGATACAAGTACTTTGGTGCTAGAGTCTTACAACACTGACAATTCAAAGACTGATTAGACCATACTCTTAAGGTTATACCTGCCCATAGAGACATAGCAAAGTATTCTAGTTACTACAAACTCAAAAAGTTTGATTGGGATTTTACAAATCAAAAACTTGGGCAGTTCTACATACAAAAGGCTATATGCATGAGTATCTTGTCTGGGCTAAAGGGAGGTGAGAAGTTTTGGACATGGAGACACCGGGAGAAGTGAGGGTAACAGAAAAAGTGCAATGTCCTTCCTCTCTCTTTCAAGCTGTGGTGGGTTTACTAATTCAAGCACACTTAACTCAAATCTGCAAAGAAATATAGTGTCTTAATATTTTCTATGCCTATCTGAGCTCACTTAAAAGGTCCCAAAGAATTAGGTAGCAGGGGAAGAAAAACCAAGGACACTGAGTACTATAATAATACTACATTAATTTCTGTCAATCTATCAATTTCACCTTTTTTTTTTTAACAAAGGTAATTTAGACTTTTTTTACATAAATGTCAACCTGTCTGATTTCTTCCTCAACAGTCTGCTTCTCTCCAAGATGGCAACTAGGCAAGCAGGGAAGTAATCTAAGGAGTTTGTGGCAGAGAGCAGTATGGGGGAATCACAGGCAGGCCTTTTCACTGTCTTCCAGGAACAAATATGGCTGCCTGGTAGCCACTACCTCCTGCTCCCACTTAGTATCTCTCGTTAGTTCTCCTGTCATTGGTCAGGGTCTGCAGTTGTCCCTGCCAATCAGGCCCCTGCCTTGTTCCTACCGATGCTGATATCCTCTGGAGGCGTCTGACACTTCCCCTTGTTCCTGGTCCAGAGACGTCTGCCCACAGAACTGCTTCATTCCACCACCATGATTTCTCCTGAGAACATCCCACTCATCCATCCCCCTTCATCATCCAGTCTCATCCACCTGGGTACAAGGTACACTTGAGAAAGCTACACTCACATCGCTCTCAACAAAGCATGCCTGCCCTCCTGTGAGGTACTTCCCAGGGACAGCCCTGCGTAGAAGCACCTCCCAAAGCCACAAAGGCAGGACTTGACTCCAGCAAGAGGAGATCAGATATATCCCTGCCCTGCCATTCCTAACTTTGCTGCTCAACTTATTCTTCCCGCAATCCCCAAGGCTGGCAAAGGCAGCTCTTGTCTACAGTTTATTCTAGGATATCACCATAAATTCAAATCCCTAAGCCATAGCTGAGGCCTGCTCCCAATGGGATCCAGGGAGCCCTGCTCCAGGGCAAGATCAAAACCATACTCAAAACACTAACATTGTTTGCCATTTTCATTCTCATTCTTTTACAAGTGTACACTGTGGTTTTCCAGAAGCTATGTGGTGTTTGATTCCATTCGAGTCTGAACACAGAAGCAGATATGTGACTCCAGCTGTCTCTTATTAAAGCAAATGTTTGCAAAAATGTTAAACACCACCACTCTTCTCACTATTTTTTCTGGTTTGGGAAAATATCATTTTTAAATGAAGATATGTTATTTATGTTAACCTGTCAGGGGTCTATTATGGACCTGTGGAAATGAATTTTTAAATAAATACCTTTAAAATTCCTCAGTTTGGGGGCACCTGGGTGGCTCAGTTGGTTAAGTGACTGCCTTCAGCTCAGGTCATGATTCTGGAGTCCTGGAATCAAGTCCGGCATCAGGCTCCCTGCTCAGCAGAGAGTCTGCTTCTTCCTCTGACCCTTCTCACCTCATACTCTCTCTCTCTCTTTCTCTCATTCTCTCTCTCTCAAGTAAATAAAATCTTTTATAAATAAATAAATAAATAAATAAATAAATAAATAAATAAATAAATATTCCTCAGTTTTAAGCTCTAATAAGTCAATATCAATGAGTCACATAATCAAAAGTTCTTGGACGGCCTCAATTATTCTTTGAGAGTGAAAAGGTATCTTGAGAACAAAAGCGTGAGTCCTGCTTCTCTAGTCTCCTCCACAAAGCCATAGCCTCACTAGGAGCTCAAAAACAAATCATCCTTAAAGTAAATGTTCCTGTTCCAGGCCACATCGGCGCTCTTCTTCTCATAAGCCTGTGATTCACACTTGACAGTGAAATGCTGAAATGTTGGAGATGACGTGGTTCAAGGGGGGGAATGTACAAGTGCCTGTTGGACATGTGCCTGTTGGATTATGTGCGATCGTCTTCTATGAGAAGATAAGAGCGACAATAACCAAGATTCTGGGCTCAGATAGTGTCCCATCAGGGGCCCCAGTGATAAAGGGAGACCAAGAGTTAGGGAGCGGACATTCTTGCTCTAGGCGTGCACTTGGTGGGGCAGCTGGAGATGGTTCCTTGGGGGTCCCAGACTGGGGCTTTGGTGGGGCTTCTTGATAAGGAAGCCCAAAGAGTCGAACAAGAGCAAAACTCTCCCCAACACTTGGGTTCCCCAGAAGAAACAAAAAACGGTGTAAGCTGACACCCTAGGTCAAACATGTGTGATCCAGACACTCACAAGTCAACTATTAATCTTGATAAAATGTCACTTCTCCCTGTGGGCTGGTGAAACCTGGGACATACCTAAGAGTACATACCTATGATCCAATACTGTTGCACAGAACTTGTGATAGAAATACAATACAAACTATAGATTGTAGTTTCCGAGCCAGTCAAAAGTTTTGAAATTACTTATGAACACAGAATGAACACTTACTTCAAGTGCATTAAAGTTGAAATTATAATAATTAGAATTAATATTTTTGAGTGCTGGGTATTGTTTGAAATGCCACTACTTAGAGTGAATCTTCAACTAACTGTCTTAACTATAGATCTTACCATTATTATATATAGATAGTATTATTATTATTATTTCCATCTTAGAGTTGAGGAAACTAAGAACTTTGTCCAAGACCACATGGCTAGGAAGGATTAACAAAATATGCTTTTAAATTTTTTGTCTCCTCAAATCTACTTTAACAGGAAAACTCAGGCACTTTGTAATGATATACATTGACATTATGCTTCAATGTATGTTTATATATAAAAGATCCACCCTTCAACTCTTCACCACAGATACCCCTTGTTGCAGATATCTGAAATGGTCCTAAGAAAAGCAATCTGTTTTAATTTGCTAAAGGGACAAAAATTCCTCATCAGGTTTAGTGATCGCTACAGTTGGAATGTTCTGAAACCAGGACCATGTTCCTGTCATGGCAAATTAGGTCACCATGGCAAGACACGGAATCATGGGATGACGGAATGTAAGAGTACATTATTAACTGATGTCCTCTCCGTTTTATTTTTCCTCGGTGACATTTAACAAATTGAACGTAAATGTTCAGAAACACAAAATGCTCCGTTGGGTGGTTAAAAAGAGGTGGGCTGGAAGAGGAAGGAGCACATAAATAGGAGGCAATATAATAATAGGACATTGACTATCGTAAAAATTTCCAGAAATGTTATTCTTCTGTGAATGCCTTTAGAAGTTATCCCTTAAGCAGTCCAGTACCTGTTTGCCCAAGCTACTGCTTTTTTTTTTTTTAAGTGTGTCGGGAAAAAAAATAAATAAAGTGTGTCGGAACTGATTTTGTCAACCTCTAGTTAGTAAAAACAGGAAGTTTTTAATATACAACCTACTAACTATATATAATGATACCACACAAGAAGTAATAAAAATGTGAAACTATTTAACCTGTGCTAAACCATACTGAACGTCTAAAAGTGGGGAACTTCTTATTTTAAATTTTATATTTTTCAGATGATAAATGAGACTGAAAGGCACTATAGCTTCATGGCTATATATGTGGGTTCTGGAACCAGATTCCATGGTTAGAATCTTGGCTCTACCACCTACTAGGTGTGTGACCTAGGGTAAGTTACTTAACTGCTCTGCAACTCTGTTTCCTAGTATGAAAATGAATTTAATAATAGTCATAGCTATCTCATAAAAAGTTTTGTTGTAGGTCAAGTGGGTGGCTCAGTCAGTTTAACTCTGCCTTCGGCTCAGGTCATGATCCCAGAGTCCTGGGATTGAGCCCTGTGTTGGGCTCCCTGCTCCGTGGGGAATCTGCTACTCCTTCTCCCTCTGCCCGCTGCTTGTGCTCTGTCTCACTATCTCTGTTTCTATCTCAGTCTTCTTTCTCTTAAATAAATAAAATCTTAAAATAAAAAAGTTTTGTTGTGATGAATAAATGAGTTACCTTGGAAAGTACTGAGAAAACTGGTGCATAGTAGGCACTCAATAAAAGATGGTTATGAGTATCATTTTACAGCCCCTTGACTTTCATCACTAGTCTATTCTAAATATCTTACAGATAAAACTGAAATGAAGCATGATACTTTTCACCAATATTAAAGCAAAACACAGAGATGTGCTGAAAAGAAATATAAGTCTCAATTCAAAGGGCATGTAAAGAACCTATATTTTACTGATTTTTTTTGCAGATATAGAAGTTGCCACAGCACAAATTCTAGCATCTGTACTTTTTGAAATAACATTTATATTTGCCACATATATTTTTGAAAGATCACTGTGGACATTGAATAGACAAGGAGGCTACAACAAGGGGAAGCAAATAAGAGACTGCTGTAACTGTCCAAGGAAAAGATGAAGCTAAAATGGACTAGAGTCAAAGAAGCAGAGATGGGGAAAAGCAGAACTTCTTTATGAAATAATAAATGTAATTTGGGGCTAATCCTCCACAGATACAAACAATGTAAATATGAAAAATAGCAAGTGTTGGCTAGGATATGAGGAAATTCAAAAAACTCCTATGTTGCTGATGGGACTATAAAACGGTACAACCACTTTGGAAAACAGTTTGACAGTTCCTCAAATTATTAACCATAGAGTTACCACATGACCCAGAGAGTCTACCATTAGGTATTTAACCAAAAGAATTGAAAACGTATGTCTACAAGAAATCTGTAGACAAATGTCCATGGCAACATAATTTCCACTTTTTTTTTACCAAAAAGGTAGAAACAGCCCAAGTATCCATCAACTGATGAATGGATAAACAAAATGTGGTATATCCATTCCGCAGATATTAGTCATTATAAAAAGGAATAAAATACCGATAAATGCTACAACTTGGATGAACCTTGAAAACATTAGGCTTAGTGAAGGAAACCAGTCAGAGGGAAAAGGTCACATAGTCTATGATTCTGTTTGTGGAGAATATCCAGAGTGGGTAAATCCACAGAGAAAGAGAGTAGATTAGCAGTTGCCAGCATCTGGGGAAGGAAGACTTGGGAATAAGCGCTTATGTGGGTGGGGTTTTTCTTGGGGTGATGCAATGTTCTGGAATTAGATGGTGGTAGTGGTTACCCAACTCAATGAATACACGAGAAAACCCAGAATTATACACTTCAAAAGGGTAAGTTATATACTTAAATTATATCTCATCAAAGCTATTACTAAAAATTATAGGAAAATGAATTTAAATAAAAATGAATCTGAGGAACTCCTTCTTTACCTCTTCAATTCAGAAAAGGGGATGGTTCTTAGAGGCTGTACTCAGAAGTTCCCGTGGGAAATTTTGTTTGGGGATAAGAAATTGAAGCTTCTGGCAATGTAGTTTAGTGATGTTGCTTATCTACTGGCAGATGTACCCTGTAGACAACAGATACTACTTAGTGGTGCTTTATGTAAAAACAAATAGTTCTCGTATCAACCATCAGAAGGGAGAGTAAAAGGTTAACCACATCACCAAAAATTACATGAAATTTTTCATAGTGCTCAAAACAGAAAGGGGCTAATGAGGCCTGAAGATAAAATATATTTCTACACCATCAGAATGGTCACTCGAGAAACTATTAGCACAACATCTAGTGCAGTAAAAGAGGAGGCTGATGTTCTAAGCTTTCTAAGTCATCTTTGAAAAAATCAATTAGATAAGTTAACTAATTTACTTCTTTAAAAAAAAAAATTTACTCTTAACACCATCCAACTTGTTTCTTTTATGGTCCCTGAAGCTTGTATGTCCTTGAGGTTTCTACCAGAGGAAAAGGCACCCAAACACTTGGAAGTAGAAGAATAGGAAGAAAAGATTTTTAGCTTTACAAATTGCAGCATTATGCAATATGTCTCTTGGGAATCTAGAAGGAGCTATAGGTATTTTACTAGATACTTTATTAAACTCATTTACCTTAGATAACTAACTTCGGATATGTTGTTCTAGAATGAGACTGAAATATTATTGCCTTTTTTGTTAGGATAAAGTCCATAAACACCAACAAATGTACCAAAGCTCTTGATTAGCTCCACCTTGATAGGTAGATGAAGAACCATAGAGTGACCATATAGGAATCAAAGAACTAGACCTTTCATTTTTATGCTTCTCACTTTGAGTCTTTTTTTCATTCAGTTGTGGACCAGAAAAACCTCTCTGCATGGTTCTGAATCTGATCAAGATGTTCTTTTCTTTCCAAATTGTGGAGAAGATAAGCAAAGAAAAAAGAAAAAAAAAAACCTACATTCTCCTACAGGGTCACATCTGTTTGAGGAATATAAAGATATTTTAGTTAAATGTACCAGGTTATCAAGGTGGTAATTTCATATTTTCTCTGAAGTATTGAAAATATTGAAAAATTCAAAATGTAGGTGTTTGGCTAAAAAAAAAAATGAGTTGGAATCAGTCCCAAATACATTTTGGCAGAAAAAATAAGACCTTGCTTCTTCAGATCTTGAGATGATGCCAAATGTTCTCTCCTCCATTTACTTTTCATTTAAATGTTCACCTTCCAAGTGCAAAATACATATATATGTATACATACATATATATGTATATGCATTACCTATGTAATAGGTATATATATATATATATATATATATAATGCAGTGCATATATATATATATATATAATGCAGTGCAACAAATACTGTATATTTTTTCTGAAATTTTAGCAATAATCATTTCCATACCAAGTGCTCTAAGCCTTCTTTGCACTATGAAAACAAACTGTATTTGAAAACCAAAACTGATTTTCTATAATCAGTTAAACGAATATAAGTAAAGTTAATCATTCTCCTTAGACCTAAATTAATTTTGAGGGATTTTCTTTTTTTAAGTGAAGGATGTTATCCTTTTTTTTTTTTTTTCTCTTTCTTAGATACAACTATCACATTTTTACTACCACTTATCAGGGTGGTAATATTGTCCACACAATTACCTTCTAAGTAATTTGAACATGTGCTATCATATTTGGTCTGCCTATAAAAGAATTCTAGGGGACACACAGGTCTGAAAATCACAATTTTGTAACTCCCAAACAGGACATAGCACACCGGAGTTTGATAGGTAAATTCTCCAAATGCAGCTCCCTGGAAGGTGTGGTGTCCAGGGGAAAAGCCATGGGTCTTGTTTTTAGGAAAATCTGAAGTCAAATACTAATAAACACACACACACACACACACACACACACACACACACACACACACACACATCTCACCAGTTTTGTGATCTTGTTTCATATTTTTAATTTATCAGAAATTACTTTCCTTGGTCAACAAAATAGGGAAACCTTTCTATCAAAAATGGTTAGTGCCTTTTCCTCCTTTTTGAGGATGTAGGAAGTTCAACACAACAGGTAGAACACAATAACCTACCCAGCCAGTCTTCCCTAATGCTTTTCCTGGGGCTCTTCACCTTGTTTATGCTGTTGTCAGAAATGTTTCAGCCTCTCAAGCCTGGTTGTGTCTTCACAATCTTCTTTTAAGTATTTGGGATATTCGTTATTGTATTTGATGCTTCATCTTTAAAAAGCAACTCCTTAGGGTGCCTGGGTAGCTCAGTGGGTTAAAGCCTCTGCCTTTGGCTCAGGTCATGATCTCAGGGTCCTGGGATCGAGCCCCGCATTGGGCTCTCTGCTCAGCAGGGAACCTGCTTCCCTCTCTCTCTGCCTGCCTCTCTGCCTACTTGTGATCTCTCTCTCTCTGTCAAATAAATAAATAAAATCTTAAAAAAGAATAAAAAAATAAAAAGCAACTCCTTGATATAGTTTTCTTGTTACAGTACTGTTTACTTATTTATAGAAATAATGACATTATTTTTTTCCCAAGTAGTAAAAACAAGTAGAAACGGCATATTTTGAGTTTGGTTGGTTGGTGTCTATTAGCTTTACTTCCTATGTGATGGCACCTTTCATTTTGTATGACATTTTATGTATGTGCATTTTTCCATTATAATTTAAGCTTTGATGACAACTGTACTAATTTTCTATAAGAATTAAAAAGGGCAATTATGTGAAGACGTCTGTATGAATGAAGAAGCAGTTTTCTGATTAGCTCTAATTTTATTTTATTTTATTTTATTTTACTTTATTTTATTTAAAAGATTGTATTTACTTATTTGAGACAGAGAGAGAGAGAACATGAGAAAGGAAGGTCAGAGGAAGAGAGAGAAGCAGACTCCCTGCTCAGCAGGGAACCAGGGCACTGGGATCTTGGCCTGAGCCAAAGGCAGATGCTTAACTGACTGAGCCACCCAGGGGCACTTAGCTCTAATTTTAAAGAGCTAGATTCAATAGGAAAGGTAAAGCCCAAAGAGATGGCTGGCAAAAGCTAACAAAAGGACCTTTAAAGCTTTCATTGGCTCAAGAAAGTCAAGGAAGAATAAGTCCACTATTACGGCCATTGGTAACAAGCTCTTCAATTTTACATATACCATTATTGTGAAGGGAGAATCTCGACCCTGAAAATAATTCCTCATGATGCTAAAACTGTGAATCTATGACTTATATCCTATCCTCAGAACCGACACAGTGCCTGCCCCATAGCAGACACCCCATAGAATGTAGAATCAATGCATCATGACCAGGATTAATATTTTCAGATCTATATGCCTTTAAAAAGATAGAAATTTAAACAAATGTTAAATCTGTTACATTAAGAAGATCAAAAATACAATTAAAGTTTTGAAAACCAAAAAGCCCTTAGAAAAAGAATTCCAAAGAAATGACACAGTCAAGAAGGAAAAAAGAACTTCAATTGATAAGATAAACATGCTTTTAATACCAGAAGATTCTTTCATACAAATACTATATCCACATGTACTGTTTTAAGCAAGGTAGACAGAGATATATTCAATATAAACCCACTTTGACACAGGAGCCAAGAATATACAAAAGGAAAAGGCAGTGTCTTCCATAAATGGCGTTGGGAAAACTGGACATGCAAAAGAGTGAAACTGGACCACTTTCTTACATTATACACAAAAATAAACTCAAAATTGATTAAAGACCTAAATATGAGTCCTGAAACCATAAAACTCTTAAAAGAAAACATAGGCAGTAATCTCTTGAATGTCATCCATAGCAACATATTTATGGATCTGTCCCCTCAGGCAATGGAAACAAAAGCAAAAATAAACTCTTGGTACTCCAGCAAAATAAAAAGCTTTCACACAGCAAGGGAAACCGTCAACAGAACAAAAAGGCAACCTACTAAAATAGGAGAAGATATTTGCAAATGACGTATTTGATAAAGGGTTAATATATGAAAAAAAATATAAAGAACTCATACAACCCACACCAAAAAACTCCCCCCAAAAATACAATTAAAAAATGAGCAGAAAACCAGTGGAAACACTTTTCCAAAGAAAACTACAGATAGCCAGCAAACACAAGAAAAGATGCCCAATATCACTAATCATCAGCAAAATGCCAATCAATTCCCAAGTGCAATATCACCTCACACTAGTCAGAATAGCTATTATCAGAGAGATAAGAAATAACAAGTATTGGTGAGGATGTGGAGAAAAGGGAAGTCTCATGCACTATTGGTGGGAATGTAAATCGGTCCAATTGTCATGAAAAACGGTAGGGAAGTTTTTCAAAAAATTAAAAATAGAAATACCATATGATCTAGTAATTCCACTGCTGGGTACTTACTCAAGAAAACAAAAACACTGATTAGTAGAGATATATGCACTCCTGTGTTTATTGTAGCACTATGCACAATAGCCAAGATATAGTAGCAACCTAAGTGTCATGGATTGATGAACTAATAAAGATGGGGTATATATATTTAGTGTATGTATGTGAATATATATATATAATATAAATATATATATAATTGGCATATATGGTATATATACATACATGTATTTAGTACATATATATTTATATATATATATAGTGTATATATGTAAATTTTTATATGTATATAAATTTTATATATGGTGTGTGTACATATATATATGAACACTGGAATGTTACTCAGCCATAAAAAGGAAAGAGATCTTGCCATTTACAATAACATGGATGGACCTAGAGGGTATTGTGCAAGTAAAATAAGTCAGACAGAGAAAGATAAATACTCTAAAGATTTTACTAAATTGCAGAACCTAAAAAAAAAAAAAATGAACAAACAAAAAACAGAAACAGATTCATGAATGCAGAAAACAAACAGGTGGTTGCCAGAGGGGAAGAGGGTAGGAGAATGGGAAGAACAGGTAAAGGGGATTAAAAAGTACAAATCTCCAACAACAAAAAATTTTAATAAAATAACCCCACCTACCTCCAACTGCACCAGAAATATCTCAGTTCCCATATCTGATTTCTGGGTCCTTATGTTTGCAATTATTTTGGTTTATACTCTTCTCCCTATGAGAGATAAGAAACTGTATCTATAATTGCATTGTATCATTGGTATTTAGCCTACCAAGTCTTCAATTTACTGAATAAACAAGCAAATTGACGGCTAAGCTTTTTTCCAAATAAATCATATTTTTCCATTTACTCCAAATACATTATCAAAAATCTATTCCCACAGGAAAGAGTTCCCAGGGAACGTGGGAATTTCTGATGAGAGGAAGAAAGGATAGGCTTTCTTTGGATAAAGGATCGCCTCTCCCTTTGACAAAAGCCCTGTCCCAAGCCAATAGAAACTTATGGAAGAAGCAGGTCACCCTTCAGATCAACTAATGCTTCCTTCATAATGTTTTGCATTTCTTTGGGAAACAGGCAATTTCATCTCAACATTGAACATGCTCCTTCCCTTTTGCCTAGCCCTGTGAGTCACAGGACAGTCTCCTGTGCCTGGAAATCAATTCTCTTCACCTCCTTTTCCATCATGTGGATAATAACACACTTGGAGTTACTCAACAATCCCATACTCTCACTTTCCACACCGCCACCTAATATATTGCCCTACAGCCTGAAAACTCAAAAACTTCAATTGATAACATGTTCACTAACTTGGTTTATTCGTAATGAGAAGAATTAATTAAAATAGAAAATCAACAACGCTTTCGTTACCGGGTTGATTTGCCTCCCGCGTTGTGGCAAAGTGTCCTCAGACACTGGTGTCATACCAGTATTTCAGGAGCTCTTACAATGTGTAAGTCATGATAACTGGTGTGATAAGGAGGAATAGGAAAATCATAAAAATATCTCCTCTGCCCCATGAGATACGAAATCCCATTGAAGAAACAAAACTATTGAAAAGATTTAAAATTGGATTAAAAAACCAAACTCTATTTTCTTGGAAGTAAAAGACTAATTAAATGAACGAGGCAGGAAAGTAAAACTGTAGTGAATCAGAAAAATAAAAAATGAGTTGGGCTGGCCTGAATTTGGAAAGCTTCACAAAGAAGAAGGGGCTCGCATTATGACATGAATGATGGATGGGATTGAGAGAGGCAGAGAGGAAAGAGTGCATTCCAGGCCAGCAGGATCGGTTTCAGCAAAAGCATAAAATCAGAAAGTTCAAGCCAGCTTGGGGCACAGTTTAGCTGGAGCACTGCACCAATGAAGTGGATAGTTAGAGCTGTCGGCAAAGGTTGCAGCTCAATGGTTAAGGTCTTACATGGTCAGGATAAGCCATTTGGACTTCGTCGGGTAGGCTATGGGGAGTCACTGAAGTCTTTGAGTCAGAGAATGATGATTGAAAGAGTGTTTTATGACCAATTTGTCGGCAATATGAGTGATGGATTGCCAAGAAGAGAGACTGGAAGCAGGGTGAATAATTAAATTAAAAGGCTTCTAAAATTGGAAGAAATAGGGAAAGATGATAAAGCTCAGAAAGAACAGTGGTTCTGATAGGGGGAGTCTTAGGGAAAGAAATGGAACAAGGGACATTTGAAGAAACAGTTGGCAAAAGTTGGTGACTGGTAAGATCTAGGAGACCAAGAAGGGCATCCATGACGTCAGATTTTAAAGCCTGGATGACCAAGATGGTGCTACTTTACATTTGTGCCATATACCACAATTAATTTCCAGAACATGTTCATATTAGAAATGAAGAAATGGAAACTCTTGTAGTAACCTTTATTTTCTCGGAGTATGATACATACTTTTCCTTCCAACTTCACAGTAGATATTTGGAGGGTGCTACTCAGCTTACATTCCCCTGCTCAAAATGGCTCTTCATAGCTATGGAACATGGTTCTTTATAACTCGTCATGTTTATGTCGCACCATCCATTCCTCTTTTGGCCACGCTTGCACTGAACTGGGCTAAGCACTAGAGACTCCATGGCGCTGTTTGGCCAGCCAAGCCCAAAAACTTGGAAGTGGAATCTGGGAAGACTGATGGCTGTAGACACTGGAATGTTGAGGTGACATAAATTCAGGGCTGAGAGACCCATTTTGAAGAATCTACAAAGTGGACATGTACAACTATAACAAAGGAAACAGTCTCCAGAAAAGGAAAGAGACACAGAGAAGAAAGGAGACGTATGAGAAATCGGCAGATAGGCAGGGAAAAGCAAGGATAGTCACATTCAAACTAAGAGGAGAGGAGCGCCTGGGTGGCTCAGCCGGTTAAGTGACAGACTTGCTTAGAGCTGGGGTTATGATATCAGGGTCGTAGGATCGAGCCCCACATCGGGCTCCTTGGTGAGGAATCTGCTTGAGACTCTCTCTCTCCCTCTCTTTCTGCCCCTCCCCCACTTGCTCTCTCTCCTTCAGATAAATAAATCGTAAAAAACTAGAGGGGAATAAGAAAGTATCTGCCTTGGTTGGGCTCACTGCCCAATTCTCATTCCCTAGTGAGACCCAGCAGCAGGTGCTGCCTATGGGTCAGTCAGGTACTGTGCACCCTTCCTCCACTGTCTCCTCTTGCTTAAGCTAACTTGAAAGGCTGTCTGTCCCTCACAACAAGATTATCCTGGCAAGGAAAATTTCACTCTACCCCCTCAGGGTATCATAAGCTGAAATAGAACAGCCAAGAGAAAGAGCTGATTTTAGGAGTAGACAGCAGGGAGATGGGGAGTAGAGTTTTAAACATGTTTATGCATTGAATGCAGTGCTGGAATAACAAGAGGGAAGCCAGGGCAGGGGTTGGAAATGTTGATTTAGTCAGTTAAATAAAGATAATGGCTGAAATTCTCTCTCCAGTGAGCATGTGTGACAGAAGACAGAGACCCTTGCCAGGAAGGAGCAGAAAACCTGGTAGAAAAGGTCCAAGAGATTGCCAGACTTCCAGTGAAGGCTCTTTTAAAAAATGAGAGGAACCGGGGGGGGGGAAGGGTCAGGCTTATCCTCAGATCTTCTTTTACCCTTTGTTAAAGACACAAGGCACATTTACTTTGAAATCAAAGACACTTACAGGACAAATTTTGTTAAAGTAAATGCTATTTTTCATGAGGACAGAAAAGGTAAACATGGGTTAAATTCGAGCTTCCAAAAGTTAAAGCTTGAACTTCTATTTTGACTATTATCTTTTAATTTCTGTAAGTATCTTCAAACCTAAAATGGACAAATCTCTTTCCCACTTAAGCTGAAATCCCTCCTTCTCCATGAAATCTTCCCAGGGATAAGTGTAAAGTCGTGAAGTCAACAGTCCTTAAACATGAAGCAATTTTCAAGACTATCACAAAGTAAGCATATTTTGACATCGGAATACTAACCTTTTTTTTTTTTAAAGATTTTATTATTTATTTGACAAAGAGAGAGAGATTACAAGTAGGCGGAGAGGCAGGCAGAGAGAGAGGGGGAAGCAGGCTCCCCACTGAGCAGAGAGCCCGATGCAGAGCTCCATCCCAGGACACTGAGACTATGACCTGAGCTGAAGGCAGAGGCTTTAACCCACTGAGCCACCCAGGTGCCCCCGGAATACTAACATTTTAATTGTGCTTTTTTTCTGCAATATTTTGCAATATTGCCGTTTGACAGAAACAGGTTTGACATGTCAGTCGATAGGTATGTTCTTCCATTAACAGCATTCATTGTGCCCGCTGTATGGAGGGGGGCAAGGAAAACAAAGATGAACCCATTCCAAGCACGGAGAAGCAGGACTGCTTGACTTGCAGTGTTCAGAACCTAGCACAGAGCTGAGAGTGTGTTTGTACTTTTTGATCCTGAAAAAAACACATGCACAAAACTCTCTAAAACTATTAGTACCCTTGACCTAAAACGCTGGATTTAGCTTTAAAAAAATAGTTTGCTTTCAGCAAGTCCCTGAGAACTATATGGAGCTCAACTAAATCAGATGCAATTCTGGTCTTAGGTGCACTTTGGCGGAAATATTTCCTCTCTAAATAGAAATATATTGAACTTTAGCTCAGAGACAGAGTCGAAATTTCTTAAGTAGTATCAGTGAAATTCCCTTATTACAGAAGTAAAAGGAGCTGTTTACACCATAAAATAATCAAAGAGTTAATCTTGTTTCATTCTTACAGGGGTAAAACCCACTGGCAAGCTTTAACTATGTTAATTTTCAAACTTTCAAGTCTGTACTCAAACCACAAAGCCAGCAAACTAAAGGTAACCAAAGGAGCTGTTTGGTAAAGACAGAAATGAACTATGCCTTTTGAAGTGTTTCCAGGGAAATGTGTTTGGAATATTTAAGTCCCAAGTGAGTTACAAAGGTTATTCATTCACAAGTGAGATAAATTCATAGCTGTCAAATTGTCTGGATTCTCTGTGTGATCACCAGGGCTTCAAATCATTTACTTTTTTTTTCTTACAAAAGTTCAATATTTTCACAGCTTCCAATTTGATCGTACTTTATAATTTGGAAATAAAGAATTGCGTCTCTTCCTTACCTACTCACTGAAGCAATAAAAGTCCGTGAGTATATTAAAGCAGTTTTTGTCTTCTCTTGTAGTTGTATTTTGTTTCTTTTAATAAAGCCAAATGTTTCTAAATTGGATGTTTCTCCCAGTAAACTAACTGGTTGTAATTAACAAAGTGTCTGGTTTCACCAAACAGATGGGGAGAGGGGGGTGGATTATTGCAAGTATAAATTTTACTGTGTTTTATATTCAGCTACATTTTCTTGAATGATGGTGAATGAAATTATTCAAAAGTCCCTCCAAATAAGTTTTGATCTTTTTTTTTTTTTGCTCTTTTAATTGCTGACGTGGTTCAGAAAGAAAGAAAGGAAGAATTTTATTTTAATTGCTTAGTAAGACCTAAATTAGGAGTTAAGAGAAGAGTAAGAATCCTTAACAAAGACAACAAAGGTAAGGGAAAGGCAGCTCTTGACAGAATACTTCAAAGGAGACAGAAAGAAGCTCTGGCTACTGACCCGGTTAACCTGATGTCCATTTCAGGTCACAAGATAAAAAGACAGTTCTAGGAGCAGAGTCCAAGCCTGATCTAAGCCACCGCGAAGGGAAGCAAGGACTTCAGGGGGCTCTGTGTATCCCGTGTGATAAAGCCAGGGTGCTCAGGAGTCGTCCTCATGGGAAAGCCCCCAACGCCAGAAGATGGTAATAACCACTCTGCAAGTCCCAATGTCTGACTCCGTGGGGAAGGCGACATCATTGTTACTCACACCTTATTGATCACCTGATAAGTAGAAGGCAAAGTTAGAGGTGATTCCTGCCTGCCAGAGACACATCATCTCTTTGGAGGGTCGGGCATGTATGAAAAAGGCTCAGTTAAAATGCAAAGTAGGTGAATACTTACTAGAGTATCAGTAATCCTAAGGATTTAGAAATGGGGGCGAAAGGAGAGAGAGCACTGAGGGATGTAGAGAAAAGAGGAGGGAATTACAGACAAAGGAAAAGAAGCCGTGAGGCCAGATGGGCTGGTTTGGGACACGATGAATAGACCATTCATGTTTCAGCCAGGATCAATAGGGTCATAGTAGGAAAGAAGGAGGGGAAGTAAGTAAGCGCCAAGTTAAAAGCATTTGAAGGGCTACCCAGAGTCCCCGAAAGTCCTTTTTAGAAGAATGTTTCATATAAAGTTGTACTTTTAAACTATTATTGTGGCATCTGTCTATAGGATGGAGAGGGAAAGGATCGTAACAAGGGAGATACATGAGAAGATGACAGTAGACCCAAAACGAAATGGTGTAGATGTGAGGTATGCAATGAGAGGCAGGAGATGAATAGCTGGTTTATCAAGTATTTACTAAGAGCCAAGCACACCACTAAGTGCTGTGGAATGTGTGAGTGTGCGACAAAAGACCTCTGACTGACTGAAACCTTAACAGGTCAAGTCTAGGATCATGCTATGAACAATGAGGTATTACGCATACAAGAGGAATATCTTTGAAGAATGATGGAACATATATCTACATTCTTTTAGAGATTTTAGAGACTCAGGTCATGTTCCATTTTCTATCAGTGATATACACACACATGCATACATACATGTACACGTATGTTTATCTTATACATCTATAAAAGATATGTACATATCTTATATATATATTATATACAGCTTATATATGTGTGTATATATATACACACACACATAATTTTGTCCCATAAAACAAAAACAATTTATATTAGGTTTTTTTGCTTGTTTGTTTGTTTTTTAAATTTTATTTTATTTTTTTTATTTGACAGAGAGAGAGAGATCACAAGTAGGCAGAAAGGCAGGTAGAGAGACAGGGCAAAGCAAGCTCCCTGCTGAGCAGAGAGCCTGATGCGGGGCTCGATCCCTGGACCTTGAGGTCATGACCTGAGCCAAAGGCAGAGGCTTTAACCCACTGAGCCACCCAGGTGCCCCTATATTAGGTTTTAAAAGGATCAAACATCTTTTGACGCATTTCCTAACACTGGCCAACATTTAGTCAGGTTTCTCACAATTCATTAATATGCATGTTTTTTGGCAGTTTATAAATCAAACAATATCTTGATAATCCAAGAAAGATGGTTTTTAAAAAAAAAAAATCCCATTGTGAGAGGCGCCTGGGTGGCTCAGTGGGTTAAAGCCTCTGCCTTCAGCTCAGGTCATGATCTCAGGGTCCTAGGATCGAGCCCTGCATTGGACTCTTTGCTCAGCGGGGAGCCTCCTTTTCCCTCTCTCTCTGCCTGCCTTGTGATCTCTCTCTCTCTCTCTCTGTCAAATAAATAAATAAAATCTTAAAAAAAAATCCTGTTGTGAATCTATAAATTGCAACAACTCGTTAAACTGAAAGAAATTTTCATGATCCGATTTTACTTATTTTCAGAAATTGAAGTTTCTATAATAAGGAAAGAATATCTATAGAGCCTTGTAAGTTCTCCATTCAAGAAACTGAATGAATTTGAGTTCAAAGAAAAAAGAAAAAAAAGAAACATTTTAATTTTATTTATTATTATTCAGTCTGATTGATTTAACACTGCTGGGTAACTTGAAATGAAATCTTTGTGTAAAGGTACGATCACATCTAAAGGGTTGCTTTCAATTGGTAGTTCAAGAATGGCACAAGATATTAAAAATTCAATCAACAAAAAATGTAAGGAAATGGAATGATAATCACTGGAATCAATTTCAAAATATAATAATGAAAAATAATACAATTATGCACACAGGACTAAGAAATACTCAAACTAGACATAGTATCAGAAGCAACAGACTTGAAGAGTAAAAATTGACAGTAATTGACTCTCTAGGAAAAATGTAAGAGTAATGAGATATACGTAGAATAGATCATTTTGGAGACACTATCAAGGAAAAAAGAAAATTTTGGAAAAGAAATTATCACTGCAATAAAAACATTTCAAAATAATCATTTGTCTCCAGGCTTTCTGAATGTCTCGTGATTCTAATGTATTAAATGTCTGAAATGTGCCTGAATATTTTGTAGCCTAGGAGACAAGTTAAGTAAATACACGGGCTTAGCACTTAGGGTTCCTGGGTTAGAATCTCAACTCAGCACTAACCATTTGAACTCTTTAACCTCTTTCTACCCCAGTGTCCTTTCCTTACAAAATGCAGATGAGTATCTATCTCACAGGTTTGTTGTAGGAATTTAGAGAGATCACGCATTTAAGCACTTAGCAAAGACTTGGGCCCACAATAAGAACTCAATAAATACCAGTTATTAATATTGTTCACAGAAAAAGTTAATAAATCTCTCTAGTGTCCTATGAAATTACCTTTCAGTAACAGATTAACTCTTTCTTATGAAGTTCTACTTGATTTCACATACCTCATCTACTTCCATAAGAGGATTTGAGGTCACTTACAATTAAAGATAGGTTCAGTACTGTTGGAAAAACCTAAATGGGAAAGTTTAACCTACAGTGTAGGAAATGGAGGTGAATATGATTACTATAGTTGAATCCTCTCTGTGTTTCCTGGATGCAGGAGAAGGAACTGAAAAGTTTAAATTCTCAAGTTATATATTTTAAGATATCAGTTCTTTGAAAAGAGCAATAACCGTGATAACATTGGGTAAGACTTTCTAAAATAGTTCTCCCTACAGAGGCACTTGGGTGGCTGAGTCGTTAAGTGTCTGCCTTGGGTCAGGTCATGATCCCAGGGTCCTGGGATCAAGCCCTGCAGCAGCCTCCCTGCTCAGTGGGAATCCTGCTTCTCCCTCTCCCACTCCCCCTGCTTGTGTTCCCTCTCTTGCTGTGTCTCTTTCTGTCAAATAAATAAGTAAAATCTTTTTTAAAAAAATATTTCTCCCTACAAAGTTTCATTGGATTCTCACAAAAAGATTGTGAGTCCAGCTATGATAATCCAATTTTATATAGGAGGAAATTAAAGCCCGGAGAGGAACATAGCTAAGATTTGAAGTCAAGAATGGTGAAAAGGACACACACACACACACACACACACACACACACACACACACACGTTAACTTAGCTCTAAGCTCCCTACAAGTAGAGACAAAATGGGAGGGCAGGGGGAGCAGGGGACCCACCTCCTGTTATCTGATAAAATATCTAATAAAAGGAAGCATGCCCTGGGCCAGTAGAGACAAGCTTTTACCTTCCATTAAAACTAAGAGAAATTAGTAATATAGATATTTATACAAGGGGCTTTAAACCACAAAGTGAACTCTGATTTTAGGAGAAGTCTTAAACAAAATGCAGACATGTTCTTTATATGTGTCTTTATTATATAGCCTGAGGGAGTAGTTTTAAATTGGTTTTGTGAAGGAATTGTCTTTAAACAGCAGATGGCTGGGGTAAGATTTTCTAGGGAAATGGTATTCTTTTAAGAAAGATTTATTGAGAGCCTACTATGTGTCAATGTCTGTGCCAGGTCATGAATCTTCAGAGATGAACGTTATGATTCCTGCCTTCAAAGGTCTAACAGTCCAGTGGAGAAATTTGTTTGTCACAAAACACCCTCCCGGTGATAAAGGTTTGTGCAAATACAGCAACAGGGATGCTTGGCGGCCCCATGAAAGGTGCAAGGCTGCCTGGGGGAGTCACAGACCCGGAACCTCCGAAGACATTTGCCAAGCGGTCAAGAGCAGGGCGAGTGTTGCAAACAGAAGAAAAGGCAAGTGGAAGAGCTCAGAGCAGGGCAGAGAGGTGCTCACGGGAGTCGGTCAGTTCCATGCTCCTGGAGCAACCGTAAGACACGAGGGGGTAATGCTAAGAAAACATGCTGAAGCAGCACGCGGTGGTTGAATGGGGCTATTTATGCTCAGCAAGGAGGGGAGAGTTTGCCCCTTTGAGGAAAGAGATTATCAACCGAGCAAGGACCTGACAGGTCTGACGAGGAAGGAATGAGGACCCCAAGTGTTCTATTAATTTGCCAGTTGACCTGTTTGCTAATTTCTTGGTTCTACCAACTTGCCAAAACTGTTTTTCTTATAAGGTTTATAGGTTTGTGAATTGCTAAGTGACTTGTTTTCATTTTGACTTATTGGCAGTATTCTAAAGAAGGTGCGGTCTGCCGCTGGTGCTGGGAGACAAGCAAGTCCGGAGGTGGGGTTGAGACAACAGGCCTCCGCCAGGAGGAGAGAGAAGGAAAGGAGGCACGGCAGACTCGGCAGAGCCCAGACTGCCGCCCCAGGACAGAGTTTCCTGAGGAGTGGGAGTCGGGGAGGGTGGGCTCCGGAGGGGCAGAGAAAAGAGACTGTGGAATGGACAGACCACATGAGGCGGAAGAAATTGGGGAAACGGAGGGTCAGAGAGCAAGTCTGGAATCAGCCAAGGAAAGAGCAAAGAAGAAGGGCCAGGGCCAGGGCCCAATTTGAGCATCGTGACAGCTCATGGCCCCCCTGGGACCTACGTTCTATACCAGACAACTGATGTGGCCCGTGCGGTATTTGGCAAATCAGACATTCGCGAATTTTGTTTCCAGCAAATTGACTTTTGGCTAATTGATTTTTTTTTCCCCGAATACTAGAATACTCAAGAAGAGAAGCTATCTAGGGCTATAGCTAGAAGGGGGGTGTAGAGTACAGAGGCAGGATTGGGCTTTTTTTTTATAATGAGACACTTGAGTAAATTCAAAGGTGATGAGAAAGAATTGATAATTAAACATACCATAAGAGAAGAGGTATTTTTCTAGCCAAGCGTTCCAGTTATTATTGACGTGTGGCAAACCTTCCCAAAGCCTAGTGGCGTACTCAGTGATCACATCGATTTTGTGGACAGATCTGCCGTTTGTCCAAGGGTTGGACAAAGGTATCGGCTCATCCCCGCTGCACCTGGGGTCAGCTGGAATGGCCCAAAGGCTGGGGACTGAAGTCAACCGAAATCTCACTTCCTCACGTGTTTGGCCGAGGATGCTGGCTTTTGGGGGGGGAAAGCTGGGAGGGGGGTTTCAGATCTCCACACAGCACTCTCCTTGTGGCCTCACAGGGTTTAAGGTGAAAGGTAAACATCTCCAGAGGAAGAATTAGGCAGAGGGTATCTTGTACTGCCTAACCCAGTCTCAGAAGTCACACTGTCACTTCTACTGTGTTCATAGGGCCACCCAGATTCAGGAAGAGGGAATCTGACCCTGTTTTTTTTTAAAACTGACCCCCTCTTTTAAAAGACCACAATGGCATATGTAATATCGTATCGTATCATGGTGATTTGGAGCGTATGCTTATGGCCATCTTTGGAAATAAAATCTGCCACCCAAGCTCACTTGAGGGGGGAAGGAAAAAATGATTTCCAGAGCCCAGTAAGGAGAGAGCCTTGAAATAGGTAAGAAGGTAAGCTTTCCTGGTACTAGGGAGGGCCAGACCGGGAATTCAGCTGACCGTGAGTTGATTTAAGAAGAATAAGGAGAGGGGTGCCTGGGTGGCTCAGTCGTTAAGCATCTGCCTTCGGCTCAGGTCATGATCCCAGGGTCCTGGGATCGAGCCCCGCATCGGGCTCCCTGCTCGGCAAAAAGCCTGCTTCTCCCGCTACCATTCCCTCTGCTTATGTTCCCTCTCTCGCTGTGTTTCTCGCTGTCAAATAAATAAAATCTTAAAAAAAAAAAAAAAGAAGAAGAAGAAGAAGGAGAATGAAGAAATCTAAGCAAACAGGTTTCGGCTTTTTTTTTTTTTCCCTTGTGAGTTTCAGATGGTATCTTGATCTTGCAATTTGCTCCTTTACCTTAAAACCAAGTGTGGGGAGTTACAATTTGTTGCATTTTGATTAAAGTCTTAGTCACACTTTAAAATACTTGACCCTGAATTTCTCCTTTTTTTTTTTTTTTTAAAGATTTTATTTATTTGACACAGAGAAACACAGCGAGAGAGGGAACACAAGCAGAGGGAATGGTAGCGGGAGAAGCAGGCTTCCTGCAGAGCAGAGAGCCCGATGCGGGGCTCGATCCCAGGTCCCTGGGATCTGACCTGGGCCGAAGGCAGATGCTTAACAACTGAGCCACCCAGGCGCCCCTCTCCTTTTTTTTATACTACAGCTATTAGCAGACATAAAAGAAGACCCAGCATAGGTATTCAGGAGATCTAATTTTTACCATATACAGACTCACCTCGGGAAAGGAGCAAGGAAAAGTAAGAGTGGTGGAGTCGAGGTGGGCAGATAATGTAGTAAAGTTTCGTGTCAATTCCAGTTTGCCCCAGTGTTTCTTCCCGGTCAGTTGTCACAATCTGCTGTCTTCTGTGACACCTAAGAGTTGCCACATTGTTCCGATGACCAAGAAAAACCATCTTTAAAAAAATCACATACTTAATAATATCCAAAGCTTACTACATAAGTATTGTCAGAATTTATATATCATTCACAAGTTTGTAACACAGATCAAATTTTCTCCCTTTAATGTCTATTGTTTTGACCTTAGAAATTATAAGGAATGTTTTCTAGACTAAATGATTTCTGGAACATCTCAGCTACTGCACATATTAGTTACTGTGTATTTATTTCTTTACCCTGGGGTCAAGAAAAGAAACGAAATGTTGGAAGAAAATGTAGACAGAATAAGGAGAAATGTTATTTTCCATAGCCAATAAGCTTCTAGAGAAGTAAGAGCAACATTCTCTTAACCTGTCGTGGAAAGTCAAGGCAAGTAGTTGTGTTAATGAGCCAGTCGTTGAACTTTTAGGAAAGGTTTAAAAGTGCAGAGGTTGAGAGGGTTGAACTTCCGGAAGCCATATAGATCTGCTGGCAGAATTTCTGAGGAGAATGTGAGTGTTAAAAGGGGAATTATGAATGATGACAAGCAGAGCACTTAGAGGGAGCTTTGAGGTTTGATGTAACATTTGGCTACGAGAACACCTAGGAAAATTCAGAGCATGATTCTTTTCCAACCTAAGAGGAAAGTTACTCTCCATCAAAGAGATTAGCAAAATCTTCATATAGTCCACAAATCTTCTGCAGCTCTGTCCACTCTTCTTTTCCTGCTGTTGCATCGAAAAAATGTCTCTTTTACTATCGAAGATCAATCCCTCTACATAAGCTCCAGACCCCTGCTTGTCTCATCTTAACTTGAAGTTATTCTTCAAATATTCTCCCTTTCTGTATCTTCAACTTCTCCATCTAGAACAAGTCATTCCTTTTTTAATAAAAATTTTATTTATTTGTTTGTTTGTTGTTTGTTCGTTTCCAGTACGATTAATATACAGTGTTATATTTGTTTCATGTGTACATTATAGTGATTCGACGGTTTTATGCGTTACTCAGTGCTCATCACAACAAGCGTCCTCTTAATCCTTTTCACACCCTTAACCAGCCCTCCCACCCACCTCCCCCTCTGATAACCACCAGTTTGTTTTTGCATTGAAGAGTCTGATTTTTTGTTGATCTCCTTTTTCTTTATTCCCTTTTTTGTTTCTTCAGTTCCACATATGAGTGAAATCATATGCTATTTGTCCTTCTCTCCCTGACTTATTTCACTTAGCATTACACCCCCTAGGTCCATCCATGTTGGTGCAAATGTCAAGATCTCATTCTTCTTTACGGCTGAGTCATATGCACACACCTTCTTCTTTAGCACACGCGTGCATTTTAGCATTGTACTATATTTAAAACACATCACTCCCGCCTTTCCAATTGTGACTTCTTTCTTCTGCTCCCTATCACACTCACATGTCTTTAAAAACTTGACTCCAAACTCCATCAACATCTCACCTATTCATTCTCTGTTCTAGCGATCACACTGCAGGTAACTTTGTCAAGGAAAGCAACGACTTCCATGTTGCAGATCTAGGTGGCACTCTTCTGGCCTCATCTGTCTTGAACTCTCACCGGCAGTAGTATAGTTGGTGCTTGATCCTCTTGGAAATATGGCCACAAGTTCTTCTTGGTGTCTTGGGCCAGCTTCTGCTCTCCTGACCTCCAAACATTGAAATTCTACGAGGCACTGTGTGAGGCATCTGTCCTTCTATACCCCCTTACGTGATTAAGATTCCCAGCACCTTCTTTAAGTAAACGGCTTCTAAAACTTTCACTTCTAGCTTAGACCATTCTACTGAACCCTAAGCCCCTGGCCTATGTGACATCTCCACTTCTCCTCTTGGATTTCTCATAAGCATCTAAATTTAATGTGCCCCAGACTAAAATTCTACACATTCTTCTGCCTTCAAATATTCTACTCTTAGCCTTTCCTTTCATGGTAATGGTACTATGATCCATCCAGTTTCTGTAAACAAATGTTTGACACTTCTTTCTGTTTCATACTCACAACCAAGTCCTGTCCATTCTACCTGAAAAACATATCTGGAATCATTCCACTTCTCTAGATCCTCTTCTTTAATTTAAAAAAAAAAAAAAATCACAGAAAACATTGCAGAATACCATCACAGTATACATTTTATTCTCTTCTAGTTCCTATACACTCTGAATTCTTGAGAAGTCAAGATTATTTTAAATAAATGATTTAAATAAATACATTTGGGAGCACCTGAGTGGTTCAGTCAGTTATGTGTCTGACTCCTGATTTCAGCTCAGGTCATAATCTCAGGATTATGAGCTCAAGCCCCGAGTTGCACTCCATGCTGGGTAAGGAACCTGCTTAAGAATCTGTCTCTTCTTCTCACTCTCCCTAATCCTTAGCTACATACACACTTACATGTATTCATACGTACATATATATTGCCCTTGAAGTTTTGGTTATTAGTGTTTTCTATCTGGGGAACTGGTTTGTTTGGCTTTTTAAACTTCAAAGCTAATTTTTTAAAGGAAGATGTAGTTTTTTCACAGGATCCCAGGAAATTTGTCTTGGAAGTGAAGGAATGATTTAAGTTTTTAAAAGCTCTTCGCATGATATTTCCAAAGAATAAATTTCATTTTGTGTTCAGTATTTTTTCATTCTGTATAACGTGAAGGTTATATATTACTTTTCACCTCCTGAAACTTTCTGTTGGATAAAACTAAAGGCCATTTACTGTGCCCAAAGTAAAAGTGAGCCCTGGAGGTCAAATTCAGCCCACCCCTTCCCCCTTACCCAGTGGCCGGGAAACTTTCAATCAAAGATTTTAACAAGGAAGGGAGGGGGGAAGAGAGAAAAAAGAGAAAGAGTCAGGGAGGGAGGAAATGAGAAAGAAGAAAAGGAGGGAAGAAGGAAGGATACAAGGAAAAGAAAAGGGATAAAAAACAGAAGAAAGGAAAACAAAGAAAGGTTTTATCTAATTAGCTAGTACTCAAAAACTAATAAGATCTAAGGGCTTGGAGCCTAAGGAATTTGAGAAATAGAATTTAAACAGGAAATGTTAGGGGCACCTGGGTGGCTCAGTCGTTAAGTGGCTGCCTTTGGCTCAGGTCATGATCCCGGAGTCCTGGGATCAAGCCCCGCATCGGGCTCCCTGCTCTGTGGGAAGCCTGCTTCTCCCACTACCATTCCCTCTGCTTGTGTTCCCTCTCTCGCTGTGTTTCTCTCTGTCAACTAAATAATATCTTTAAAAAAAAAAACAAAACAAAACAGGAAATTTTAAGTTCAGGTAGCACCATTAGGTACTTGAAGTGAAAAGGAAAAGAAAGATTTCGGCTATTTATTCAAGTCCAAAAATAAGGATGGCATGTTCTGCTTCTGAAGCACTGCTGTGCTCTGAACTGTACCACTGAAGTTCATTGCCTGATGTGGAAATGATCAAAACTGAATTTTCCTCATCGTATGCCCTAAATCATCAAGAGTTTATGTACTTTTTGAAGATAAAGATTTTGGACTTCTTTTACGGTAGTGTGTTCAGATGACTGAGTCATGGAAGCTTGAAGATGTTTATTGAGCTGCTACCTCAGATGAAGGACTTTTTGGAATTAATGGGCTCTGAGAGACCCAACTTGTCAGCCCCCCAGTGGCTCAGAAAGATGTACATCCTTGTGAATATGACAAGACGTCTAAACACCCTGAACCTGAGACTGCAGGGGAACAAAAGAGCATTGCTGACTTGCTCAAAGTACGAGTAAGCAGATTCCATGTGGACATGTGGACTGAGCAGATGGCAGCTGGGGATGGTCCTCACTTCCCATGCCTCAACATTCCGAGCTCCGAATATGCAAAGATTTGGAAGACTTGCAGAATTAATTAATCCCACAATGGATGGAAATAACATCATAATTTTAGAAGAAATTCATAGTTTACTGAATACAAATTATGCTAATGTCTGTGCTGTCTTTAGAGGTACTATCCAGATGTGTCTACACTAGCAAATGTCTACACTCTCAGCATCGTTCAATTTCATGAGCAAAGGTGGTATGGATTGTGCCCCCCCAGGAAATAAAGTACCCCTGAAAATTTCACTTACCTGATATTTCAATCCATTGTGGTTAAATTCTCTATCTTGCTCTGAAAGTATATTTCTTACTGTACTGAATGCTGTTGGTGTCCTGGGCAGATCTCTTTGACCAGGACTGGTGTGCCTATTCCTTCGTTGGGGTTGGGATTGGTTTCTAATGTCATGAACTAAATAAAACCTTGTCCAAGTAATTGACCTCAACCAAGCAAGAGTTGCCTAATCTGGGAGATTATGTTACATCTCCACTCCTGGGAACAGATGATAGCCAGTGACTCCCTGGGGACAGGGATGGGTTCCCTTCAAGAACCAACTTGAAATTGTAATTCATAACCTAAAGCTCCCCATGGAATACGCTAAAGCCAGATTCCATATGGACCTGTATCCCATCTTAAGTGCCTTCCACAGCTTACCCTGTTTTTCTCCTTTTCTCTTGGAAAAATAAATAGTATCCATCTGAACGCAGTCTCAGACCCTGCTTCAAGGAAACATGACCTAAAACTGTTGCTACTGGAAGTGCTCCTACGAAACAAAGTCTAACATTAAGATTTTAAAGTTGAGTCAGTTGCCAGCCAGCTGGCTGAGGACCCCATTCTTGATGGCAGTGAAATACAGACAGTCCTTACCATAGTGTAACAAAATTTTACCTGTGATTACTAGGACAGGATGTGGGCAAAAGGAGAAACACTGGCTCATGTAACATGATTGGTTTGAGAGGAACAAGGGAAATGACTATAAAGGTTGTGGAATTAGGAGGCTATTGCCATAGATGCTTTGTAGAAAGAAAAGATCAGGATCAGGTCAATCAATCATCAATTCAAAGCAAAATGTGAAGACCAGAGGACCTCCTTAGCAACTTTTAAAGAAATTCTCATCTCTTGTAGAGAAATGCCCCAGAGGCATTTGAAATCCACTCCCTATTAAAATATCGCCTGCGGTTACCTGGACAACCTGGATGATCCACAGAACATCACGCTTGCCACTATATTGAAGACATTCTGTTATTTATGCCTATGAGCAAGAAGTGACAGTTACTCTGGATATCCTGGTAACGTGTAGTCCAGACAGGGGGAGATAAACACGAAAAGATTCAGAAGCCTGACTCATTGGTAAAGTGTTTGGGGGTTCAGTGTTCTAGGGTCTGTCAGGACATTTCCTCCCTAGAGTAAAGGGCAAAGTTACTGTACCTTGCACCTCATACCTTAAAAGAGGGACACAACACTTAGTAGGCTTCATTAGATTTCAGAGGGCTATTTCTGATTAATGTTCTGACCCAGTTACGGGGTGGTACGAAGACTGTTATTTTTTGAGTGGGGCCCAAACTGAGAGAAGAGCTCTAAAGCAGGTCCAGTGTGCTGCAAACAGCCTTAGTGCTTAGGCCCTACGGCCCAGCAGTCTGCCTGGTGCAGAGGAATCTGTACTAGGAAAAGGTACCATGTGGCATCTCTAGCAAGCCCCCACAGAAAGCCCACAAGAAGGTTCCTGGAGTTCTAAAGTAAGACAATGGCATCTGCAGCAGAGAATTATGCACCATTCATAGTGTTCTGGCCATGCTACTGGGTCTTGGTAAAGAGGGAGCATCTGACCTCAGGACATCAAACAGCCATATTGTAGCAATGACTACCCCAAATAAGCTGGCGATGCCAAGCACGCAAAGTCACCATGTTGGGTGGGCAGGGAAGCACCAGGATCGGGCTCCAGCTTGTTCCGAAGACATCACTAAGCTGCACGGAGAGACAGAAAGACGCTCACGCCACCCACCACCATTGCAGTGATACTCATCCTCAGGTCACAAGTGTGCTCTCACAGGGACTTCCCTATGACTTCGACAGAGGAGGACACAACCTAAGCGTGGCTCACAGATGAGATAGCAGCGCAGGATACGGGTGCAATCCCTGGAATGATGACTGTTGCAACTACAGAGTGGTTTTGAAAGACAGTGGTGTAGGAAAATCCTCCCAGTGGACGGGACTTCAAATGCATACTTGACTTCTACCTTGTGTGCAGAGAAGTGGCCAAGATAAAGAATGCCTCGACTTATGGGCAGTGACAGACAGCTGGGCTGGTTGAAGAGGGACCTGGAAGGAGGAAGGTGAAATACTGGGGATAAGAAGATCTGGGAAAGAAACCTGTGGATGAACTTTGGGGAACAGCCAGAAATGGAAAGAATTTTGTATCAGTTAATACATGATTGCATACCTGAGAGCAACTATTGCAGAGTAGACACCAAATAACCAAGTGGAAAGGTGATGGTTCAGCCAGTTGTTACTGGCCGAAGTCTAACTGTAGCCAGCCTAATGGGCTTGTTGGAAGAGTAGTCAAAGTGACAGAGATGGAGGGGTGCACAAATTCCCTTTTGTCAAGACTGATCCAGCTTCTGCGGCTGCTGAATGTCTGATCTGCCAGCAACCAAGACCAAAGGTAAGCTTCCAATATGGCCCCATCCCTTGAGGACACTTCTTTGTGTTCACCCTCACTTCAAGCTAAATGTCCTCAGGGTACAGACGCTGGTTGTTTCCCAACATGCCTTCAAGCTCTAGGACAAGCTACTTACTGTTTTAAAAGTAACCTTTTCTCCCAGCCTTTTTGCTACATGCTAGAAGATAAACACAAAAATCTATGTAACAAATATGTAGGCGTTTTAAATCCATTTGTTTAAGCTTGCCTTGACCCCATTTCCTTCTACTTCTCACTCCTAGATATTTTAG
Organism: Procyon lotor; assembly: GCA_028646535.1. Lineage (NCBI taxonomy): Eukaryota > Metazoa > Chordata > Mammalia > Carnivora > Procyonidae > Procyon > Procyon lotor. Next base: position 137,741,252 of record CM053605.1, read on the forward strand.
AAGTTAAAAATATAAACTCGTTTTTCTGTTGGTCTAATTAAAGAGGAACTCATTTATTTATTCACTCATTTAGTTAACAAATATTTATTGAGTGCCTCCTAAATGCCGGGAACTGTTCTCAGGAGCAGGGAGATAGCAATGAACAGAATCAAGAGGGAGCCTGCCTTGTGATCATGTTTTAACATGGGTTTCTCTATAAGCAGAGCTTAAAGCAAAGGTTTGCACGCAGGTTACTGGTTTAGAAAATTATCCCCAGGAAGTAGAAGTGAGGTATAAAGGGAAGGAAAAAGAAAGGAGATAAAATCAGTATAAGGATGCATTATCAAATTGACCACCAAAAAGAGCCACTGGTGCTTAATACTATAGGACCATCTGAGGACACTCAAAATGTTTCTCAAAAACTGCCTGCCTAATGGTTGAAAAGAGAGGGCATTACCCTTTGGTCAAAAGTGGCCATTCACTTCCCTGCAATTCCAGGCTGAGCATGCATGAGAACTGAGTGAGTCCCCATTGAAGTGAGAGACACATACACGAGCCCAAGGTGAAGTACAGTCATATTATATCTGCACAAAGCTGCTCAAAAGCCTGCACAAGGATAGTCAGTATATTCACAGAACTGATCATCCCAGAAGGGGCTGAGGTAAAATATGGGGTCTAGAGGATGTAGGTATGCCTGCCATTAAATTTAATTTGGGGGCACCTGGGTGGCTCAGTTGGTTAAGAATCTGCCTTTGGCTCAGGTCATGATCCCAGAGTCCTGGGATGGAATCCTACATCAGGTTCCCTGCTCAGTGGGAAGACTGCTTCTCCCTCTCCTTCTGCCTGCTGTTCCCTCTGCTTGTGCTCTCTCTTTCTGTCAAATGAATAAATAAAATCTTTAAAAATAAATAAACCCAGTTTGGCACAGAGTCTCTCTTATGGTATTGGTCTACTTTATTTTATGTAAGGATTTAATGCAAAAGATGTATAGAACAATCTATAATCCTTATTGCTGCCACTGGTCCTGAATCTGTAATTCATTTTTTCACCACCCACTGTAAATTTTCCTCACACGTGAGCAGCATTCTGGTGTTGGAGATTGCATGCCTGGGGGAGAACCCGACCATCATCCCAAAGGAGTCTGAGACCTTACTTCACTTGCCCTAGTTAAAGTTGCTTCAGCTGCATGTTGGTTATCACCAGGCATGGCAGCTCAAAATGGTACCCCAGGGAACCCTTCCTTTCAGGCACACTCCTCTCTGATGTATTATGTAGCAGCAGCCTTAGTTAATTCTACTTGAAAATAAGATTCAATTTCTCCTACCAATATCACAGTAGTTTTTTGTTGTGTTTTGTTTTGTTTTATTGCTGGTTCTTTGGCATAAAGAGTCCCAAGCACCCAGATGGTAGTAGTAGCTTCAAGTTCACTGTGAAGGAAGTGTTCCCCCATCCCCATTATAAACCAGAACTTCTAATCCAGCAGAACCAGTTTATAAGGATAGAAAGTACAAATTCTGCAATGGGTCACTGGTCATAACTGGGGAAGGGCCAATCTTACTTTTACCTGTTGGCTTCTAGACTCACATTCTATCCATTGGAATCAGAACCAAGTTAGGGATTTGATGCACTTACCACCTCTTGGAGGATAGCACTCCAACTCCAGCAGTGTTATTGCTAAGCTTCACCAACAACTTACCATGCCATTCCACCATCTTGCTAGGTTGAAGTTTAGGTAAGACCAATCAATCTTGTGCCGAATTTCACCTGTCTTTATTGCTATAAAATGGGCTCCTTAGTCTGAATTAATGTTGTATAGGATATAATTTATATATATATCAGGCATTCTGGTTTTTTTAAAAGATTTTATTTATTTATTTGACAGAGAGAGATACAGCGAGAGGGTACACAAGTAGGGGGAGTGGGAGAGGGAGAAGCAGGCTTCCCGCTGAGTGGAAAGCCCAATGCAGGGCTTGATCCCAGCACCATGAGCTGAGCTGAAGGCAGACGCTTAACGACTGAGCCACCCAGGCGCCCCTATATCAGGCATTCTGTAAGTCTTCTTAAAGTTTGGTGATTCTAGGAAATCCTGTGCAGGCAAAGAAGGAAAACCCCTGTCTACAACAACATTCTGATGAGAAAGAAGGAATCACTGCCATCCTTTACATTGAAATAAATCCATTGTCATCATTATAGCACCAAGCAGCTAAACCCCTTTGATTACACCTGGGTTTATAATTTTGACTTTGGGAAAGAATAAATAATATAAAAATTTTAAAATAAGAAAGGAAATTAAGAAATCTCTAATGATCAAAAAGCAAAACAAAAGAATATTAATTAGTTATATATTGAATTAGAATCATAATCACATAGAGATTAATTATATCACAAGATTTTAAAACATAAAATTATGACTATACATTCTTAGTTAAATATACCAAAAGGACAATAAAAGGCACAGGAAAATCTTAAATGGCATTCAGTAGTCTTGTTGTTACTGGTCATATTGTTACTATTTAAACTATTACATAAATGGAAGAATCAAGAATAAGCTTTATTTTCATGTCATTGCAAACAAAATTTTCTTCTAGGCATATACACTGGAAAGGTCTAGACACAAGAATTACATAACATAGATCATCTCAGCCATTTAAATTTTAGTGTCTCTATACCATTTCCTACTAAAATAAGCCAGAGCTCCTTGGAGAAATGGTTGGTTTCCATACTAGGGCAGGACACTACTACATCTGGAATATATGGCAGTGTTTGAAAGAAGTTATCAAAGACCAATGAAGTCATGGTTAAAGACACAAAAGCCAACTTGTAGGTGCTCCCACTAGGCAAAGATGGACTAACAGAATAATAATAACAGAATAATAATAACCCCAATGAATTAAAATGGTAAAATGAATCAAAATATCTGCAATCTATGAGTTCGCAACAATGTTTTTTAAAACCACATTGGTCGATAATTGCAGTTCGACAGGGCACCAATTGATTACTCTAAAACTTTTTAAATAAAAGGAAAAAATCAAGCATTCCTCTGATTTTCTTAATTGTATTTTAGGGAAGCCTAAGTTATATTAGGGGATTTGGGAGGACATAAAACTTTTATTTTATATGTGAAATGTAAAAGCTTCATTTTACAGATAAAATTCTGAAGTTCAGTGAGGTCAAGCAACTTTACCAAGGTCCCTGGTTAATAAGATCTTAAATACACATTTGGGATCATAAGTACAGTTATATATAGTTACATGTAGTTACAAGTTTTGTTTTGTATCTCACTTTTTGTTTTTGTTTAATATATCATGAGTATTTTATATGTCATTAAATATGCTTTGATAACATAGTTTCTAGAAGTAGTACAGTCTTTTAGTCATTGGATATATTTTAACTCAATATTATTAATTAAATAGTATTAGTTTTCGATTGCTATGTAACAGATTGCCACAAATTTAGCAGCTTAAAACAATACCCATTAATTAGCTGACCATCTTTAGGTTAGAAATCTGGCATGGCTTGGGTGGGTGTGTGCTTAGGGTATCTCAAGGTTGAAATCAAGATGTTGACTAGACTGAGGTACCATCTGGAAGTTCTGGGGGGAAATCTGCTTCCAAGCTTACTCTTATTGTCAGAATTCAGTTCCTTATGACTTTAGGATTGAGGTATTCATTTCCCTGCTTGCTCTCAGCCAGGGATCTATCTCAGCTCCGAAGGACCAACTGCATTCCTAGCCACAGGATGCCCTCCATCTTAACACAAGCAGGAAGGCGTTGCATGGTTCTCTGCTTTGAATCTCTGACTTTCTACTCTGTGACCAGCTGGGAAAAACTCTACTTTTTTTAAAAGGGCTCTTGGGATTAGCTCAGAACCACCTAGATAATCTATTTTAAGGTTAACTGTGCCACAAAACATCACCTATTCATGGGAGTTAGATTCATTATATTCACAGTCCTGGGACGATGCAGAATGCATACATGGGGTGGGGAAGGGGCGGGGTGGAGTTAATATAGTTAATATGGGAAATATTTTCCTCTCTGCCCTTTTTCTCCTCCTCTGAATGTAGCTGTGTGAGATTGTGATTGTTTTAAAGATTTTATTTATTTATTTCAGATATATATAGAGAGAGAAAGAGAGAGCACACATGAGCGGGGGAGGGGGGAAATGAGGGAGAGGGAGAGGGAGAAGCAGGCTCTCCTCTGAGGAGGGAGCCCAGTGCGCAGCTAAAGCCGTCGTGATCGGAGCCAAAGGCAGACATTTAATGGACTGAACCACCCAGGCACGCCGAGACTGTGATTCCTTTTTTTTTTTTTAATTTAAATTTTATTTATTTATTTGACAGAGATCACAAGTAGGCAGAGAGGCAGGCAGAGAGAGAGGGGGAAGCAGGCCCCCTGCTGAGCAGAGAGCCCAACGCGGGGCTCAATCCCAGGACCCTGAGATCATGACCTGAGTGGAAGGCAGAGGCTTTAACCCACTGAGCCACCCAGGCGCCCCGACACTGTGATTCTTGGTTGTAGTCATCTTGCCACCCTGAGGCAACAAGCCTAAGGAAGAATCGCAACTTCAGGAGCAGAGCAGAGCAAAACGACACAAAAGGCACCTGCCTTAGATGGTATCACTGAACTGCAGTGCCTGACCTGGAATCAGCCATGTCCAGAATTCTTCATCTATAAGATAATTAATCCCATGTCCTAATGCTCTTAATGCTGCAGTCATGTGGCTTAAGTTTGATTTTCGGGTATTTTCTAATTTACTCCCAAATAAAACCTTTTAAACTCATGAGTACAGTACATCGTTCATTTAAAATTTAAAAACACTCAGAAATTTTGTGTTCACTTCAGAAAACATACATATGTAGTAAAAGTATAACAACACACATGAAAGTGTTACAAACCTACTTCAACCTAGTGGCTCCTGTGGGTTGAAGAAAATTAGATCAGAGAGTTTTATAAAAAGGAGCTTCATCTCTAACGGCAATGTACTGTTTATTTCATTTTTTTAATCCTGAAATAAATATACCCGATGTTAAAATGTGTTAAAGTTCGTAATAGGTGGCGGCACTTATATTCATTCCCTGTCCTTTTCTCTGTTTCAAATATTGCAAAAAAATAAAATGGGAAATGGAGTGGGGGGGGGGAAACAAAACAAAACTGAGGCACAGCATGACAAAGTACTTTCCCAGAGTCAGGAATTTGCTATAATCTCCTGAAGGAAAGGTGTTTACCCACCCAGCCCCCACCCCTTCTCCATCCTTCCTTCTTCCTCTGTACCCCCCTTTGGGGAGAAGGATAACTACAGAGTCACATGATGATCTGAAGGGGAGGCAGGCAGTCACCTTCCTAAGGACCATGAGGAGGGAATTTTGGTGCAAGCAGCAATCCTTCCCTTCAGCAGGGGGAGTGCTAAGAGCCACAAATTCTCCTTCTCCCTGGACCACCATTTGACTAACAGGCCTCTAAATGCTTGATTTAACTATGCAAAAACACTTCTAATTATATTCATTTATGTGACTGACTTACCATTTGAATCTAATTGCCATGCAGCAAAATAACTGTTAAAGCATATCATTAAACAACTTGAATAATTAGAGAGAGATTTCCTTGTTTTCCCGACTCAATACTAAACTTTAGGGCAGGGACTTCACCCTTCTACCTTTTCTATCTTAAATCAGCTGAAGAAGGCAGCTGTGGAACAACTGCCTGACCAGCCGTCTTGGCCAATGGATCTGCTGAACAGCGTGGGACTTCTAGCAACATCTCCACAGCCCTTGGGTATATGCATCACAGTGGGTGTTTCCTTCTACTTCATGTCACCTCTTTCCTCAGGAACTTTCTCATTTTACAGGATCCGCTCCTGCCACTCTAGACTTGGTTTCTCACTCATCCACCCTCCCTACACCCCACTCTCTCTCAGCTCCTACCTCTTGTACTTTGAGATCACAATTCAACTGTGGGTTCATTGTCTTTTATCTGACCTCACATCTCATTTTGTCCCTTCAAATCACAATGTCTTCCAATGGCTTCTGTCATGAAGACCATCTTCTCTCAATATCTGCCAGCTTACAGAGTAGGGCCATGGGAGGAGAGGGAGCAGCTTTCTTGTTTACTAAGGACACTTCCACAACTATATCTAGAGCTACTTTTTTTTCATAGTTCTGATGATTTAAAGTCAATTTGTCTCTTCCAAATTCTTCAAAGCACACTCATGTTGGTTGCCTCTTCACTCATAGCTCATATCATCAGATTTATTTCTTCTGTCCTCCTTGACCTCTGACTCACATTCTTCCTCTCTACTGTACCAGCCAGTTTTACACTTAACAAATCACCATTCTTACTGATTACCCTGCAAACTCCTTGACATTATTCAGCTTTATTCTCTCAAACATTTTGAAACTCCTGAGCACCAGATGCTGTGCCAAACACTGGAGATATAATAATGAACAAGGAAAACATGGCCCCTGTCCTTATGGAGCTCCACAGTCTAGTGGAGATGACAGAAATTTAAACACACTGTCCCACACACAATTTTCTTACTTGTTGTTAAGAAATATCACAGAGCACTACAAAAGCGTGTGTGAGAGAGCTAAAATTGACTCTGCAAGGACGGCTTCTCTGAGATATGACCTGAGATGAGTAGAGGCGAACCAGATGGAAAGGTGGTAGAAGAGCATTCTGAGGAGAGACTAACACTCAATCCATCCCAATTGTCCTAATATCTCAACATCCTCTTATGGCTACTCTGGACTATTTCCATCCCGGATCCATGGTTAGGTATTTTAATGTGGCTTCTTGAGCAACCTATATCCGTTACCTCTCCCAAAGCCACCCAGCCATTCTCAACCATACCTGTATATCACTCCCACAATTCACTCTGTTATCTCTTGCTCCTAGAAGAGCTGAGTGATATGAAATCACCATCTGTGTAGATCATGGGCTGCTAAATATCAGAAATTTCATATGGCTTAAACAAATACATTACTAAATAAATCTACCTGATAATTGGCCATCATTATAACCACTTCTAGCTAGTGTATCTCCCTTTAAATGTTTATTGAAACCCTGCCCTGCACTGAATGTGTCCTTCTTGGTCACTAAGATTCCCGGGGGAAAAGCTTTTGTAATCAAAATACTCACCCATCCCCCTACTTCATGAACAACAAATTATTCTTTTTATATCTAACCTTTTCTTCTCTATTTTTCCTCAAAAAACAATATAACAAGAAAGGGTTTCCATTTCTTCTTAGAATAGCCCTACCGATAATGATAAACTACTATTATTTTTCTCTGTCATTCTCCTCGAAACAGCTACTTTGAAAGGACTCCAATAGTACCATATTGGTCGCTTTTGTACAAAACGAACAAAGAATTCTATAAGGTGGGGGACTTCAGTGGCTTAGTTGATTAAGCTCCCAACTTGTGATTTCGGCTCAGGTCATGATCTCATGGGTGGATTAGATAGAGCTCTGCTTTGGGCTCCATACTCAGCGAGAAGTCTGCTTGAGATTCTCTCCCCTTCTCCTCCCTCACTTTCTGCCCCTCCCCCTGCTTGCACACACGCACTTTCTCTCTCAAATAAATATATAAATCTTGTTTTAAAAAATGTATGAGGTAATACAATTTACATAAGATTTTCACATACTTTATCACACTTGAGGCATAGTTCTATAAATTATGTAAGGCAGGTAATGTTCTCTCAACTCTATAGTTGGGAAAACTGAGTTTCAGAGATTGAGGTAACAATAATATAGACAGTTGGGAAGCGGTAAAGTCACATTAGTGCTCACTTCTTCCGATTTTAATTCTGTGATCTTCCCATGCCACCTCACCTCCTTTGCCACCTCACCTCCTTTTGGTCTATGTCTTTTAGGAGGGAATGGGGAGGGACAAGTGAAGAGTCAAGACACCTTATGAAAGCAAATTCTTCAGGTTTTTTGGATAGAATAGGGAAACTAGGGAAACTAGGACTTCTCAAAACCCGTGGGCATTTACACCTCTTCTCTGTTACCAGGTTTTCTGACATCCCTGCCCTTGTCTGTGCTCCCTAATCCAATTGTCAACCTCTTACTACTCTCCATATTCCTTAATGACTTAACTCCTGAGGAAGAGAGTAGAAGGGAGGAATTAGGAAATCATGCTGAATCAAGGCCTCCCCCCAAATGATGAGGAAAATAACTGCAGAAAGAACAAGATAAAGGGAAGGTGAAGAGCCAGTAACCCAACACAGTACCTGTTCTCTGCTGGGAGTTTACGCACATTTATCTCACTCTGTTCCTCCAGAGCCCTTTTGCATACAATGCTCATTAAAAATTTTCAGAGCCTTCTTAAATAAACGGCCCTACAACCCCATAGGTTTAGTCCCACATAAAGAGAAAGAAGAGCAGTCCTTTCAGAAATTAGAAATTGAGGACCCTTATTACACATCCTACAGTTATGATATGTGTTCTGCATTTTGAGAGTCTGGACACATGCTTGAGAAAAAGGAAAGAAGTAAATACTTAATTAAATCAGTATTATGGGCCAGGCACTGTGCTAGGAATTTTACATAGAGATAAATTCTCTGGAAAGTAAAAGTGAGGAAGTGGTGGAGGAAGGGGAAGAAGAGAGGATGGAAGAGAAGGAGAGAAGGAGGAAGAAGAGGGGTTGCCGGGGGTGGCGGCAATCATTTCATTAGGGAAAGAGGAAGGGAAATCGTTGTTTTGATTTTTCACTTTCCCAAATACTGTGTAGGTATGTGTTTTTCTGAAGACCCATATAACGACCAGGTGGAATATGGGACAAACCAGGACAGCTCTCTGAGCTGGAGAAAATACCTGCAATTTGCCACCTCCCTTCACCCTCTCATTCCACCCTTCCTCCCCTCCCTACCCTAAGATGAAATGATCTGGGACAAACTAATTGAGAAAACTAGTAGTGCATGCCTTCGGGAGGTTTTATTAATGGAACCAGACACACTGCTATAACAGAATGTACGACTGCTCTTTTACATTGATCTAATTAGAACATTTACATACAGAATGCCTCCTGGACAATTCCCTACCAATGACACTTAGTGTGCACCGGGCAAGACTACTCTTTAGATGAAATTGAACAAAGAAGTCATCAAGTCTCCTTTTTCTCTAAGAAAAATAACATTGTCAAGGTTATTAACAGTCGATCAACTGTCACATGCTCGACATAGATGGGGATATGGGTTTCCTTGTACTTATGAAAGACGAGGAAATCAAAAGTTCTCACCCCAATAAGGAAGACACCCTAGAAGCCACAGCTCTATGATTTTGAACAAAGAATGAGAGTACGAAGATGGTCATGTGGTGTAGGTTATCTGAGAATAAAATGCAAAAGCATGAGATAATTTCAGTAATTAGAATATGTTTAATATTTCATGAGTGTGTGGTATTTTATAATGACCTAAGTATTTTCACAGGTTTTAGCTCTTTTTACATCCACACAAACTCTGTGAAATCAGTGATCACTTTAGAGTGGATACGGCCAAAGTCACCCATGGCATTAAAGACAGAGTGGGGCTGGAAACCCAGGCCATCCAACTTCTTGTTCAAACTCCAATACATGTGTGTGGAAAGAAATATTTTATTTCTCCACCATTCCCCACACACTCCTCCCACAACCAACCCTACTCCCAACCCCAAAATAACTATTTTTGTCATGAGCTTTCATGAGGTGGGAGATGGAATCCCTGTGTAGGTTTAATACATCATAGGTATTCAGAACACATTGATTCATGATTTACAATAGTGGTTATCTGAAAAGGGACCTGAAAAAGCAGAAATATTTTCAGAACTCCTGTCTTAAAGGGAATTAGATAGAAAGTGGCTATTTAGATGACATCCTTAAAGGGAACTTATATGTCTTAATTTTAGACAAATTTTCAAGGTTCTTGGAAGTTCAGGAATTCGGTGATATGAGTAAAAATAGATACTTGCATAAATTAGGATATGCAATGCTAAAAAGGGAAAATAATTATACATTTCTTTGCCTTCTATCTCCATTCTACCTCATTCTCTTCATTATTCTTCATTGTACTCACAAAAGAGAGGAAACCAACCCACTTAAAATCAGATTAAGTTAAAATTCTTCATAAAATGATTGAAGCACAACCTCCCATCCCTAAACTAAAGAAATAGCAGGCCTCTTGTGTTAAGCAAAAGAAGCAGCTCACAATTCAAAAGAGAGATCACAACAAAGATATTTCTCTAGTCAAAGGGCATTAGTATGCAAAATATATTAAGTCCTGGAATCACATTAAAGAGATGGAAGACCTAATCCAAACAAGGCTGTTTATATTGTTGACCAACAGCTGAACGAACATTGTTTCTGACTATGATGAGCTTTTTTATGGATAGTCAATGTTCACAATGGTGAAGAAACAGATCGTTCAGACGAACGCCAGACATTTACAGAGAAGTCATTCATCCCAGATGCTCTTATTTTCAGATTGAAATTTTCCACCAGTGGCTCAATAATTATGCTGTTGCCTATACTCTGCAAGCTAGACATATGTGTTCCTTTATGAGACCTCGAGGCCTTGTCTGGGCAGCACATTCAGTTGGCCCCTAGCCTAATGACCTAGTTGTAGAGAGACTCCATCCCCCTGGTCTCTCCAGCTTTGTTCCGGCTCAAGGAAGGGCAGCTCCTCCTAGCTTCAACCCACAGAGAACCAACAACTTTTGAGATGATTAAATTTTCTGCCCCATTACATACGTTTATCACATTACAACTCAAATATGCAAGGAAAACATGGATCCTGTGTAACTGATTTGATCTTCCTCATAAAGCCTACAACCAATCAAGAAATGGAGGGAAAATTAAATTTAGTCCAGTCTGTATTAAAATGAAGTCTAAACTGATAATTAGAAGTCTCTCTATTGGTTTAAATCAATCTTTGGAAGATATTCAGTCATTGCTACAATCCAAAATGGTGTCTTGGTGTAGGATGAGAGACATAAAACTTCAAGGTGTTGGGATTAATGGGAAACTTTTGCCTTGCACTGGCTCTTGACTATGCATTGTCTATCTGGCATCTTCTGCAGAATGGCTGACTCATTCCCATTTATGGGCATACTTTTCTTTTTAAGATTTTATTTATTTATTTGAGAGAGAGAGTGAGCAGGAGTGAGAGGAGTGGAGCAGAGGGAGAAGCAGACTCCCCACTGAGTAGGGAGCCTGACGTGGAACTCAGTTCCTGGACCCTGGGATCATGACCTGAGCCAAAGGCAGACACTTAACACACTGAAACACCCAGTCACCCCTGGGCATTCTTTTATACTCCGCAGCTAATAACTGCAGCTGATGAATAGGTGGTTGATTCTTTCTTGGCTTGGTCATCACCTGGTGGCCTATCTTCTTGACTTGACCTCTGCTTAACTCCTCCACTCTTGCTGATGCTACAGATTGCCTCCCCTTGAGTCTCTGTCATATCCTCTATGCAACTCCTATCCTCCAGGGTCCCCCTCAGCCCCAGGAGGCAAGCTCCAGGGATGCCCACTGCCTCTCATCTCATTATTCATGTTACACTGTAACTAGTGGAAGTTCAGGGTTGAAAACTGCCTGAACCCTCTGTTTTGCTACCTTACAATACATGGGCTGCTCCATATGAATGCACAAGCACCCTGCACTCTTTAGAGCAACCCCCAACACACACACACACACACACACACACACACACACACACACACACCAATCAAAAGGCAAGTTAACAGTGGAACAAAAGTCCCTCTACTGTCTGTTTGCATCTTAGCCTGGCTAACTCACCTCCTCTCCACTCAGCCCTTGAGGCCATAAAGGGGGAATGTTGGAACACATTTCTAATAACCTCATTTCCCTAGCCTCTCATCATCTCCCACCAAATAACCAGATCTGAGATCAGAGTTGGGGGAGTGAGGGGGATTCGCTTTCTCTGCCTGAGTAGAACATTCCCTAATATTTTATATTTCTCTTTATCAAAATGATAGCTTCTTTTCCCTCTAACTTGGACCCAGTCCTGATAGAGGGAAATTTGTTTGTTATTAAGGGCGTACAAATCAAGAGAGCTTATGGAATATTATCCTTCTTACACAGATTTAAAAGAAATCTCAGAAGCAGAGAAGAACGAGGGTGAATTCTTTCAGAGCCCAGCATTTGACCAGAGGTGGATTTCCAAATAAGCAGCAAAATGCTGTATGCCATTTGTTTTGTCTCAGAACCTTACTAAACTGCCACATTTTACAGTCTTGTCCTAAGGCTTATTATAGAAGACTACAATAGCACTTTTATCTCCTCTTCTAACAATCTGTAGCCCTTTGCTATAAGCAATTTCTAGATAACAGACCCAGCCTGGGCTGACAGAACACCCTATCCTGTTTTCATAACCTGTTTATTCTAGAAATTGTTTTCATAGTTTCAAGGACAAAGTGAATACATTTCTCTTTTATAGTTCCCTTTGGTCTCTTGGTGTTTGATTTGTTTGTTGTCCCATGTTTGACTTGGATAGTCCAGGACCTTCATAAATGTTGGACGAGGGGGGATGCTGTACAAATTCCTTTGTATCGTTACTAATAATACTACTCTTTCCGAAAGAAGAAATTGTCTTAAGTATTTGGCCAACTGGAATAAAATTCCGTATCCCTGAGGTAAGTGGGGAAAACCCCAGAGGTTAAGTAGACTAATCAATCTTACATGCTTTCATCGAACCCATTTCCTCTTTTCTTATCTTTCAATTAGATTTTTTTCCCCCAAGCAAGAGCAGAACTTAAAAGCAGTTTTATTTTTACAGGAAGGAATAAATAATCTCTTCTCAGTGTCCCACTCCAGGGCCCCACAGCCAGAATCAAACTATCCTTGTCTCTTAAGGAAAAAGTCCATCGTCCATGCTGAACTAGAGAAGGACAGCCAGTTTGCTGTGTGATGTCCACGGACTGTCTTCTCCAGCACATGGCTTTTGCTTCCTCATGACTTTTCAACAGCTATATCATCAAAATAAAGGGCATGGCCCCCCATAAGCCCCCAACCATTGAGTCTGCAGTTCTGTTTTGCATCCTCTCCCAGATTTGGATTGTTGTTGTTCTTTCCGTTCTTCTGATAGACAGAAATAGCCAAATGAACAAACGACTTCCTGACCCATAGAGGCTACTTGATACATCTTAACTGATGAAAATACTGTGTTGGTAGAATTCTCGTTTGCAAATCCACAGGGTTTGACGGATATAACTGAGTAAAGTAGGCTGAGGGACATCACAAGATTGATAAATGGCCGGAGATCCAGAAGTTAGTATAACATGCCTGAGAACTTGCAGCCAGCATCTCTTAATCTCCATCATGCACTACGCAGGGTCTTCCTGACAAAGAAATGGCATCACTGGGTAACACGGTGTGTTTGAGATACCGTGTGGCTATTGCTTGTGCTTTGTAGTATTAAGCTGACCATTAAAAACCACACTGTCTTGCATACCCTACTCTATAGAAAAGGCTTGCAAGAAGATTTCTTGTGATGCAAGGAAATGTTTGCCTCTCCTGTTCCAAATCATAGGCACAAACAAGTTACTCTCAAGTGTGAACTCCTCGGTTCCCCAAACAGAGAAACTTGTGGACTGTGAGAATCTAGCATATACTTAACATGTTTAATTTTGTAAGTTACAGCACACAGATTTTCACACAAATACATACTTGGAGAATGAATACTAAGGAAATGCTCAGAATTCAGGAAGGGTGTGATTTAAAACACTGTTAAGGATTTCAGAATTAAACCTTATATTCTTAGTAGCTTTCATGTAATTCCAGTCCAAATTTCATCCAACCATAAAAATCATTTTGAACTAATATGATAGGAAATTAGATGAGCCATAATGTCTAGGCAAAATCAGCTAAGTTTAAAACGTAATGGCATATATAAATGTATATATTATAAATATAAATGAAACAGATCACAGGGTAGTCAAAAAGTGACAGCTGCTTTAATTCGTAGGAGTTTAGACTTCCAGCCCCTCTGGAAATTATGAAATGAGGAATAACAAAAAAAACTACCCCCCATTATTATCCAAGCACAAGTGGTATAAGATCATTTATCTTGATGTATGTCACCTTAGAGCACATATTATCCCTATCTCTCAAAGTGTTTTTTCCCCCTTATTTCATCTCTGACATTCATTGTAAATTTAATGATCCACATACGATTTGCTGGTGTCTCAGTCTGGTGTTTTGAATCATGAAACTAGTGCTAAATTTATGGCACTGCAGTACCACTTAGTGAATCATTAAGCAGTACAGTGATTTTAATGATTTGGATCATACTGGACCTCATCACTATATAATGAGGTTCCATTTAGTGTAAATTTTATGTAAAAATTCAATTTGCAAACCAACAACATGAAACTACAACATTTTTTCTAACTTGACATTGTATTTATTTATCATATATTTCTACCAGGATCTACTTTTAAGTTCGTTAACAGAATAATACTTTATTCCATTTTCTTCTCATTAGCATAATATTTAAATGACCCTAAGAATGAAAGTGACCAGCAACACCTTAAACCACCTTAAACTCTTTCAGTGTCAAGTTTGCTCCACTGAAAGATCTCATAAATAATTGCAAACTTTTATATGGTTTTATTATCTTTGATGTTATATATTCATCTTACCATTCATAAACTAAATTGCTCTATAACCTATCTTTCATTACCCGGACAGATTATGAATGCGGAAGAGAAACAGTCGTGATGGCATGCCTCTCTGATCTCTTCCATTTGATAAAAGTCCATGGCCTTCAACAATTATGCTTTTTCTTCCAAGGAAATAAAATTTAACATTCTAAATGAAATCAAATTAAAATTCCAACTACAATTCATCTATGCCATATCAAACCATTAGTCAGAATTTTCCCTTAAAATAACATTTGGCCTCAAAAAAATACATGGGTTAGCAATATGGATGGCAATACACTCTACAGCTAGAATTCACTTAGTGCTCATTTTTTAGTTGTCAGAAAAGGAAACTGAGGCTAAGAGAGCTTACAGATCTGAGGCCACGGTTATGTAGCTGTTCTGTGATGTCAAGAAACAAATGCACGTTCCTGGACCCTGACTCGTCTCCCCTCCCTTTCCTTCAAAATTGAAGAGTAACGTACCAGTATATTCTTGTTACGTCTGCAAGATAAATTTCTGATTTTATGTTTTATGTTTCAGCTCCCTCTGCATCATTGATAAGCGTGTCTGAATAGTGACCTGATTCACCCTGTATTAAATTATGGTTTTAAAAACTGAGTTCTAACAAGCATAGCAACAATAGTAAGTTCATAAGGTACACTGAAACTGAATTTTTTACAGTCTGCATGGGGAGTTAAGTATAATTTTTAAAAGAAGTTCCTTGACCTAAGCAAATGTTATTCAAAAGGCTACACCCATAGATGATGTAGAATTTATTTCCTACTCGTGCTGAATAATGCATATTTAAAAAAAAAAAAAAACTGAGAAGGGTTGCAGCGAAATCAAGTACCTAATTTAAATAGACCCATGTTTTCCATAGAAACAACAAGCTACATGGACTTTAAAGTCACAAAGAAGTATGGGGTCCGATCTCTCTACACTCACACTGAGACCTCAATCCACTAAGGCCTGAAGTAGAAAACTAGAACAGCCACTTCAAGACTTATTTCTGTGCACAGGAAATACAGTGTATCTTGTTC
This sequence comes from Procyon lotor, assembly GCA_028646535.1. NCBI lineage: Eukaryota > Metazoa > Chordata > Mammalia > Carnivora > Procyonidae > Procyon > Procyon lotor. The sequence continues at coordinate 137,756,906 of CM053605.1, forward strand.
TTGTATTTATATTTAAAAGATTTGGGTGTGGGAAGAGAGGTTTTAAAATTCCCTTTTCTTGGGGTACCCGGGGGGCTCAGTCAGTTAAGCATCTGACTCTTGATTTCAGCTCAGGGTCATGGGATCAAGCCCCATGTCGGGCTCTGAGCTCAAAGCAGAGTCTGCTGAGGATCTCTCTCCTTTTCTCCCTGCCCTTCCCCTCTGCCCCCCCCACATGTTCTCTATCAAATAAGTAAATAAATCTTTTTATAAAGTAAAATTCCCTCTTCTCAGGTAGAAGAGGTCACAAAAGTCACTGGAGACACGGATTATCGAGAGGTCCCTGATGTGCAGTGTCCAGCTGGGGCAGTGGCTCTCGCTTGCCCCAGGGACTTGAGCAGCACAAGGCATTTTAATCATCTCTGTCCAGAGAGGCTCTTTATTGGTTTTTTCTCCTGTTTGGGCTTCAGCTGCTATCTCCTCTGGAAGGGTTCATACTTGAGTACCAGCAAGAAGCCAGAAGAAAGGGGCTCATCAAGCAGGGCCCGGCAGGCCAGCCTAGTACTCTGTTTGTCCCCAATTCCTCCCATTGCTTCCTCCTATTTCTAACCACTCAGTCAAATCCTTAAATTTTACATGCGTGGTACTAAGTTTTTCAGAACTACTAATAACCTCAAAAATAAAAACAATTACTCTGCTTCACATCTGTGTAGTCAAGACACTTGATTCAGATTTACCGCAATGTTATCAAGGTGCAAAAGCCCTCAAAGCCACACAATCCCAGCGTGGTCGCTCAAAGATCCTGACTTACATGGGAAGATGGTGCAGCTTACCCAAATTTCGATGTGCCCAAATGTGGGAAGAACATAACTGGAAATAAAACTTCAAACAGAGTTAGGGTCAGTTTGGGGTAGCCAGACAATGCCCCAAAGAAAAATGGTGGAATATACTTCAGGGAAAATATTGAGATAGTCTGGAAGGGATCTGGACTTAGATCCTAACATCTCCTCATGGGAATGTCTTTTTCGATCCCATTTCCATAGCACCTATTTTTTTCTATATCATATGGTCTGTACAGCTCTGGTCTTGGTGCCATGTTTTAAATAAGCCTTTAAAAAATACTTTCTGTATTTCACTCCAGGGTCTTCTTCATCACGCACTTGTTCCGAGGATCCCAGAGATCTTCAGCAAGCAGAGTCATCGTGAAAGATGTCTTCTAGTTTTCAAGACCATTGTCTCAACTTGAATGTTCCCTGCTGGGGAGTGGGAGGGATTCATGCTTGGCTACCAGAGCACAGGAATTCTTACAGAGCCTGGAGCCCTAGCAAAAGTGCAGCCCTTAGAGGGCATCATGAATCTTCCCGCCAAGTCCTACATCTCTTAGGGAGCACCAAAAGTACAATATATTCCTTCTTAGCCTTGAGGACCTACTTCCTAACCCAGATGCAGCCATATCCCCCCCTCCTCTATCTCCAAACATTTTCCTCTCTCTTGTGCCCTCTGGTAAAGTCTGCCATAATGTCCTCCTAGAATAGTAGTAAATATGAGTCAGATGCAAGAGAAGCAGTTTGGCAATATCTTTAAGCAAATTCTTTTTTTTTTTTCTCTGCGAAACAATAGCCTGAAGATAAGAGAACGAAAGTTCTGGTGAATTTCTTGGCATAAATGACAGGGAAAAACAGATTAAAATTTAATTTCTTAGTGAATAATTATCCTGTCAAACAGATCAATGATAACAGCATTGACTGAGTATTTATTGTCCTCACTCCTATGAATCACAAACGTTTATTGAGCACCTACTAGGAGTCAGATGCAGTTACCACAGTTCTTGTCACTGGGGACACTTACAGTCTAGTTGAGGGGACAGTATTTATAGTAGGAAGGGGCTATAGAACAGAGATAGATGGATAATCTATCATACCTTAAGTAGCATAGGATTATGTCCATAAGGTGCTAAGGAATTACCATCAGTGGTGAAGGGACAAATGCAACATAGATTAAATGTAATGTTTCAGTTATGTTACTAATTATGTTAGCTATATTTTTGTATTTTTGTCCTGGTTCACTAAATGCTATCCACAACCAATTGACTACTGCTCTGGGAAGTAGGCAGCAAAAATTATATTCACGATGCTATAGATAGAAAATTAGTGCAGAGGAAAAAAATGGCTGGGTCAGGCCCTCCAATTCAGTTGCAAATGTTAAATCTCAACTCTTAATTTATTAAGTTCTACTCTGCTCATGGAAATGCTTAAACCTGAGAAAAAGAACTTCAGTCCATTATCACCAGACTCATTAACATCTTGGCGTGATGGCCCCAGATATAATGGCCAGTTTTGGAAATTTACTCAGGCTTTAAAAAATGTGAAAAATAAAGACCTACATTCATTGATACACACTAGAAAACCTCTCGGGTTATAATCACACCAAAAATTTAGTAAAATGCACCCTTTTTAATGCTTGTTAAAAGGCAGTCCCTTAAAAAATTTAAAATAGTAATTTAACTCTATTTTAGTGGTCAGATGGGTATTTGACTTCATATATCTTAAACTTGTAATTATGTCCCATTGGGTTGGCTTTTAATGCTTTCGGTGAGATGAGGATCAAGAAAAAATGAAACGACATTTAAATGTTGCTAATTAGGCTAATATGTTATGCATCCATTAGGATGGATAGTGACCCTTTCCCATTGTATAATCCTCTTTTTTTACCTACTAACATCAGTTTTTAAGAAAGATTCCTTTCTACCTCTCTGCCCTCTTCTAAAAATTCTAAGCTTGAAAAGTTCTATGAGAAGTACATAAACTTGGGTTGACAAGACTTCTTGTTAATTGTCTAACAATGCAACCTCCATCTTCGAAAGTCTTGTGTTCACTATGTTCACTTCTTTGCATACCATTTATTGTAGTCATTTCCTAAACTCAAGGAGTTAAATTCTAGTTATTCTGCATTTAGGACCAGGTTGTAATCTCATTCTAGTCCCTAACACACAGCAAGCTTCATGGATAAAATTCCTTAAACCAAAATCGTAGAACTCCTTTGAAAAAAGCATGTGTTCCAATTAAGCCAACATGTGTAAGTAGTGATAAAATTAGTATTTTATGGCAAAGACAATATGTAATATTTATAGTCTAAACAATCCATTGCAGTGTTCTAAGATAAATTTTTAATACACGATAGCATTCTTAATTACTAAAACTTTATGGAACATGAAACTTTACTTTTAGGGTTTTCTTCAAGTTTCTAAGTAAATGATGACTTACCAACTATAGGAAAAATATACTTAAAAACAAATCTGAACAGTAGTAAATATCCTCAAGATTTTTGTCATCTCCTGTTAGGTCTTTAATCTAGCTCTGGGACAATAAGAGAGTTAAATAGCATGTGTTAGATGGAAGAGTCCCCAAACGTGTCTTAGCCCCAACAATTCCTGGAGGAGGAGTGAGAACCCAGGTGCTCCAGGAGCTCCAGGTAAGCTCATCCTCTCCCAGGAGTGGGAGGGAGAGGAGACCCAGAGCTCCAGGAACCTATGGCAGGATCCTACACTTTGTACCTCAACACCCACCACCTCCTTGCCTATCTGCCTGAGATCATTGGGATTAGTCTACGTCCCCTATTCTTGTTGACTTTGGGCACATGAAGCCCAGGACTCCCAACTAGTTTCTCACCCCCTGCATTCCAACCACCTTGTGGCTCATGAGCAGAGAAGCAACAAAACTCTACCCATGTACAGTCCTTTTCACTGCTTTGTTTTCTTCATAGCATTTATCTCATCTGAAAAACTAAGTTTATGTTTGTCTCACTGTCTCTCCCCACTAGAATGTACAGTTAGTGACGGCTTGTCTGTTTTTCACATTATTGTATTCCAAACACTTTAAATAGCTTATAACCAATAACAGGTCCTCAATAAATATAGGAGTGAATGAATGAATGAAACCTAAGAAATCCTATTAATCGAAATTAAATCAAGTTGTATTTATCATCTTTTTTAAGGGTGTTAGGCATTTGTACAGTTAGGCTGCTTTAAGTTAAGGACTAGAGATACAAAGATTAAGGATGAGAACTGGTACCTTCTTTCTATATCCTTCGTGCCTGATATTTGCCTTAAAGAAGTGTGTGTGTGTATTTATCTCTCTCTTTCTCATATATATGTGTGTGTGTATATATATATATATATATATATATATATACAAACAAAACAAGCCCTCAAGAAAATATTACCAATTTTTTATATTAATTCCATATCCATAAGAGAAAGAAGAAAAAGCACAGACTCCCTCTCGTCATCTATAATTTTCAGTATATTGTTGTATAAATTCATAATATTTCAGGGAATATTTAGTGAGAAATGCATATTTTATAAGGACTTGAGTCAAATTTCCTTATCTGGCAAGTAAAAAATAATTTGCTTGAATGAGAAATTTTGAGTGAGGGAAATAATGTACCAAAAGACATTGAAAGTCAGAAGAGAAAACAAAGTTATTAGTAGGCCTTTATGCAATTTATAATCACCTACCTCTGGAGGGGTAAAAATGGTCCCGTTTCTCACTGTTGGCAATTCTTCTCAATGACCAATATGTCTACCAACATTTTCTTCTGGAAAATACAGTCAAAGTTGTAAGAGAAAATCACAGATGCAATCAAATTCATACTAATGGTTGAAATGCACCATATGTCCTCTGATACCTATGCACAATAGGGTGCAGGTTTAATGACTTTCTTATTGTGCCCCTGTTGTAATTAGGTATTAAAGGACATATGGTATGTTGCCGTTTTAACAGTGAATTTCCTTGTTTTTTATTGTTTTCTATCATAAGCTTAACAGTCTTTCAGGGTAGTATTAGTAGTGAGAATTAAACCACATGTTGATTTCATTTTTTTTTAAGGCTTGGAATCTCATCTTGATTAGCCTTATTAGTGTAGTGCCAAAGAAAACATCCAAATCAAATCTATTTTCAGTTAATATGGGGTAAAACATATTTGAATTGGTAAGAAATAAGTGAAAACTCTTTTAGAAATATAGTCAGGATACTATATGTAGACATTTAGAAATCAAATTATAGCTTATTTGTCCAGAAAGTCACCAAAAATGTAATGACTTGGAGATTCTTCAGACTTCCTGCAAAATATTTATTACCAAATCATTGCTTTTAAATAAGCAACTACCTTCTAAGAAATTTCTTAATAGGACATAAAATCCCAAACAAATAAAAGGACATAAAATGCCAAACAAATATACAAAACAAAAATCCAACTGAAAACAAAAAGTCAACAGAATAAGAGCATTGGAAGCTATGAGTCATGATGATTAGTTTAGTTTGTTCAAACACAAGCTAAGATTGTTCAGACCTAAAGAGCACGATATATGCTAATTCAATAAGCTAGAAAAAATATCAGATGAGTTCAGAAGAGTATTTTTTATTATTACACAAAAATGAATCAAGGAAACAAAGATATGATGGTAAACTATACTATTTCAAAGCATTTCAACACTCACCTTAAACTTAAAATTAAATTTATTCTCCAATTTAAACATATATACCAACCAAGCACCAAGCAGTTTTAAATTCAAATGGTTCTTAGAATCTAGAAAGAATGTTACAGATTCCTAGGAAATAAATTTTCACTGGATACTGAGTCATTCCACTCAGGATCCCCTAGATTTCTGCATTTCAGGGCAAGGAAAGGGAAAGATCCTATCATGCAAGTTGATATTCTGTAGTCGTAAGGATGGTTACACATCCCTGTCCCAGTCAGCACGAGGGCACATTACAAGATAGCCAGCCAGGCTTCCAAATGAGCCATGAAGATTAATAAAATACAATCTCCAGCCGATGTTGGCACCTCCCTGTCAAGCTAGCTAATGAGTACTGTGTTACTGTAAGAGTCAACTGTCACATTATCTCTGGACTAATAAATGGATTCTAAGACAAATAACAATACACAACTAAAATTCAGTCTGAAAAGAGCTTTTCATTTATTGCAGCCTGGTGCAGCCCCAAGAGGCTCTAGCTGTCGACACCATAAACATTGTCACTTTTTATAGGAAGTATTCAACAAGGATAAAGTCAGTTTAGGCAAAAGAAATCTAGAGTTGTTTTCCCAAATTCAAGGTTTAAGATTAACCATTAAGCTTAATTCCAAGAAATTTATTAATTTCTTAATTCCAAGAAATTCCAAGCTTAATTCTCCTATATTCCAAGAAATTTATACTATTAAGAGAAAAATATGTCTACCTAATGAGTCTATCAGTATCCTGAGTATCCTGGACAAAACTTGTTTGGGGGAAATAGTTCACTTTGGGGAATTTTTAATTTAAACAAGAATCTCTATCTTCTAGTGATATGGTTATTAGACATGAACTTCATCTCAGAAATGAGATCCCACTGCAGTTACTTTGTGTATGTGTCCTTCTAGACGCTGTACCAGAGGAAGCAGGCTGCACAAGAAACAACCAATGTGGCCAGCACAGTCATAATTCTGTTTCTTCCAATGCAGTTTCAGTGTCCTTGAATTGAATCTGATTAGGAAGTATAGTTATAGTATCATAAGAAGAAATAATGACTGAGTACAAAAGATCAAGTTTTGTGAGAAGCATGATAAGCACGGTGAAGGGTGTGACAAAGAAAGCATTTTGTCTAGTTTATAATTGTGAACAGAGAAAGAAGAAGTTAAAGGAAGGAAAGGAAAGAAGAGAAAAAGAAGGGAGGGAGGAAGGGAAGAGAAAGAAAGGAAGGGAGGGGGAGGAAGGAAGGAAAAGAAAAAGAGGAGAGGAGAAAGAAAGAAAATATAGGATATAAGCGCCTTCTGCCCTCGAATACATGATTATTCATTTTAACACATCCACGTTTATCATGTTCCTCCTGATCGATCATTTATAATAACATAATAAACCAGAAATCTTAACAACAGAGAAAGCATGTTCCCTAAAATACATGGTAAAGAGATTCATTTACTCACCAACTTCTGTGAGAATTGCAGAATGGGAAGAAAGTATAAAAGAATTACCACAATGGGTTGGTTTTCTAGTCTCCCCAGCTCGATATTCAAAATTATAGAAATAGCTTAGGACTTGTATTGGGAAATCCTTATTCTTCTTGTCTTCCATTTCTTTCTTTTTTCTTTTTCTTTCTTTCTTTTTTTTTTTTTAGAGAGGGAGAGAGTAGGGGAAGGGGCAGAGGGAAAGAGAGAATCTTAAGCAGGCTCCACACCCAGCGTGGAGCCCAACACAGGGCTCGATGTAGGCTTGATCTCACAATCCTAACATCATGACGAGCTGGAATCAAGAGTTGGATGCTTAACCATATGAGCCACCCAGGTGCCGCATTTGTCTTCAGTTTCTGTCTATTACTTTCCTATTGCAAACTGGACCCCAAAGACCTAAGAAATCTGTCTTTATCCCTCACAGTATACATGGACACATAATGTACTCTGTAAGTACTGGCACACAGTAGGTGTTTAAGAAATATCGGTCTCTCCTTCCCTTCCATGCTAGCTCTTTCTCCTAACCTCCTCACTCCCTCTCCCACCTCTGGATTTAACTTGCAAACATTAATTGTCCAGAAGATGGAATTCAGTTCTGAAGGTGTTCATTCTGTGGTTCTCCCTCTCGCTCCCACTCCAGCAACACTGATATTAGACAAGAATGCTTGCAAAGATTTTTCACAACCAAAGTGTTCATTTTTCATTTCAATAGTGGAGTCACTCCACAAAATTCTCCTTTAGTTTAATAAGCAAAGGAGATTGTGAAGATGTTAGCTACTGTTATTGCCCTGACAGTATTGTTATTGTTGTGATTATTGTTGTTATTGCCAGGAAATTTACTAAGTATTGTCTTCAAACCATGTCACCCCTGGAGGAATGGACTCCCTGGGTTTACTTCCTTCCATTTGAAGTAATTCTTCCCTTTGTTGTTTCTTGTATTTCCTACAGACCTTGTAGATTAGTGGTTCTAAAGTCAAATTGTTAGGTTAGTTTGCTGCTTCAATATTTACATCGTTTCAAACTTCAAAGGATGCTCTCTCCTTCTTGTCCATCATCACCTTAACATTCTTCCACAGTTTTGGAGACCTTTAATATACGTTATTAAATTATTATTACTGATAAGTGTCATGTGGGTGGTGTTCATAACCTTCAAAGATTTTCACGCAGAATAAAACCATTTCTTAGACGCTCACAGCAAACATGTGAGGCAGGTATTAAAGTCGTGTATATGAGAAGAGGAAACATCACAAAGGCTAAATGACCTGTCCAAGGTCATATACCAGAATGTGGAGGATTAACTGAAATGCAGATCCTCCCACCTGGTGCCTCACCCCTTCTAGCTCAGGTGTTATTTGCATTCGCATCTCTGTTCATCTCATTTGTGGAGGAAGGAGCTTTTGCCTTTGCCAGGTTTGAGAATCGTTTCAATCTTCTTGGTCTGTCTTCAGGTGGCACTCCTCTGCTCCCTGTCCACATACAACATCGATCATTGTCACTATCTTATCAGGGCTCCCTCCCTAATGTAGGTATATAGTTTTTGTGCTACATTTATACCACAGATGTAGACACTTGAGAGTTTTACCCAAAAGAGAAAAAGAAAAAGGAAAGTTAGAAGAGGGTCCCAAAAGATGAGGAGAGTAATTGCTTACAACAGTCTTTACTACTACATCAATGTGACCTTTTCTTATCCCTCAGGCTACCCTGACAGGAAAGAACATTCTCAGAGATCAGAGCTAAGTCCCTCAACTATCACACATATTGAGAACCCTCCAGCCAGCCAACCACAGAGGAGGAGGACAGGATTTTCATGGTGATTCCTTTCATGTAATGCATAGGGGGGCAACAGTAAATACAAAGACTAAGATCTGTGTGCCAGGCACTTTTCACACGTTATTT
>CM053605.1:137765864-137848698 GCA_028646535.1 Procyon lotor
GATGCAAAAACCAAGACTTTGCAAGTTAAATAACCCAACGAAGGCCACACACAGAGATGCAGCAGAGTCAGGATTCAAACTCAGACTATCAACATCCCCCTCCCCCCACAAGAACAATATTCCACCACCAAAATGGAACATCCACTTGGGCATTTCCCTGTGAGGGTGTTGAGGAGAGAAAGCATTACGATAGCTACTTGACAGTCTCCCTCTCACAAAACAGCTGTCCCCAGCACCCCAGACAAACACGCTCCTCTTACTCAACTCTCTGTTTAGGGGGTTGTAGAAACAGAGGGAGCAACAGTCCCACAATTTCATCAACCAGCTGACAGAGTGCTTTGCTCAAATGAATCACCAGTGGGCACAGACTGGAGGAACCATCTATGAAAGATTTTCCCCTCTTTCCCCTCCAGTTCTAAGGGATGCATTATTGCAAGTTCTGGGCCCTAAAAATATTTGCAGTTTATTACACATGTCAGTAACATTTGCGGGCTCTTTGTCAGAGAGTCCAGGACCCCAAACGACTGAGCTAAAAGCCAGAATTAATTGGCGAGGATGCTGTTCGTTCTCAGACCCTGTTTCAAGCAGGATCTCTAGGCAGTGTCAGAAAAACACAGTCTTTGTTGTATCTTCTTTGTGTAGGAACGGGACGCTTTTCCAGCCGTGTCAGTCTCATGCCAGCTTGGTGGGCCTGCAACTTTTTAAAAATTCACTTTAAAAAAATAAAGAGCATGTCCAAGAATAACAAATGAGAAATTTATATCTTCAAAATATGTAGATTCGAGATTTGTTTTGGAAAAAAAAATGCACAAAGCTCTACCGAGCATCTGTAACAATGATATATCTACACATTCTATGGCCAGCTATCTTTAGTTTGTTTTTATATCCTGTGGAGTGTGACATCTGTGCAAAAATTATGAACTGACTCATATACATGAGGTGCTTATTCAGAGTTTGAAAAATGGGCCAATTCTTCTACAGTCCAATTATTCATGAAGAAATTAGAAACTTTAAAATCTTGGAATCTCTTTCTTAATTTATTTGTGTGTTGCTTGAGTCAGCCTGATCAAGCAGAAACTCTCAGTAACAAGGTTGAAGGTTTTTCTAAGTGGGTTAATTGTATTTATTTTCATGGCCACCAGTCCCTCATTTGCTTTTTATAAATTACTCAGGGCAAGGGGCTAATCTCTGTGATTGCTCTCAATCTAGACGTAACAACCTTTCACTTGAAGTGGATCTTTTCTATTACAACCCTTTTATGAACCACCTGTAAAAGGAAGGAAGGCTATATCCACTTGGAGATATAGATATACGCATATAAAAATTTATAACTATTCCCTAATCACTCAGACGTGTAGGCTAAGCATCACTTATGATTACTACACAGCTACTGTTATACAAAGAAGTACATTTATATGGAAAACTAAAGAAAGCTTTTATTATCAGTATAAATGTTCACTGATGCTGAACTCTAGCTATCCTATTAATGCAACAATAAGGAGATTCATTCATCTTTGTCAGTCCATATTTAAGCCCCCTTAAGTGTGTCTTCAGGCAACTAAGAGAAATTAGATGATTCTCTCTCTCCCTTTGCTATCCTGGCATGAAATTCTATCCCCATTCTCCCCCTTCTGGGTTCTCCCTCTACTAAATAAATTTTCAATCAGCATTCCAGCTTTGGAATAGAAAGTTAATCCTTTATTTATGTGAAAATCTTTGCAAATAGCTGTTTGTTCCAACTCTTTTGACATCATTTCTGGTTGGGGTCAGGGGTAGGGTGTACAGAGCACAAATCCAGAATAACTGATTTCCATCTTCTGGCCAATTCACCTTGGAAAGTCGACTCCAGGGCAGGGGGAGTGAGGGAGAGAGTAGGAAGTGACAGAGAAGAAGGGAGAGAGAAAATTCATTTTCCTTGAGTACCTACTACAGTCAGGCACCATACATGGTACATTTACGCGTCTTATCATAAGGGACAATTTCCTCCCAGCTTCTGGGGTTTGGGAGGTTGCTTTGTAACATAAAAGCAACAGACAATTGGAAATTTACGAGCTTGGAGTCAAATTTCCCTTCAGCTTCAGGATCCTCTATACATGAGACCAGACATGCGCATCTCAGAGACCTAGACACGCCTTCCTAGACCTTGTAGCTCCTCGGGCCAGAGTCCGTGTTCTCTAGCATCCCAATGAGCAGAAAATCCAAATCTATAACTTTACAAATGAAAGAGATACCTTCTTCTCTGCTGTGTTCAAGAAAACACGTATTTAGCAGTATCATCGTCCACAAATTGTAACCCCAGCACACATCAATTTACCACTGTAGTTTTGCTTTTATATTCTCCAAGATTCCCTTTTCCGATCTGTAGATGGAGTCGTGCTTTGATTCAGTATGGGGTACTATCTTATTTGTCAGTTAATAGTCTAGCATCAACTGCTAGTTAGTGCCAGCATTAGTTGGAAATAACTGATGCCTCTGAAATATGGGACAAGAGTTTGAGAGATGACCTAGGAATCCAGTCTCAAAGAAGGGCGAATGGCCCAAAAGGAACTCTAAAGAGAAGTAGGTGGTGTGCTGGTGTGGGCGGGCAAAGGCACATATTGATACATAATCAATATTGGCTAGTTGTCTACATTTTGCCAAAGTGGCCTATGGAGCAATTATACAAAAATGCTGAAAAGAAATAACGCCATGTCGATAGATATTTTTATAAATTCCAGTGGCTATTTTGACTTTTAAAAAGTGATCTAGGGCACCTGGGTGGCTCAATGGGTTAAGCCTCTGCCTTTGGCTCAGATCATGATCTCAGGGTCCTGGGATCGAGCCCCGCATCGGGTTCTCGACTCAGCAGGGAGCTTGCTTCCCCCCTCCCTCTGCCTGCCTCTCTGCCTACTTGTGATCTCTTTCTCTCTATCAAATAAATAAATAAAATATTTAATAAATAAATAAATAATAAATAAAAAGTGCCCTAATCATGCATGCAAATTCAGTCTCTCCCAACAAAAAAGGAACATTGTTTCTTGCTCCAAGAGGCACTAAGTTTAAAAAAAAAAAAAAAAAAAAGAGGCACTAAGTTTATATCAACTATTTCATGAAAGATCAGTAAAATCAGCTGTGAGAGGAAAATGAATATGACTGTTGCTTGCCGGAGAATCCCTCAACACAACATTGCCAAGGAATGGGCCAACAGTGGTTTGGGAAATAACACTCTACTACTTGTGCTTTTTTTTTCCTTCTGTAAACACCTTGTTATAAAAGATTTTTCTCAGGTCTCTAAAAATAAGGAAAAAATCAAGCTACAGAGACAAGGCCCCTTTAATATTTTGCAAGGCTGACATCATCATTGTTAATAAGGCATTTATTGGGGACCCACTGAGCACGGTGACATTCCAGCTTCCCACTCCCACTTCCCACCACGGTCCCCGCTGGACGCCAGCCTCTCCGTGCATAGTTAAACGTCTGTGATGCAGCCCTCTTGGTTTATTGTTAATTAACTTGAAGTCTAGATCCCATCCACATACAACCTAAAATACAAATTGTGTGCACTTTGAACATAGTCTTTGAACATTCCTCACTAATTGTTTAAATGACGTGTGGATTTTGTCTCTAGCAGTTGGTTTCACTTTAACCTTTGGACAAATTGAAAACTTTTTTTTTATTTTCTGTAAAACTCCATTCCTCTTTGTAGTCTTAGTTTTGCACCACAGGGACTGTTTAATAAGCAGTTTGCAGGTAGAAAAGAAAGACCTGATGACCTTATATTCTCTGTTTTCCCCAATGATTAGATGTAGAAATTAGTCAAAGAAGATGAAGAAGAAGAAGATGAAGAGGGAGGAGGAGGAGGAGGAGAAAGAGGAGAGGGAGGAGGAGGAGGGGGAGGGAGAGGGAGAGAAGAAGAAGAAGGAGAAAACAAAAAGAAAAAAAAGGAAGCTGGATTATGCTTGGTTACACATATATAGGAACAATTCCCTGAAGTCGTTAAGAGGGCAATAATGAGAGAAAGTTGTTGCTAAAATTGATTTTAGGCAGAAGCCAGTTTCATTTCCCTAAAAAATCTTTTGTATATTTATTTAGTAATTGGTCATGAAATAATGCTTCAGACAGGCATTTTAGAAAGCATACCTCCTGTTTAATAAATCTGAGACTTTGATAATTATTAATGCACAAACCCCGGCAGAGAGATGCTTTATTCCCCATGTCATAGTACAGATATTAATGATACTCAAAGGAGTGAAAATTACCATTTCGGAAGTGTCCAAAGCAGTAAACTGGTAAACAAGCCTGCAGTTAGGGCTATGGATGATGTGAATCAACAAGGGTGAAAAGATTTGGTTACTCTGTGTATTAGTGTTAATAGGAATAGATTATAGAGGAATATTTGTGATGTGACCTTCTGTGCACTAATTGAAATAGTATTCAGAGTCAGCATTGGCGTAATCAAGTTAAACACGGAATCATAAATCATCATGAAAAGTGCTGTCACAACTTCCCCCGTTAATGCCCTGGACTGCTGGGCAGCCTCGTGAAAATATCTGCTACGCCGATCTTTAGGTTAATAGGAACAGAAATGGCATTTAAAGACTATTTGGATCAAATCTGCTCTGAGGTTGAAAGTGTTCCTCTGTTAATTTACTGGTAATTTGAAGTGATGTAGTTAGGGTTAGAAGGAGCACAGCTGAGCCCCTTATAGCAAAACAAAGGGCTGTGGGAGTTTCTTCTAATATTTATTTAATTGCTTTAGGGTACAATGCTAATCAGTTTTAATATACATGTGTAGTTCCCTTTGTTTCTCAGATATAAAACAGTTGGCAAGTTGATCAAATGCGTATCATTAGCTATATAGCTTCCGGTGGTGCATTTGACAATGACGACCTCGGCATCCGTGTGTTTCTCAAACAGAAAGGTTTTATTGTGTATACATGGAAATATTTCTGACAAGTTAAACTATGATGTGTCCTGAGAAAGAATAAGAATTTACTAGCAATATTTTTCTTATAAACATTTTATTGATTGAATGGAATCAAACTAACAGGCTTAAGAAAAACACCGAGGAATTTGTTAAGAAATGATATATACTATTGCCAATAACTCCCGGTGTCTCAATGCAGAGGAAGGTTGTGCTAATTTAACCAGTTACTCATCAGATCATGTAGACAATAAGATGCATGAGGCTAAGAAGTAAAGGGCTCGTGTATGATAATTTGCTTCAAATGCTATAAATTAATACAAATTCTAGCAGGCAACTGATAATAGAATCTTTTCAAAAGTACGATATTTTACTTCAAATCTGAAAATACCTCGAGTCTATCCAACTTTAAATAATGTATTTAAAACTTAGCAGGCAAGTCAGGTGGATAAATATAGGTCCGTTAGGTAAATAATCTGAGGGTAAAGGTTCTTCCTAATTGTCGCTCACATGAGCAGGGAGGGAACGGAAGGGAGGTTTACTCATCTGTAAATACAGTAAGACGTTTTTCATCACAACAAAACGCTCAAACTTTTCTACCTTTAACAGTACTTGGAACTTTCAGTCCATACTCTTAGAAGCCAATAGTTGCTGGCAGTTACAAGAGTGCCATATGTGTTTTCATACAGTTTGCAAGTATCAGAAGTGATTTCTACAATAAAATGACTAAAATACTACCCAACGAAATATGTCCCCCACTTTTAAGAAACAGAGGTCATATTTTAGGAAAATTACTTAGCAGAACATTAAAAAAGTTTAAATCACCCTATTTAAATGGGGTGTTAGTCATGGTACCCTAGGCTGATGATCTCTTTGTGTTAATTTCGCTAATAATGAAATGAGTCTGCTGTCATGATTCAGGGAATTCTCTGCCCTCTGAAGACAAAGCTCACATCAAGTAAGCAGGGTGAGAAACAGAAGGAGGAAACTCTACCGGGTGTGAGAAATTTTATCTCCTACCCTTTCTTTCTTTGTTACTAGAGATAGGAGCATGAAATAGATATAGTAGCTGATGTTGGTAAACTCCCAATCCATCTGGGACACATCCCTATGAGCACACAGCTAGATGTGTCCTTAAGGAGTTTGTAGTGGATTTGTGGCAGAAGAAGGGCTAGAAACCACTTCTCCAGACTCCCAATCCTGCGACCCAGCTTCCCCGCATTGTGCCACCCTCATCCTGCCTGGACCCACAGCTGTGGCAGCGAATGGGGGGAACCAGCGAGGAGGGATGCCAGAGACTCCCTCGTGTCTGCGGGCGCCCTACGAATCCATGCCTGAGCATCAGACAGCACTAGGTACAGCTGCTTTCACTATGGATCACTGTCCCCTAAGCAGAAAATCCAAAAGGGGGCGGCGACTGATGATGAGGTGTTTCTCATCTTTCCGAGGTGTGAGACCAATTAATACATAAACACAGTCAAATACATGTTTTTTAGGCATTTTTTCTTATTGACTACTTTCCAAGATGGCACACTCTTCTCAATTTCTGGTTTTCTTTCTCGTTAATACTTATAATGACCTGGAACTGAGCCTGGCACATAATAAGTGCGACATAAGTATGTGTTAAAATTTCAAAGTTACACAGGTTCATTATTTTACATGTCTACTCGGTGGCCATAATTTTAGGGTTTTAAGATTTGGGGGCATAGATTTCTTAAATGGTGGGATTTTGAGAAGTAGGAGTGTGAATGGAATTGACATCTAAGTGGAGAGACTCTACTTCAGCGTAACAATTCCACATCTGACACTAATTTTAAAAATCTTTTCTCCCAAATGCCTGCTCACTACCTTGGCTTTATGGGCCGACCTGCCATCCGTGAGCATAGCTGCGTGTCTCCTCCACTTGAAGAGCCCCATGAGCATATTATAGTCAGTGGGAGTGCAGGACAGAAAAAATATACACTGCTTTGCACACAGCCTGAAAATCAAGGCATAAAAGAGGGAAAATAAATCAGCGCGCCCCATTCGGCCTTTGCATGCATAATTCATCAATAGAAATAAGTATCCAAAATGTTTAACCAGCGAGTGTAGGACAGGTTACTTTATTTTTCATTAATATCTGAGTCATAGCTCTTTCCCAAACGATTCCAACATAGATCATAAGGACTATATAAGCTATACATTTAAGATAAATAAATATCAACAAGTTGTTGATTTTAGGATATATTTATTGTCTTAAAAATATAGTCTATCTAGTTTTGAGGTTGACCCACAAAAATGAAAAATGATGCAAACCAGTTAGCCGAAAGATAGCCAAAATATTGGTGCCTAAGATTATGAATGGCAATTAACATTTACTGAGTTTCTGCAATATTTTTGATCACTCTAGTAAGCACTATCTCATTTAATCTTCCCAAGCATCTGTGAGATTAGAGTTGTTTTCTCTATTTACAGGGGAAGGCACTGAGGTCCAGAGAGATGGAGTAACTCACTCATGAGCACACAGATATTAAATGGTAGGCTCAAGATTTCATCTCACATTTCTTGGATCTAAAATCAAATCCCTTTGACTACCCCCATGCTACTTCTCTAATCCGGTTAATAAATGTACATAAAAAAAAGCCATATACTTGAAAAGAGTTACATGTGTATATATACCCATATAAGTAGGTCAGTGACTAAAAGGGCAGAAAAACAGTTAAGGCCTAAATCTGAGGTCTATTAGCTACTTCTTTGTTCAGCAACTTCACCCAGCCTCTCAAAAACATTAGCTACTTTATAATTCTTTCCTCCAGCCAGAAGGGCTTTTGGCATTTAGGGGCTCAATGACATGGTAGGTGGAGGGAGTTTTGCCTTCTAAATAGTCTTTTATCTGCCTTAGGTTTTCTATTGCAATCCCAGGCATCCGAAGGAATCACAAACATGCAGAGATTTGCAATAAATAAATACAGGAAGACAAATATAAGACACAGAATGTTGGGAAGGTTTCCTCTCACAGTATGAAGTACCACTTTCCGTTGTTATGAGAGTTCTGAAAACACATTTCGCCCTTTGGAAGTCTCCAGCACAGGAGTGCCTCTCCTGGGTTAGGAGAGAAGGAGAAGAGAAGGGTGTCCTTCACCTTCACTGTCTTAGGCTGGGAGCTCCAAGCTGAGGTTACCGTCCTGCCTCTGTCTCTCACACAAGGCCCCTCCAGAGACATCAACACCACTGCGCCTTACCTGCACCCCCACAAAAACCCAGGCTAATAGAGAAAATTGCAGGCAAAAGGATTCTCAACCACCAAAAGTCAGGTACAATGTTACATGTGTTTTCTAGATCACAGTTTTAAAGATTTGAACGTGCCCCACTGCAAACAAGAAAGTTATTACGGAATTCACCCTGGGTCCACTTCACCCCATGGTCTTTGAAGAAACTTATAGCTAAACCCTGGCTGACATTTCATATAGTATCTCAACTCCAGCAAAAAAGGTGCTGTTGGTATGAATAGCATGTAAATTGCATGAAAAGCCAAAAGATATACATGAACCATTGCATATTTAATATAGACAAATTTTACACAGCCAATTTTTTTAATCCTCAAAAAAGTGAATGTGCAATTATTCAGCTTATGAAATAAATACATGTATATCAACATTGTCAATTGCACTGTCTTTCTCCTGGTCTAGTTTTCCAAGATAATTTGTCTCTCTATTCACATTATGAGCTTGCAATGTCTGTACATAAAAAAGCCTAATTGCATTTTTTCACTTTGAATTTTGACATAATGATTATATTCATCTTTTGAGATGTTGTCCTACACGGAGTCCTTAAAGACTTTCAAATTAACTTGTTCAATTCTGAAACTCCAAGCATGATTATTTTTGTTGAGAGGCAAAAAATGCTTGAAAGATGAATTAATAAAATTCTATCCCATGCATTATCCTGCTTGGCAATGAACAGAGCGCTTACAAGAGAAGGATAAATCTAATTTAACATTATAACTCTTTTAATAATAAAAATATATAGATTCAAAACCTCTTCAGTGACCCTGTCTCACACAGTATAATTCCCTAAAACTTCTAAGTCACTCAATGATAAGAGGCTGATCTAAACGCTTCCACTGCATTAATCAAATACCAGGTCTAATTAAAAGAGCCATGCACAAAGCTTTTTCAAAATGTTGCTCAGGTATTGCAATAATTTCTGATCACCCAAGCCTGGAAGACAAATAATTAGAGCTGCCAGAGCATTCTGATGAGTGATGTCAGCATCTCCAAGTGACCTTCCCTCCACTAATTAATTTTCATCTTAAGAAAAGAGACCCTGTTGTTGCACATTATTAATTGAGTTCACTAAAAGATGCGCCTGATTAATTTTTGTTGATAATACTTGTCATTCTAGGCAGCGGCTGTAATCATTCTATTGGGTTTTATTTTTTTAAGTTGATCTAAGTCCTTTGCAATGTGACTGATATATCTGATACAAAATATCATGCATAAGGGCATATCCTATAATGGGTCTGGGCTATTATTCATTGCAGTTGTTTGCCAAGGTAAAATGAAATGTCAGAGTGGAGTTTTCAGAGCTGTTGGAAACCGTAAAGGTATCATTTGCTTTGCCCTCGGAGCTTAGTGAGACCACTCATTCTCAAGTCCCCCAAAAGATCACTGTACCCACGTGGCAGCCTCCTTCCTTTTGGATTTTATGGTGAAATACCCCATCAGCAGAGAAAACGCTGCTGTCATCTTGCAAGAATTCTTCATTGCATTTCTGTTATTATCAAAAGATTTCCTATGACTTCCTTTGTCCTCGAGAGGGAGAGATAGCCTGTAAAGCCCTTCCAGCCTTCTTACCCTGTGTGAGAGGCAGAAACTAAGCCCAGAACTTGGATGGTTGCCTTGTTCATTCACAAAATACTAGGATTAGAAAAAACAGAGAGAGAGCTATATTGAAGTATTTATTTCATTAACCTAAAATTAAACAGGAAATTTACTGACACACCTAATGAATGTAAGCTGTACTCTAATATGGGAACATTCGCATGTCATTGAATTTCAGGACCCTTATTAAAACCATAGTTTGTTTTCAGCAGAACTTTCTAAGTATAGAATTAATTTCTTGGGAAAATATTGTGTTTCGGCTTCTAAGTGAAAATATTTCATTTGTATTGGGGAAAATGAACTCACAAGGCTTCTTAGATTTTTAAAGGGATCCTGCAAAGCAAATTTTGATGACTTAGTCTAAGTGAACAAAAAAATGCCGTGGATATCTATGCTTAACAATTAAGAGAAAAATGCTTACTGAAATGTCTTTTTTTGTTTTGCCAAATCTAAAACTCTGTAAGGGATGTTGAGTGTTTTTGAAACAGGCAAGGTTAGGTTTTATTACCCATACTGTATGCTATCACTTAGAAGTTTAAAGTAATTCATAAACAGTACAGAAGAAAACACAATTATGTCTCTTAAATCTCTTCTGAGGTAGCCTTCTCTACTGTGGGAAGCCTGCTTCCCTCTTTTATTTCCCATCAGGTGAATGCAAGATGGCCCGAAGCCATCCTAAATCTAATATTGGGTAAAGTGGCCTAATTGTTTAAGCCAAATTCACAACTCTCTGTGAGTGGTCTTCAGTGGAGGGAAATGGCGGCACTGGGTCTCGAATAGTAGAGTTCAGGCTCATTGTTACCCATCAATAAAATCTAAACATCCACCAAGAATTAGGCACTTTGTATATCTTCAGTGAAACCTGGAAGACCTGAAGCTGAGAGATTCTATGCCTTGTCGTCCCTGAGGAAACACAAATTGAAAACCCTAAGATTTGGGGGTAAAGGAAGTTCTTTTGTGAGCTAAAAGATGGAGTCACAACGCAAAAAAACAAAAACAAACAAACAAAAAAAACCAGCACGTATAGACAACCAAACCTGATGTTTCATAATATATTTTCTTGTCACAGTATTTTAGAACAGAAAACAACTGTAGACCTCATCTGTCCAACCCCAGCGTTTTACATATAAAGAAACTTATTCCCAGAACGTTTTGATTAACTGGATCACAAATGATATAATCCTTTGGATTAAGGAAAGCAGTAGAAAGAAAGACGATAAACATTAACTTGCATTTAGTTAAAACATCGTTATTTAAAATCATGAGCACTGCATATTTCTCATGAAATAATATGCAGTTGGTACAGAGAATTGCTGAAGTATCTGTGTGGATCACAACATAAGTGTTTATCGGTGTTGATCTCTTTTTTATGCTATGGTACTAAGTGGTCGTACATGCTGATTCTGCTGCACCTATTCAAGTTATTGCCTAGGAGGTTAACGGACAGAACAAAGGAAGTGAGCTGAAGGGGAAGAAAAAGAATAGAGGAAAGGAAAATTAGGGAGAGAGAGAGAAGCACACGATCGTTTGGTCACATTTTAATTTTTTTCTTGTGATTCTTCCAGATTTTAACTCGCAACGTGGAAAAGATTGCCTCCATCTGACAGTTTGTGGGTAAATGCAATGTCTTTCCACCATGAAATCAAGTTCAAATATTAAATACATAGAAAAAATAAAATTGGGATGATTTTAAGTTATAATACTCCTTATAAATTCACTTTGTGAAACTTCTACAAGGCAGAGCCTTACTGACGGCCAAGCACATCTCAAGAATTGATAGTGTATCTCTAAAAGAATGTAAATGGTTCATGTTATGATATGATTTTTATCAATGGGGAAAAAAATTAAGTCATTTGCTTTTTAATTTGAAGAAAGTATAATGATCTTAAGGGAGCAAACTTTTGGACTTTAAGGAAGGAAAGACAAATAGGTTCAGGATATCTTCCTAAGGACAACGAAGAGGAAAATGTAGTATTATTGCTCTGAATCTGAGTCAGTTTAGCTGTAAGAATACCAAGCCTTAGGAGGGGTCCTTCTTTTGAGTGATGTGATTTAAATCAACATAGAAAGATCACCTATGGCTACTATATCTGATATTAATTTTCTAATCAGATTTCACCTATAGTCTGCCAGCATTCCTTTCAGAAATCATTGGTATTTTCCTTGGATGAATATATCATAATCTTTTTTACTTTCTCTCGTGATTTTATTCCAGCTTTAATAATATTGCATTTTCATAATTATATTTAGCCAAACCAAAAATTGAAAAAAGAGGCTCTCCGAACTTGTATTCTGACTTTTAACTATGTCATCATTCTTAATGTCGAGTGGAGTCTTTGACTTCGTACAAAGAACACTTAATAGGGTAGATGTCATTGACTAACATTTGGTCCTAAGATGTATATCTGTTCAGCTAGTTAACTTTAATTTTCACTACAGTTTTTATGGACTGAGTTGTCCTCAAGCCCATGAATATTTTCCCAGTGATTGAATGAATTTAATCTGTAGCCACAATATGTGTGAATACGGCTCCTCCAGACACCTGGAGGCATTCACGTCTCTATTCAATGTGAAAGATTTGCAAACAGTGGGACTCAGAGGATTGGGTATAAGATCTGGGATTAGATTAATTTTGAGAGTCAGGATGGCCAAAAAACAAAATAAAATAAAAAAATATCCTGTGAGATTTGGAGTCAAACAATATTTGGTTGCCATCTTCTTTCTCAGAGAAGTTACTTATGCTCTCGGAGACTCATGCTGTATCAGTAAAATATAAATACGTTTTACATCTCCCTCACAGGATTGAGAGGAAATAAACAAAATAATGAATGCAAAAGCATCCAACCCAGTGCCTGACATGCTGTAGAAGCTCAATAAAAGTAATTTTACACCCAATCCAGGTTTATTAGGTCATTTTATTTAAGGAAATTTAAAGAAAGCTTCTGGAACTCGCCTTTCTTAACTTTGTTCTTCACACTGCTTTCCCCTCTCAAGCAAAGGAAACACAAAGAAACAATTCTTTGGAATCATAGCAGAGCCCAACAAAGTGAGCCTACTGGTCAACCTAAGAAGTGCAGCTTCTAAGACTGATGAGTGTTACATAATGTTGGTAGAATCCCAGAGATGCAGGGCAAAGTTCAAAACCCTTACTCAAGATCAAATTTGTTACAGAGTTTGAAATCATATATCAAGAAATAGTTCATATTCAGCAAATATAAGAAAGGTTGCTTAGTCTTTGAGATGCAAAGAGGATAGGAAAAGAAAAGCCATTGACAGTGAAATTTAAAGTCACAATCTGACTGTCTTTTCAACCTGATTTGGAAAAAGAGTTTTAAAGCTTAAAAGGCTGGCAAGCAGCATGATGATCTATGGCAGTTTAACTTCTTAAATGGAGTTTCACAGACCTTACTAAATTTTGACAAATATCACATCATTTAATTTTTTAAGAAGGGTATTTGACCCAAGGTTTTTGAAATACCTTTATATTTGACCTAGAAGGCACCTTCAGCTTAGCCTCTTTTAAAAACACTTTTGACAGAAAGTTAGCTTTGGCTAGTAGCCACACCACCATAAGTTTTGACCTTGAGTGCGCTCCAATTTCTGGTAGTATTTGAATAAGTGACTTTTAGGTGAAAGTAAGAGGTCAGGAAATAAAGTACCAGAGTTATCAGGATTGATTTTTATTATTTATTTTCCATTAATTGCCTGTGCACTACCCCTTCCCCTCCGATTTAATACTTTCTGAAAATTTCCTTCAGTTGCAGGTCATTAACAGTAATTTTAATGTAGGTCATGTCCTATTATAACAAATTCCAAAGACTTGTCTGGACAAAGTGATGGAGTGGAAAGAGCTTTGGGCTTGAAGTAAGAAAGCCTGCATTCCCATCCTGGTTCTGCCACTAACTAGTTGAATGAACGATCTTTGTCTTAGAGGCAATGATGATCATCAGCTCTCCAACCTCGCAGGGTCTTTGCAAGGGTTGAAATAAGTTCTTGCCTGTGAAAGCATATAGAATGCTGTAAAATATTGCACACATAAATCATTACACTCATTAAATTATGTGTTTGATTTATGTTCTTGAAAATTTGAGGATCAAATATTGTTTCAATAAATGACTCTTGGAAATAATTTCATCTTAAATATATAACTGAAATAAAAATATTTGTATTCATGGAATTTAGGCTATAAAATTGAAAGCTGCAATTCCTAAAATAATTATAGTCTATAATATTAACCCTGTATAATAGGAAGAACCTCCTAATAGGTCATGCTGCTTCTATTCTTGTCCACTTAGAGTCTATTTTCAACACCTACTGGAATGATCCTTTCGAATCATAAGTGAGATCGTTTCATTCCCCTATGCAAATCTGTCTGATGACTCCCTCATCACTCAGATTAAAAGCTAAAGTGCTTACAAAGGCCAAAAGGACTTAATATAGTTGGGTCCACTGTTAACTCTCTGACCTTATTTGCTACTGAGTTTCCCAGCTCCACTGTTCCTCCTTGGGATTTTTGTGTTGTCTCTTCCCTCCACCTGGAATGTTTTTTTTTGCCTGATGTGGCTGACTCACTGATGGCATTCAAGTCTGTTCAGATGTCATCTTCCCAATTAGACCTCCCCTGACCACTCTATTTAAAACTGGACTATTTCTCCATGTACTCAATATACTTTGTTCTAATTTTTCTTGTTTCTATGACACAAATCACCTACCAACATACTATATAATTTGCATATTTATCATGTTTATTGTTTGCTTCCAGCCACCATAATGTAAACTCCACTAGGGAAAGAATTTCATTTGTTTTGTTGAGTGATATAAGCCACATACTTCAAACAGTGCCTGGGCAATACAGTAAGTGCTCAAAAAAAGTACTCATTGAAAGAATGAATGATATAATGATGATATCACAAACCTTTGTTGTTCAGTATGCTGACTTCTCTGACCCATTCTTGTGTTCGACCACAAGCATTTATAGAATATATGCAATCCAAAATAAAAAGAGAAATGTGGCTATAAAAAGAGAAGGAAACTACCCAGCTCTTCTAGACACAGAATCCATGACCTTGGAATCTCTTTATACATTTTTGAACCAACAGTCTTAGCAGGATTTTCTTTGTCCTAAGTCTATAGAACATGACAACATTAAGCTCTTAGTAAATTTGCATAAAATTTGCAAATATAATTTCATGATCTGTAAAACCAAAATCAAAGTATAATATAGCAATTTCATTGACTTAATCTTCCAGAATCCTATCAAGAAGGTAATCAGATTTTCTTATCATTATTTATTCTTTTTTAAATACTTAGTGTTCATCATTCTGCTATTACCATCTAGAGGTTGATTAGTAATTTCCCCCCTCCATATTTATTTCAATGTTCTAGTTGAAATTAAACTAATTAAATCTAGTACCTAGGATTACTTGATTCTTTCATCTTTTAAACCCATAAGACATTGCTTTTTGACTTATACTTAGAAATATAAAGTTTCATACTGGTTCTTTAAAACCCAATCTGTATTGGCTCAATAGTTCTACTGCTCGGGCATCTTATACAGATGGGCAAGTTAGCGTCTATAATTGGAGCTGTGTCTTGCCTCCCTTCATTAACACTGTGATTTCAGTGGTGGCAACTATGGGCTTCGGTTTACTGTTCCTAGTGTCAGTCTTCCTTTCCTATTCACAGCTATATGCCAGAATTTTAGTTCTGTCTCCAAATTTCCAATGTGAAGCCAAAGCATTCAGTCTGAGCAGATCATTGTATATACTAGTGAGAATGGAGCCAAAGAACCAGAGACAGTCTTACCACAAGGTCATGATGGACTGGACCTCTTAATAACACACAAGCATATGAAATCCATTCGTGCAATAATTGTGCTATGAACATTAGAATTTATTAATTCAATCACCCAGTGGCTTATTTTTAAATACTTTGGCTTTTTTGAGGGCTTGGGGAGGGTGGTTTGCTAAGCAATAGGAGCGCCAAAGGGTTACTAAACGCATTTTCTAAGGATTTTCATTTTTCTTACTTGTAATCTAAAACTTGGAATTTCTCCTCTTTCTCTTTTGTCTTCACTAACTGCAACTCCCTCAAACGTAATGCACTCTCTTTGTTTTTTAGGGGAATTGAAGTATTTATCAAAATTGAAATGAAAGATAAACCTACATCTACCTCACTAGATGGCGACTATATGTCATGTGTGAAGAAAACTGAAGTCTCAAACCTCCTTAGTCTGTTTGTGTAAACAGAACTTTAAGGATTTCTTTTCTTAAACAACACAGATTCCAGGGTGTTTCTTTTTCTTTTGTTCTGTGTACAACCCTGGTTGTCTTCTAAAGCTTCAAACATAATTATACAACATCATTCCACAGATTTGTTTCCTAAAATTCCTCCATTTCCCTCATTAGTCTTTAAAGTTCCATTATTTGCTTCCTTACCAAAATATATTTCTCTAGAAACATTATATGGATATTATCCAGGTGTGCTAACTCCAGGGTTTTGGCTATTGTCCAGCTTGAACAATTAGTTAAAATTCTCTTTTAGTTTTAACCAGATGTTATAGTCCTCATTTCCTGACCTAAAAGGCTCTTTCAAATTATGAAGAACTTTTAAATACTTGTCCCCTTCCCTTTCGAAGCGCACTGCGCCTTAGTGCTAACTTAATATGGTCTGATATTCAGTAGGTACATCTAATTAGTGAGGTTTATACAACATTTGGGATAAATCAGGCTTAAAAAATACTTTAAATATGAGAAGGCAAGCATTAATTAACAAAGACTTACATGTTATATATTTTTTACTTTAGATCTCCTTTTGCCATGAGTTTTAGGTGACCTTTTAATTCCTGAAGAGATAGGTACATTTCTA
Organism: Procyon lotor; assembly: GCA_028646535.1. NCBI lineage: Eukaryota > Metazoa > Chordata > Mammalia > Carnivora > Procyonidae > Procyon > Procyon lotor. The sequence goes on from CM053605.1 coordinate 137,782,497, forward strand.
AACTTCAGGTGGTTGCATCTACTCTGTGACACCATAATCTTCCTGATAATAATGCCTCTTAGCCATTTTGCACCTTACCCGGGGCTCAGTCAATGCTGCTTACGCTGTAGGTCCCCAGTTTACATTTACCAACTTGTAGTACAAAGCACAGTTACGTATTTTCATATTTGAGAAACCTTGAAAAGCCACCGGCACAGTTGAATTATTTTTTTAGCCCTAATAAACAATATTAGTCATCCATGATCACAACCGTTCAATCTATTTTTTTTTTCTCTTAGTCTTTCATTTCCTGTATTTAGTTAACTCCTTACAGACCTTAGAGGGGCCAAATCAAGGTAACTTGTCGCAGTTTGTTATTGATCACTGAAATTAGCGAAAAAGTAGCAGCCAGGGGACAGAAACAGTTGATGAGCCAAGGAAGATCCCCCCCCAGTTCTTAGGTCTGAACAGCCAGGAACAAGGGTGCTAGGTTGCATGGAGGCATGGGAGTGAAAGGAACAATTTAAAAGTCCAATCAACCGATTTGGAGAAAATCCTAAAGATGTGTGATATGTGCAACAGACATCTGAGAGAAAATACTGGCCGGAAACTATGCTTAACCATCCTTGCTCCTTGCCTCTAGCAAATATTGAAACCAAATGCTTAGGCCTTTTAAATCCAGCCCTTAGGATGGTGGTGTTCTGCGTTTAGATAAAAGTGAGTTCAATATTTCTTTATTATTTTAATGGTATAACAAGAATGGTGTATCACTTTGACATAGAGAGTTCAAAGTTACTATGCAAGCACTCTTCCATTAATCTTTTAAATATACTTGCTGGGTGAGCAGCCAACATCATCCTGCCTAAACAGATAAGAAAATAGAGAGCTGGTGATAAGGTGACTTGTTTAAACCCTCGCAACAAATCAGGGAAAGAGACGGTTCCAGTTCCCACCCCTGCCCATGCTCCCTGCCCAAGCTCCCGAGAAGAACAGTAAGCCGATGCTTGGGAGTTGCCAATCACTTGATAAAAGGGCCTCATTCTGATCATTTCTGGAAGGTTCAAAAGAGAACTCCACAAGTGAAATGTCTGCAAAGTTCAGGAGAGAATTCCACAAGAAATGTTTTTTGTCATATCATCAGTGACGCCCTCTCATGGCGTCAGCTTTGAGTTATCTGGAGAATAATTATCCATTTGTGGTTATCAAGGCCCCTCCCTTCTCCCTGCTTGGGCCATTTCACTGCTCATTAATATTTGCATCCAAGGCTAGATCTGCTGCTTTGCTATGCTGGTGAGTCTAGTGAGAGATCTGGTAGGCAAAGACACTGAAGCCATGGTATTCTGTGTAAAACTTAGTGATTAAGGTTTAATCCATCTGTATTAGACTAGGTAGTTGAACTCAATAACAAATGATAACGTCGCTCATTTGTCAGGGGAAGGTCCACTCCTTTTTGTCTTTGACTCTGCATATCTACTTGTCTCTCATTCTATACCTGATGCTTATTATCACAGATAATTGAAATTTGACAGAAGACACAATCATCGTCGTGATGGATTTTGGCCCTGTTCACGTTTTTAAACTCTGCATTTCCCACCCCTAGTAAAGAAACCTCAATAAATATAGCTTCCCTGTATTAAGGAATAAATGAAAGGTGTGCTTGTTCCGTGTTCTCTGCGGGGTCGGTAGATAAAATACAGCAATACAGCAATCAGCACCCCGCCCCCCCTCCCCTCAAGGATTCTCCTGCTTAAAGAGCCAGTGCTGGTGGTAGCAGATTAGTAAGAAGTCGTGATTGCCTCATGAATCAGGGTGAAGCTGCTCACGGGTGCCACTGGGTTTGATCTTTCCCGGCCACTCTGGGAGGTTATATATCTTTTGTGATTATCACTCACGAGGATATCCTTGAAGGAAAATGAGGCCACCTCACCAGGATGCAACGAAATGATACAAACAAAAAGGAACAGAGGCAGTTGAAGAAGAGAACCACACAGAGGATTCTTTGAGAGTCTCCGCAAATAAAACGGAGTGTGTTGGTGAACTCCCTTGGCTGCCACTCAAAGCCCTATTCCTAGAGCTCTGCTGACCACATCAAAACAATGCTGCTGCATAAGCAAGGGAATAAACAAAGCAAAGACCCATTAGCTCTGTTTCCATTAGACACGCAGAGGGTAAAAAAAAAAAAATCAATAACAGGCAAACAGAAGATAAAATTGATAGGAAAGAAATGTTAATTTTAGAGCTTTAAAGCAAGGCATTGCAAACAATGGCATGCAATAAAACCTAAAAACTATTTTTAAAACTTTCAAAATCATTTACATGGGGAAAAAGAATTCTAGCAGGAATATACACAGCATATTAAACTTTAGTGCATTTTTAATGACTTGTCTTAAACAAATTATGCATGAGATAGATTACACATCCCTCACCCACTTAACAAAAAGGCATACGCAGGAACAAAAAACAAAACCAGGTGGCTTTTAAAAAGAAATTAAGTGTATACTTGGTGACTGATTGGGAGAAATGCCAAGTGATGTGAAGGACCTCATAGAATAGAGTTCGCTTGGAAGAAGTTAGATTGATGGGTTTTTCAGCCCAGACTATAGGGCGAACAGTACAAATGACAGCAGTCTCCAATTTTGGATTCCATCCTATAAATGCCCTCAGCAGACAGGGTAGGGGAGCAGAAAGAACAGGGACTCCGGGACAGAAAGTCTTAGATTTCAGTCCCAGCACCTGGACTCATTAACTGTGCACCCTTGGACAAGTACTCTGCCTTCCCCCTTTTCTTCATTTGCAGGATGGAGACCACAGTAATAATGAGCATTGCTTCTCAAACTTGAGGGTGCATTTGGATCTCCTGCAACAGTTTGTTGAAACACTGACCCCTGAGCCCCGCCCTTCGAGTTTCTGAGTCAGTGGATCTGGGGGAGAGGAGGACAATTTGTACCTCTAACAGATAACCAGGGAATTCTGATGCAGCTGGTGTGGGAGTCAAACTTGAGAACTTCCAGTCAAGCCTCATGGTTCCGTGGTCCACACACCAGCAGGGTCAGCATCACCCCAGAGTGTATTAGTCACGGAGACCCACTGAGGCTTTGAGGGCAAAGCTGGCCCATCCTGCTAACAGGATTGGTATTTCACAAGATCTCCAGGTGATTTGGATGCCCATTAAAGTTTAAGAAGCTCTGCTTTAGAGCATCTTCGAAGGTAATGGATCCAATAAAAGAGTATGCAAATCTGTTAGGGGTGCGCTGAGAAGAACCCCCCCAATCTAAACAACAAAAATCCAGGTCCGTGGCATTGGCGTTTCCCCCCAAGAAGTCCCCTTTGGGAAACTGACACCACACACCACTTGGAAGCAGCCATTCTCATCAGACAAGGGGCTTACTCCCCTGGCCCCAGGTGCCAGACTGCTGGGTACAGGATCCATCTGGGAACCGGGGGTGAACAATGCTACAGTATCTTCCCGCTATTAACTCGAATTTTGTTTCCTTAGAGGATGATCTCTTTGGACCTTCCTTGTTCTTTTTCCTATCAACCCAAGGAGATTTTCCTTTTATTTTCCACAGAGGTGCTTGTTTCCTTTCTGTGAACTTGATGGTGATAACGAATTTTGGTCCAAAGCAAAGCAAGCTGCGAACGCCAAGTGCATTTCCATTAGGGAGTTCCTTTAGGCTAAAGAGTCAGTGGGTTAAGTGTCAATGATCTAATATCAACCCAGCATCACAACAACCCCTTCATTCAAAGAAGGCTTCCCATTACATGGAATACAAATCGGAGCGCCAGCTTCACATTTGTGAGATTTATATGACCATTTAGAGAAATTCTTCTTGTAGCTCCTCTGATAACATCACTGGTAATACAGAGCTGAATGGTTCAAATCAGATTTCATCTCTACTATGTAGTGGTTTAGTGTTTGAGGATGAACTTACAGACGATTAAATTTATAAAAACAAAGACAAATATACAACATAAAACAATTCAAGCTCCAAAAGCCTTATATTAGCTTTTGGAAAAGAATAGCTACCAAAAGAAAAAGGCAATGAAGATTACATCTTTTAAGATTCAATTTGTCTACTCTGCCATATAAGGCCTAACCTTGCTGGAGACTTAGAATTACGACTTTATTTTCGTCCACAACTAAGCAAGAAAACAGATATCATTTCAATGATGAGTTTTACAGGGATGATAATCAAGGAGAAAATATTCTGAGTTTCAGAACTACCTCTCACAAGTGATATTAATAATGGAACTATTAGGTCCATAATATATATATTATGTTAACAGTGGAAACATAAAAACACACGGACTTTTTAAGTTTTCATGTGTGAGTTCTTTCTTAAAGGTGAAGACAGTGAAAAACGAATAAGTAAACCATTAGAACCTAGGAGATGTTTTGGAAGGAATTATTTTTCAGCCTTACAGTCTGTCTTCCTTCTTATCAACTTTAAAATGAGAAAAGATAGTATCTTTCTCACACCAATAAATCAGAACTCAAAGCACCATCTCCCTTGCAAGAGAATGCCTTCTTCCTCCCAGAGTGCTGACTTTACTAATAAAGCAATTCTGTCTTTTTTTTTTCTTGATGCTAATTTGCTGTTTGTTTACATTTCTCTTAGCTTTATAGGACATAAAGAATTTCTTTTTCTTCATTGCAAGTGATGGAAATCTTTCCTCTCTTTCCTTTCAGTCTTGCCTTTATTAACAAGTTTCACTGCCTAATCCACCATCTACCTGTGGAAAAAGGAGTGATCCTTCCAACGGAGTTCTCTGTAGAACTTGAGCAGCTCAGTCCCCCGATTTGTGTTCTATTAATCCCTGCATCATGGAATGATTTATCTAAATGATACCATACAGATCTAAAATATTCCTATTAATGCATTAAGCCAAAGCTTTAGGAAAGATGCATTGGTGTCTCCCCCAGGGAGTCCTCTAGGAAGAATGTAGGAATGCTACAAGTTGTTGAATTTCTGTTGCCCTAACAACCAAAATCTCCTAGGTCATATATATATATATTTAATACAGTAGCCCAAGTGCCTTTTCTCAGGCATCTGGACACAGGGAAGTTCAGACCTGAGTCTCCATGGCAACTAGATGGTAGCAGCGTGAGGGCACAGTTGCCATCCTGGGGCCTGACAAGCGACAGCAGACACTCTGCTTGGTGGGTGGGGTGGCGAGCAGAACTCGCCCCTCTTGTAACCGCTGTGTATAACCTTCCCCCAGTCTCTAAACCACTTTGTGCCACCAAGACCAGAGCTGCGTCTTGCTAGTAATGTACAAAATGGAAGCCGGGTGAGACCCTTGTCCAAGCAAAAAGAGGTCTTGAACTCGGATCCCAGTAAGCTTGGCTTCTGTTAACGTGGGCTGGGATGTTTAGCTTTTTGAAGGCAGGTTCTTTGTAAACCCCACCAGGCCTCGCCCAGGAGCTTGGCACATAGCAGTTGCTTGGTAAATTAAATCGAATTGACTTAGTGAAAGTCATTTAGTGTTGACGGAAATAAATACATTACTGCAATGCTCTAAAGCCTACTCATTAGAATCATCCTATTTTAAGCCTTCCTTTCAAATTTGATAGTAAGTTTTTTGTTGTTGTTGTTTTTTGTTTTTGTTTTTTTCATTTTTGTTTGTCTGTGCTGATGAGGAAACGCATGCGGAGGACACAAACTCCAAGTCACAGCAGGCCATCCAGGGAGGAGTGTGCCTCCAGCTCTGACTTGCTGGTACTCAGCACTGGGAGGGAAAAGCGGAAAGCCAACCTTTCCATAAAAGCAGGTATTTGCTGGTGGTGGTTGTTTTTTTAAGTACCACCGGAAAACCAGCACTTTCTCCTTTGGCCCCTTAATCCCCAAGTTGTTCTTGGCCTTTTCAGATCTGGAAAATAATTTCTCGTGTAAGAGAAATAAAACCCGGGATGCCACCCGCTATCTGCCCACTTCAGTAAGGCTGGCGGGAGCCAGTGTAAAACCCACCGGCCTGAGGCCCCCGCCCCGTGCTGCCCCCTCCTTGGCTGGAGGATCACCTTGCCAACAGCACCGTCCAGGGCGGCTCTTACTCTACGCGGACGACTGGGTTTTGACCCGAAGTCTGCACGGAAGGGGTCCTGCGTTCCCAAAGTTATTTCTCAAAGACATTCCGCCAGCCAAGCAGTAGGTTTAAGAAAGCAGTGAGTTTTTTGCGGCTTTTTCTCCTCTGGCCGGTAGAGATGAACCACTCCGAGTAAGAATAAAGATTGAGGATTAAGATCCACAGAGCATTTATACTAGAGCATTTCAGAACGTGTCAGCTTTCCGGCTCTTGTTTTTTGTTTGTTTAGCTTTACTTTGCTTTCTTTGGGGAGGTGACATGGACTTTCCACTTACATATATGAGCATAGTAATTTCACTACAGCGCAGAAGAAAATGTGTTCTTGTGTGCTACATAAACACAAGTGAGAAATGAATTTGGGCCCTACAGGAACACAGTAGCCTTATTGTCACCCTTTGCAATTTTATGTTACATTCTAGTGACTTCAGAGACATTCTCTAACATTCGTGGTATGTTGAGCAACCTTTATTTTAAAATGATTTGAAGGAAGGAAAACAGAAAGGAAAAGAGTTAACATTAAGAAATGCATTTTGGGGGCGCCTGTGTGGCTCAGTCGTTAAGCGTCTGCCTTCGGCCCAGGTCAGATCCCAGGGGCCTGGGATCGAGCCCCGCCTCGGGCTCCTTGCTTGGCAGGAAGCCTGCTTCTCCCGCTACCATCCCCTCTGCTTGTGTTCCCTCTCTCGCTGTGTTTCTCTCTGTCAAATAAATAAAATCTTTAAAAAAAAAAAAAAAAGAAATGCATTTTGGAGACAATGACAAATGTGTCCTGTGAAGAATTATGAAATGTTTCATATTGTGTCTGCCTCTTTGACACCCATCCATAATGCTGGCTTTGACCAGCAATAACTGTTGTGTAGGCATTCAATGAGCATTCAATTGTGTTTGGATATTTTTTCAGAATCTGAGATTTCTCAGGTAATACGTCATGCTAAATTTAAATGAGACAATACTACAAGCAGATCATCTCAGGCATTGTGAGTTTGCAAATCAATTCTCCAACTCAGGGTGCTGTTTTGTTCCCTGAGCAGTTGGTGCAAAGTGGTTCATAATTTGAACAATCACCTACTAAAACTTGCAAGCACATGCCTAATGCTGATTTTTCCAAAATGCGTGATAACGCATACTGTGTATTAGAAGGTAAGACAGAGCTCTTAATGTTCCCCTAAGGATGTCTCTTTTTCTTCTTTCTCTCCGACAGCAGTGATCTTTGCTTCAGGTTGCCCAGCCTAAAAACATTTTATAAATTATTTCAACTTTGAGAAAGTGAATCAGATTTAATCCAAAAAGGAAAAAGAGAGATAGTAGCATTTACACATTTCTGGAAGCTGGCAGTAAGATAAATCCAATGTGACAAATCTCTGTGGGCTATTAAGTGGATTTTGTTATGGAAAGCACACATAAGGCATGCCTAATGAGAATGTGGGGTGCTGGGTTTTGAGAAATGGCTATTATTTATGAATTCTAGGTGGTATCCAAAAGAAATACATTTAAGGATTTAAACACTGATCTCTCCAGGACCCAGACTTGGCTCTAGGCATTACTCAAAACTGAAAATATGGCATGTATGTGATCCCATAGATAACCACACATTTTATGGGACAATCCATAAGTCCTCAAAGCCTCTGGGCTTTTCATTTTACTAAACAAGATCCTAATTTGGGATTATGGAGGAGAAAATCTATACTGATCATGAAAGCACTTTCTCCCAGGAGACAGAAATTTGGGATTCAAATCTGCCCCGGACCCCAATTTCTTTATCTATAAAATAGTATGATAATACCTGCCTTGCCCTCTTCATAGTGTCTTTGTGAGGTTCAATGAGATAATGCATTGGGAAGAGATTGTGAAATGTGAGCACTTTAGACATGTAACATGTTAGCATTATTAATACCTGGGAAATCACCGTGACCACTCAGGACTTCCTCTGTGTTGAAATCAACTCGTGGCCGGATCTGGATGTGCGAGCCTCTCCACCAGCTCGAGAGAATTATCCCATCCAATTTCTTTGCAACCAAGTCGCCAAGAGCAGAGTTGCCAGGAGCTAATCACATTACTATAGAAGCTCTACTCTCTTTCACCAGCTTGTGTGCAATGTGGGCCCAGATCTTGCTTTGTTCATTTCTGTACCCCAAGTGCCCAGCAGAGTTAACTCTCACCAAATACCTGTGAATGGAGGGAAATGAATGAGGTGTCTGCTGTAGGCAGAGGACTGTGTTAAGCATTTTGACAGATATATGAGCCAGAGTTCAAACAGGGAAGCAGAACCACCAGGAAATACATACGTACAAAGGGATTTATTATAGGGCTTTGGCTCTGCTCGGTTGTGGGGGCTGGTTAAACAGTACATGACGGCTATGGCTTTTGTATTTGGTGGTGAAGCCTGAAGTCAGCAGGGCCGGCAGTCATGGACATGAAGAGGGAGAAACGAGGACAAGATCGAACCGCAAGGATCATTGGAATCTACGAAGGTGGACCAGAACCTGCTTCTGGGCCTCACCCCCTCTGAGACCCCACCTCTGACGACGAGGGTGTTCTACAGGTGAAGCTTATGGTCTTCATCAGGGAGCTAAACACACACCTGGCCCAGGGGTGTGAGAAGCTGAAGGAGGAGCCCCAGCAGGCCCAGACGCAGCCCCACGCCAACCAGGTGAGCCAACAGTTTGGTGACAACATTCATGAGCTACAGTGGCACCCCGTGCCCTGGACAGATTTTCCAGCTCCAAGAACTATGGCTGGAGTTTCACTCACATCTTCCAAATGTCACTCCAAATGCCTCTCGAGGTCCTTAAACTCTGCGGAGAAGAGAATTCTGGGAAACAAGGCTAGCTGCCTAGCACGCGTGTACTCATCGGAATCCTACAACTCTGGAGAAAGATTAGTGTCCCTGTTCCATCGATGAACTCTCTAAAATTCCTCATGTAACGTCCTTGGGGCTTCAAATGCACCCCCTCCAGGCCTGTGGTCCGGGCCGTTTTCCTATACTTGTACCCACAGAGCAGCCGGAGCATTAACACATGCCCCTCAGCCCGCTTGGAACATTCCTCAGGGCCTCCCTGAGGAAAACTTACAGCATCTAGAAGGAGCTTCTTTCAGTTTCCGCATCCTCGACAGCAGCGTAGATCACAAAGCTGATGCTTCTTCACATGGTCCCTTCCACGTCACTTACAGAGGTTGGGGAGCGAGGAAATGAGAACAGAAGAGATGGGCCACTTGGAGAGTGGGAGGAGGTGGGGAAAGCCGATGGAGCCCCCTCAGCCTGCACCCTTGAAGTTCAGCTTAGATCTCTCACCTCAGATGTTCCCACGTGTGCTCGACAAAGACATCATGGGGAGCCTCCTTGAGCAGGGACGGCCCACCTGTGACAGTGTTGCCTTGTGCCCCTCAGAAGACATTTGTTCCCTACCTGCGGGCCTCCTGAACACTAGCTTACGTTCCTGAGTATCATCGTATCATACCCGGTACGTTTGATAACTCCTGGTTTCTTAAAAGTGCATCTGCTCAAACATCCATTTCCGGTAGTTCTGCTTTTCCCAAGCATAGTCCTCTGGCATCTCCTCTGGCTGGAAGCTCCACTAGAAGTCGTATCTCATTTCACCACAGAGGAGTTTTACAGTCTGATTCCGAGGAAGAAGATGGAAAAGTCACCCGTGACTTGGGAAGAGAAATACATGATCCCACATTTGAGGTTTCGAGGTCCAAGAAAATTTTTATATTTTAGAGCATATTTCACAGATTATGTGTACAAATAATGTTAGGAAGAGTGTTAAGTTTTGAAGGCTTTCAAATATTTAAATACAAACGCTAAGAAAATCAACTAAAATAGAAGTCGCATTTTGTATGTCTCTGTTATTAATTGTGTGCATAAGCTGAGTGAGGGATAGAATCAGTCCTAGTTCACTGCAGAATTAGCATGTCTTCCTTGTATCCAAGGCAGGCCTTAGGCAAATTGGGAAGTAGAGGAAGTTGAATATTTCAGAGCCTTTCAAACCTGTATCCTAGCAGAAGGCATTCTAGAGCCCACAGGCCAGACACTTACAAACACCAAATTAATTTCTCCTGTGCCCATTAATTTCTCTGTAACATCAAAAAAAAAAAGGATTAATATATTTGTGCATTTGTGTACCAGAATTAACGATGACCAGGGCTCATAGCACAATTCCATTTTGCAGAAACTTTCAAAATCTTAAAAAGTGATGGATAAAGCATTTTCAAAATTTTCTAGAGGGCAAAGGGGAAGATATTTTGTTAAAGAGGTCAAGGAAAGTCAGTCGCAGTCAAAAAAGGGAATTTGCATTTTTAATTAAAGAAAGATGGAAATTATACAGAAAAATATTGTGGTCGTAAAGTAAATAAAATGCGGCTCATGACAAAATGCACTTTTATGTCATTCTCCTTTAGGTAAAACATTATTTCCATGCAGTAATATATTTTTAGGAGAGTAGAAATCACCTTTTCCATCTCTCTTCCTATTTCACATTAGAGTTTTTTCCAAGGTCGTTAAAATGAAAGAATGACAGTAGACTTTCTTATCAACAGCTTGTTCCAACAGATACAATACATGGGTTGGGGATCAAAAAGAGCATGAGAAGCATTTCTGCCAACATTGTAGAAAATATTGAACATCTGCTATATCTGGGATCCTGGGAGTTGTAATTATAATTTTTTGAAATCTGTACACAAGAGTTATAAATATTAGAACTGTAGCCTGTGAAAGCCATGAAATATTTAACTTGTTTGGCAGGCTTTAGCAAAACTCATAAACTTAATTTAAGCAAGCCAAACACTATAGTTTCACCAATTTTACATCTTTCATGTCATTAGTTAGATAAATTAAAGCAAACTATAAAACAGCATAGAGATTGCCGACTGGAAGTCCTAGGGGTATATAAAAAAAAGAAAGTACATTTTGCGAACTAACTCATTTTATTGTTGGTTTACCTTTCCCAGTTATCCACACTTGTCAAAGACCCCCGTTTGCGGATGGGGCGATTTGCTGTTCTGAAATGGCTTCAGGGTAAGTAAAGAGAAAAGCAGTCATCAGACATCTTAAGCAGGTTCCCAGCAGCCGCGAAAAGAACCAGAGGCCACTGGTGATTTCCGTAAGCATTGGTTCAATCTGTCAAAAACCCCTTACACCACTCCAGGTGAAAGCCTTTCAAACCTGAAAACAAAGCCCTGGTAAGTAGCTCTGTGCTGTTGCACAGGGTGAGCTGAGATGCTAAGGAGCAGGGAGAGACCAGGGTTCCCTCTTGTTAGCTCTGCGGCCGAGCTGCAGAAAGGCACAGGGGCTGGAACATTCTGCTATGTCCATCTTACCCGAGCCTTTGAGATCAAACGCAAGACAGGGATAACCTGGCCAACTTCACTGTAAAAGTACTGTAGGGTTAGCTTCAGCACTTCCTCATTTCCATCCCTTCCCCCCTCCCTGCCCTTATCCCAGGCCCAGAATGCTCCCCAGTAAGAAACTGATGATAAGAATCATCACTTTATAGATTTTGAATGAAAATAACCGACAGTCCTACCGTTCATTTAGTAACGCTTTATAGGCGCCACTCTTTTTGCCACTGAATCTCAAATCAACCCTGTCTATAACTCTGGGGAAGTGACTTTTACAAACTAAAAAAAGAAACAGCCACGGAAAGCTGTGAGATGTGCCCACGCAGGACCAACCAAGGGGCTGACAGTCCCGAGAGCCTAGCCCTGAGGTGTCCCGAGGCTTGGTCCGCCACTCCTGCACGAGGGAGGCAGCCGATTCCCAGAATGTCTGCTCCACGGGAGTGAAGCAGGACCGAGCGGAGGGGCTCCAAGTCCAGAGTCCTGCTGGTGGCGTTTCCAGGACTCACGGCTCCCCTCCTCCCGGCCCTTCTGTACGCCCTGGTGCTTTTTAGATTCAGTATCTCTATTAAACTTCCTACTCCTCTTTCGCTGCCTTGTCTCCCTCTCTTAACCCCTACAAAGGACTGAAACTGGCTGTCAGCTCTGGGGCTTGCCACAGTCATAGCAGCCTTTGTTAACAAGTTAAGAATCTACAGGAATCCCCTCTTTGCTGTCTCTATGCTCTGTACATGAGAGCAGTCAAATGGATCGGCTGGAAACCCCTAGCTGCGAATGCATAAAAGAGCAAATGAATAGGAAAGTTCAAACGAGATATTTCACTGAAACATCCTGCTGATCCTGTTTTATTCTGCATTTAAGAAAATAATACCATGCCCAAACAGCCTCTTTCTCCCTGAACTAGAGGGCCGATATCACACAGACTGTCTACACAGGGGAACCAATTCAAGGCAGAACTGAGAGTTCCAATTCAATCCAATCAGCCCATGTCACATGTCTGGGGCCGGTCCAGCGGGCCTCCAATGTGAAAGAGCCAATGTGCGTTGCCGGTGGCCCGCACAGGCGGGGACCGATGCCCCTGGTTCCCTGGAACGGGAAGCGAGGGTAAGGGTTTGGAGTGTCTCCTGTGTGCCAGTACCGTGCAAGCCTTTTTATGTAGGTTTCTTGATTCATTCTTACAATAAGCTTAGGGGAGAGATTTTAGTCTTGGTCTCCCCCTTCCAAACAGACATTAAGCCATTTCCTTAAGATTAAAGAGCCAGTAAGTGGAAGATATAAATATTGAATGCAAATCTGAAGCAAATGGAAATTTTAGGGCACTCTGCATTCAACTCACCCTTGAGAACTGTGGATTTCTCAGCCCGTCTTGACTTGGACACAGAGCCAAGATGGCAAGGAAGAAGCTAATTAGGCTCTCCTAGCCCGTTCCCTCATTCTGGGGACAGCGATGGAGAGGCTAAAAGCAACCCAAGTGTTAGTTCTAGGCGGGTTCCCCACGAATTGCTTCTCTGGTTCCTCCCCGCCAGTCCCCGCAGCCACGAGTCCTCTCTCGCAGTCCTCGGAGGCCACAGAGAATGTGGTCCTACCTTCTATGACCAAGTGGTGAGAAACATGACAAAGCAAGGCTGGAGAAACCAGGGACCTTGTCTTTCTCCTTGTCTTCCTTTCGATCTTCATCATGGAAAAAGTAAAAAAAAAAAATCAGAATAAAGGCTCAAGGACTTTCAAGCCTGGTAATAAAAGACATAAGCGCCATGATATGACATTACATTTTCTTTTACAAAGAACAATACATTGGAAATTCTGATAGATTTGTGGAGGCATTCAACTCAGTTCCCACTTGTAGTTGAAAACTCTGTGTCTGCTGCCCTGGTCTTCTTGTCCGCAGGAGGGCATAGTCTCTGAGGATGCACAGAGGGTCGAGGTCCTGAGGGTCAGGCACATCGGGTGAGCACAGGAGAAAGCAGAGCGGGAGTTCTGGGTGAGACCTGCCACCTACGGGCCGTCAGGTTCCTGACACCTTGCACTTGGGTTCTCTGGCTGCACACAGGCTGGGCAGACTCAGGGAACATTTCCAGGGCAGTTGTGTGAAAGGGAAAGCGGCTACTCCTCCAAGACTGAACAGTGACAGAAGCAACTCCACTAGGATCCCTGATCAAGCCGCCCCGTCCCGTGGGAACTGCATTTTCTTCGAAGATTGCTGGGCTTGTTTACATGTGTTTTATTCTGAGCTACAGTAATCTGTTCACAAGAGACAGAAATCCTGGGTAAATCAATCCTTAAAGCCTGTTGACATTTGTCCACTTGGCAGATCATAAAAGCCCCTTGAAAATCACAGGAGAAAACGTGTAAACCGCTTACCAAATTATATGATGTAAACGCCAAGAGAAGGCGTTCTGCAGGATAAGATCACTGAATCGTGACTGCCTTCCGAATGTAACTTTATTTTGGTCTTGGGTTATATGTGAGGTGTTGCCAAGATCAACTGAAAGAGAGACAAAGATATATAAATTCAGCCCAAAAGCTGGCTTTTAAGTTCTTTGTCTTCAAAAAGACTGGAGATTCTTTATGAGATGTAGTTTCGCATAAACAATCTTTGCTAACAAGAGTTTTCCCCAAGTATCAGTTAAATTTTAACTAGTTCCCTGTAAATGTTATGTGAGTGCCAGAAATAACCTCGGAGTTTTGTAAGAAAAACTAGAACTAGAGAAAGCTCCATGGTCTAAATACACAGAGAAATGGTTGGTGGCAAGTAGACTGCAAGGGGCTGAAAGTTCAAGGTTACGGCCACCACTTTCCCAAGAATATCTCCAGAGAGACCTCTCAGAGGACTCGAAGAGGACTGTAGTAGAATGATTATGCACGAAGCAATGATAAGTGCTCGCTGTCCTTATAACAGCAGTGCAGGTAAATATCTACCGCAGGCTGTTATGCCTGAGTTGAGGCTTATCCCGGGCTCTTGGAGAAATCTGGCTCCAAGTCTAAAACCCCTCTTTATATAGCAGGGTAATCTCTATAAATTCCATTTCAAATCTTTTGCCTCAGTTGCCTAACAATTAATTGCTTGTATTTGAATCTTCCCTAAAGAAGATGTTAGTTTCATCACACCTCTTCGTTGTTTTTGCACATTGTACTAGACATTCGGCTAGAAGTGAGAGGTGAGAGTTCCTCGGAATGCTGCTGGGTATCCTTAGGTAACCAATTCCCTTAGTGTTCATGCCAGCCTTGCGTCAACAGTAAAGCTCATGGTAAAGAGTAGCGCCCCCCACGAAGGAAGCCCTTCATGCGTGGGGAGCTCTTAAGGACAGGAGAAGATGCTGGGCAGGGTTTCTAGTATTATCCGGGGATCTCATCTCTTTCTCTGGGTGACAGTTATAAATACACTTCCTGGCATCCTGGAAGGGTTTGCTAAGGGTTTGTAGGATGGGTAACTTGGTTCCCGTACAACGCATAGGCAGGCGCATATCACACCACCACAGAATCTCTCACGGAGAGGGGGTCTTCGCCGGGACCAATTCAACACCATCTTGAATGCACACGTCCCATCTCTAGTGCGTTCGCTCCAGGCGCCGCCGCCTGCGTGGGTGGAGGCGAGGAACGCCCTCGCCCCCAGGCACCCGTTCACTTTGGAACAGCTCTGACTCTGCAAAACTGACTTTTCTGACTAACCCTTGGCATTCGCTTTATTTCCTGATAAGGATATTTTTATTTCCTGATGCCCTAAAGAAGAAATGCAATCCCCTCTTCTTGAAATACGAAGCAGAAGTCAGGATAGAACCCGCAAGCGTGTATGACTTCAAGAGCCTTTTCGCCTCCATTCTTTTCAGGCTAGGGGAGGAGACAGTGTCTAGGATGCCAGCAGCCGCTCCCACCTGGGCAGGGCCTTCTGGGGACTCTGACGTGCCTTCCTAGAAGCACATCCCTGTGTGTCCCTTTATAGGTTACTCACATGTCAATCGCGCTACCTCTTGCTGCTGCAAGAGGTTTTTAAATTTAATCCAGACGATGCATTCCACGTATCATCCGTTTGGTGGGTGACAATTATGTCAGTTTCATGTTCTTTGCTAAGTTCAGGGGCACCTATGGTGATTAAGACACAATACCTCTCTTCCAGGAGCTGATTGCCTAGAGCAAAATCTCAATGGTAAACAGGCAAGCGTAGTCCATCCTGATTAGGACAAGAGCTCAGAAAAAGGGCTCCAGCCCTATAAAGGGCATCTAGAGGATCTGATGTCTAAGAGAAACAAGAAATAGGCAACAACAGAATGCCTCCCAGGCAAAGGAAATAGCCTTAATGGAAGATCAAAGTAGGGGAGAGCATGCTATATCCTGCAACCACATAGAACACAAGGTGGGTAAGAACAGGTGTTGTTAATATTCCGTGCAGGTAAGATGTGTGTGATGTTGTGGTCTACACATAAGACTTCATGCCTTAAACTGTGTGCTTATGTTTAAGTTATACTTGAATATTAAAGACGAAAATAAGATGTGCTCACTTATTCAGTGCTATAAGCACTGAGATACAAAGAAGATAAAATATCACAGCTTTATGATACTCACAGTCTCGTGGAGACACTATTTTTTAAACTTGCATGTTGTCCAAAACCATATGATCAAATAGTAACACTGCTTATTTAAGTGAAAAGCTTTGAAATTATTTTGAGTAATTGGGTTGAGTAAATAACCTTACAAGGCAGAAACCCAAAATAGAAATCTCCTGCTTCTACCTGTAATGTTCTTTCTCTGCTTAATCAAGAAGAGTAATAGGAATCAAAAATAGTGATTCTTATCCTTGAATGTTAATTGAAAACCAAAATGTATTTCGGTCAGTGATTAGCTCAATGACTGTTCCCCCTTTTGACCTTTAAGAGTCTCTGCAGAGCTAAAAACAGAGAGCAGAACTGAGCTGGAGAGAAGACTGATGTGGGTTGAGTATGGCAAGGAACGGGCTGTAGGAACTCCCTGCGAGAAAATTCTGATAAGGAAGGAAACCATCTCTGGCAATTAAATCTATACCAAGAAGGAGAAACTGGTGGACCACGATCAGGAGGCAAATTTGACTAAAGAGAAATGTTCTGGATTCTACTTAAAACCTCTCCTAGCTCCCATTCAAGGAATGTTTTCTTGAAATCTTACTTTATTTTTTAAGATTCATTTATTTAGGGGCGCCTGGGTGGCTCAGTCATTAAGCGTCTACCTTCGGCTCAGGTCATGATCCCAGGGTCCTGGGATCGATCCCCGCATCGGGCTCCTTGCTCGGCAGGAAGCCTGCTTCTCCTGCTACCAGTCCCTCTGCTTGTGTTCCCTTTCTCGCTGTGTTTCTCTCTGTCAAATAAATAAAATCTTTAAAAAAAAAAAAAAGATTCATTTATTTAATTTAGAGAGGGAGAGAATATCAAGCATACCGTGCGCTGAGCCTGATCAGAGCCAATGCACGGCTCGATCCCACCACCCTGAGATCAGGACCTGAGCGGACATCAAGAGTCAGAAGGTTAACCGACTGAGCTACACAGGTGCTCCTAAATCTCGTTATTTTAAACCAAAGCTTCTCAACTTTGGCACGACTTACATTTAGGGCTGGATAAGTGTCGTAGGGGCTCTTCTGTGCTTTGTAGAACATTTAACAGTATCCTTGGCATCTACCCACTGCCTTCCAGGAGCACCCCCCTCCCCAAAAAAAACACTCCAGTTGTGACCAAAAAAACATGTCTCCAATGGTTTCCTTATGTCCCATGGATAGCACAACTGACTTACTTCAAGAACCACTGACTTAACAGGTACAAGGAAACAGAAAATAGTCAAAAGAATTTAATGAGATAATGGAAGTACATATTACTGTAATTCCCCTATTGCAGATCATAAATGTTCCCCCATATTCCTAACCTGAATAATCTTCAGTGTCTGTTTCACACACACACACACACCCACTAGTGGGTTTTTCCTAACCATCTTTATATTGTGTTAATACTAAGAAATAAGTTGTGCATTCTGTAATATAAAAATTAAATGGATTTCCAAATCAGCTTCCTGGGGTTTCAGAATAATTTCATGTTACCATATCAGTGTAGGCAAAAAAAAAAAAAAAAATGTATCTCATCAAAACTATTCCAGAAGCACCTCATTTTGATAGGAAAGTACTTTGTGATGATTACCTAATAGGCAGCATTTGTTGAAATGCTTTTAATAGACCTTTTTTATCACATGCAAAAGAATTTCAATGCTAGTTCAGTCTCCTGTTTCACTCTGTCATGAATCAATTTGTAGAGACATTTAGAAGTCAATAATCCACTGCAGCTTTGATGACAGGTGATTAATTTCTACATTTTAGAGACATAATAAGATTTAGCAATAAAAAGGCCTTGAAGTAACCTACCAAACAGCTTTAATCTCAGCCTTGGGACTGTTGCTAAATATGAATGCTGGTACACAAATGTGAATGATTTAAGTTAGTAGGTTTTATTGCAAACTCCTTGTGTTTTCATATTAATCTTGCTTTACAATCAGGCTATCTATACAATCAATTTATGTTGGGTATTTTTTCCAACACAATGCTTGGAGGGAGGAGGGGGTGAACAAATTATTTACACACAAAGGATTGGTTCTACAAAAGAAGTCATTTTACATGCTTATTGCTGAGGGGATGACTGATTTTATTGGCGTGGCAAGAAAAGAGGAAAAAGAAGTGAAGGTGGCCGTCAGACAGAGGATCGGTTTAGGAAATGGATGGCGAGGAGTGCTGAATAATAGTTCACCCTTCTTTCCAAAAAATCAGCCGCTGCAAGCCTCAGAATGCTTTTCTTTCTAGCTTTTTTTATTCTTCAGAGTAGCAGAGGCCTCAGAGTAGTTTCTAACCCTTCTCAAAATATTTCTATAAATTCAAGTGCTGATAAGAAAAAAAAAAAAAAGGGAAGGTAATCGAACCCACAAGGAAGAATTCGGCTTCTACTATTGAGGGATGGTAACGACCCCGACATGGACATTTGTTTTAAAATAAATATATCAATGAAGATGGAGACATTTGACATTGCACACAATTCATCATTTCTGACCAACAGATGAGACCTTCCTCGAAAACACTAAGTATTCCGAAGGCAGATATTCCAATTTCGGTCTCGTTGTGCCGTGCTTGTTAAATCCTGGTAGCTGGAAATTTCTCGTTGTTCTGACATGTTTGTGATGTAAGTGGAGGATCACTGCTGAAAGTCTTTATGGAAGAAATGTGTTGTGGTTTGTTTTGTTTTTTTTTTTTTTCTCTTTCAGAAGGAAATGACTAAAGAAGAGGTGGCTGCCTGACACATACAAAAAAAAAAAAAAAAAAGAGGGGACTGCATGCTTCTGGGAAAGTTCCAAGAACAAGACATGGAGACAAAAATCAAAGGCTTCTCAGGAGACCACCCAACGAGCCAAAACCCAAACTCTTCTCTCATCACTGTGCCCTTTCCCTTCCTCCAACCACCATGATCTAGATTTTACTTTCCTCATTATTCTTCTTGTTTTAAAGATTAGACATCTGTTATATTATCTTTAATTCTTTTATTCTTTGAATAAAAAAAAATCCAAACTTTGGCACATCTTCCTTTAAAGTGTTTCTTAGAATAACTCCTTCTTTGTCCCTGATTTAGAGCGTCAAGTCCTTCTAACTAGATCACCTCAGCCCCTCAAGGGGGCTCCACTGGCCGCAGCCTCACCCTGACCCCTTTCCCATACATCTGCCATGCTCCTGTCAGACTATCATCCCTCAAGACCTTCCCACAGACTCCTTGCCTGCCTGTTTGCCTTTCTAGTTCATTCGCACATTCGAGGAGCACGTCTGAGCAATTCATACACGCTGAGCTCCGTGGTAGGGATTGGAAGTTAAAGATGAAGAACCGTGATGTCTTCATTTAAATAGTTTAAATCTATCCAGAGAGACAGACACAAAAATAACCAGCAGAGTGGTAAGTGCTAGTATGTAGTCAATAAATATGTAGTCAATAAATCTGCACGTACATAGTCTAAAGTGTAGTAGATGTTCATTTGAAGTTGTTATTCACACCTCCTAAGGAGAAGACTTCAGGCTGAACTCTGCCAAATCTTACCAGGGAGGGAAAGGCGATCCAGAGAGAGCAAAAAAACGGTAAACACATAGAGTCACCCTGTCCTTCAGATGGGTAGATAGATGACAGATGATAGGTAGGTAGATAGGTAGGTAGGTAGGTAGGTAGACAGACAGACAGATAGATAGATACAAAGAGAAGGAAGATCTTCTGACTTCCCAGCTCTCTTCCTCTCTCTCCCATCTCCTTATCTCTTGCAAATTCCTTGAAAGACTAGTCTGTGTTTTGCCCTCCCCCTTCCTTCTCAGCTAACCACGCCACTGACACGCTTGCCCTCGCTTAAAAGGTAAGTGACCCCCCAGATGTCAAATCAAAGAATCTTTTTCCATCCTTATCTCACTGGTCCACTCTTGGATTTAAAGCTTTTGTGTATGCCCTCATTTTAAAAGCTCTTTATTTCCTTTACTTTGATACACACTCAATCTACTTATACAACTTCTCCTATCTCTCGGGCTTTTTTGTGGACTCTGGTCCTTTACCTACCTTCAAAAGCTGAGCTCCTGAAAGTTCTCTATTCACTGTGCACACCTTCCTTTGGGGTGAGTCATCACTCTCATGCTGTCACCGCCTCATCACCATTCCCCATCAGTGTCCAGTCCAGGCCTCCCTCCTAAAGTCTGAACCATGATATCTGACTCCCTGTGGAGTAATACCTAGCCTATGTCAATGTTCTCTGTGAAAGGTTCTAAGTGTCTATATGCTATATGCTCACAAGATTATATCTAACTGCTTATAGAACCTCTATCAATAAGCTACAATGTAGGGGCGCCGGGGTGGCTCAGTCATTAAGCGTCTGCCTTCAGCCCAGGTCATGATCCCAGCGTTCTGGGATCGAGCCCCGCATCGGGCTCTCTGCTCAGCAGGAAGCCTGCTTCTCCCGCTACCATTCCCTCTGCTTGTGTTCCCTCTCTGGCTGTGTTTCTCACTATCAAAAAAATAAAATCTTTAAAAAAAAAAAAAAAATAAGCTACAATGTATTCTTAAAGGGAAGACACCAAAAGTGAAGAAAGAGCATGCCTCATCTAGATTAATCTGATCTATTGGTCAGAGAGGTGGTCTATAAAAACAACATACACCGAGGAGTTATACAGGATGTTCTGATTAGGATGAAGGGAAATGGTACACTACTATGAAAATCTGGTGAGTGTGTGTGTGTGTGTGTGTGTGTGTGATTCAAACATAAATAATAATTTTATTGATTAGAGAGCATGATCAAAATGTTTGGAGACCAGTGAGATCATGGCCTGAGGCGAAAGCAAGAATTGGCCACTTAACCAACTAAACCACCCAGGTGCCCCAATCTTACAGCCTTTCTCATTGGCCAAATAGAGAGCTTTAAGCACACACACAGCATTAAGTACACACACATGTACACACACATCTATTAACCTCTCCTTTGTTTAAAGAGTAATACCTAGCATATGTCAATGTTTTCTGTGAAAGGTTCTAAGTGTCTATATGCTATAACTTATTGAAATCTCAGATAAACCTGTTGCGATAGATACTACTGTACCAATTTTACAGGAAATGGAGAAACAGAAAATAAGTAATTTGTTTAAGGTTTGTCTGGATCCAAGTCAGGCTACAGATGCCTCAGCTCTTAACATAATTAAGAGGCAAGAAGGAGAGAGAAGTTACGATGAGACTCTACAAGGACTGAATCCATTCCTCCTCAGGGGTCCAACTTAATATTCATTCCCCATTGCCCTCCACTCCTGCCCCAAGTTCCACGGAAGAAAATTTCTTCAATGTCCTCCTACACTCAATGTTCATCATTACCTCCAGTCACTGGTCAGTCTAATCCTATCCCCACCCCCTCCCCCACCCCACCGCCTATGGATGCCTTTAATCTTCCCTTCTCTATCCAAATTTTTTCCTTCTCTCAAGCTCATCTCATATCCTTGACTCTGAAACTGCTCTGAGCTTCTTTTACAGTTATAATAAATATTACCATTCAGCAGTGACTTGTTCTTAAATTTTTTTCATGTATTCAATTTTTCCCCATTAGAGTACAAGAACCTCGAAGACAGAGAAGCATCTCGTGTGTTCCTTTTTGGTAATATCGTGGCTGGCTATATGATGGTATCATTAAGTACCTGTTTGAATGGTTAACTGGACAAAAGACAATCAGGAATAATAAAATAAAGAAATAAAGATAGTAATAAATAAAGGATCTCCCACAAGGAAATCTTGAACTTAATGAAATTAAAGCATTTCTACCTTTTTAATTGATATATAATCAGCATATAACATTATATATGGATATAAAGAGCAACAGGACTGCTCTAATGGTTTCAAAAGCTTCATAAAATTATTCTGTTGCTTTTCCAGACTGAAATAAGTCTGATAAGAGATAAAGGAAGGAGGCTAATACTCATAGAGCACTTATCATGTGCGAGGTCACCCCTGTGTATTTTGAAGTTGTGCTATCTCAATTAAGCCTTATAACAGTCCTGCAAAGTATTATCAACCCACTTTTTTGGGTAATGAAACAGATTCAGAGAAGGGCAGGAAACATTCCCAAGATTAGACAGTCATCACATTGAAGAGCTATACTTGGAACTCAGGTCTAGAATAATCCCTAGCCAATCTCTTTTTACTGGTTGTTCTTGACACAGCGCAAGGTGTTTCTTGCTCCCTTCACTGTTTTTTAGGCAAGGCCAGCCCAGTGCTTTCCCGCAGATGTGTAAGAGCCCTAAGAGAAGGAACACTTAATTCTTGCTCTCTCCTTTGTAGGCCAACCACGGCTGATTGGTATCAACAGCCCTTCTGATCTCTACAAATACTAGGAATCCCCGCCCTTTCTGTGTACCAATCACCATATAAGCCAAGGTCCCAATCTGGAATGAAAAGTTCCCTTAAAATATGTACAATCTAGAGATTATCATCTCAATGACACATTCTCCAATATCCAATATACAAAAGTGAGAAAATAGACTTTTTCCAAAATCACTTTAACAAGAAGGGGGGCACTGGCAACCACATGGGGCAGCTTCCCTTCTGTGCACATTCAACTTGAGCCCCACATCTGACTTGGCATCGGAAGAGTCATGTGATACATTGCAAAGAGCACAGGCTATAGCAAGACAGAGAGGAGTTCAACTTCTAGTCTGCCCCTTCTGTGAGCCACTGTTGCCTCAGCTGTGGAGTGAAGATAATAACCAGAAGATTGCCATAAAGACTGGTCCAAATAACTTATATAAAGCACCTGGCAAATAATAAGTTTTCAATAAATATTATTTTTCCATCTCCATTGACAGAAACGTTCTCGATAGAGGATATTTGTTCTCAATGTGTATGTGATAAGAACACACAAAGAATACAGACAAATTAGAATTCAGACCAAATCTGACTAAAATATAAACAATGACTATTGCTATAATAGACGAAGGGATCCGGATACATACAAATGGGATCAAAGTATCAATTAGCAAGAACCACAAAGGGAGAAAATTCTCAATTTGACAGATACCAGAGCAAAATATTCACTCCAACTTTTTGCTTTCGTGTCGAATTATTTACTTTCATAGATTCACCACGTAGATGCATGGTTTGCAGACACAACATAGGTAAGAGACAAGGAAAAGTATTAAAAACAATAACCAGCCCTGTTATCCACTCTTGTGCAGTTTTTCCTAATTTTTTGTGATCTTAGGCACCAAAAACATCTATCAAAGATGGAAGCCCTGCCGAGACAAAAGGACAATTGTTTGCTGTGTTAACCTCAGAGAGCGATTGCAGCGCAGTAACATCTGTAATAAAACGATGGCTGCCTGTTTTTTCACCAATGTCAAATCATCATAAAATACTGAGGAGAAGGGAGGAATCAAATCTTCCAGTCCTCGAAATCTGATATGAGGTCTATAACCAACCCTGTGCCCGACAGGTAGCTTTTACAAGAGGACAAACACACTGTAAGGGAATGAATCAAAGCAAAGGATTAGATAATTGAGGAGGTGACAACACATCAGATAGCGGGTGGCAGAGTGAGGTATGGAACAGGAGTTGCCTGCCCAGTAGCACACAGGAAGAGTTACGACATTTATGCATTTTCATTTCTACAGGTGGGAACCTCAAATCATTCCATGGGCTAGCCTCTGAGTACCTCTAATCCAAGTCTGCCAAGGCTCCAGTGATATACTCCTGTATCGTCAGAGATGGACCCAACATATTTTCAACCATATTTCTTCGGTCCTAACAAGACACATCTTAAGTCTAAATAACCTGTAAATTCAGACCTTATATTCTATGTTTAAGAAATATGCCCTTACAGCTTCTATTGTACGGGGCTGTAGATCCAGGAAATATTATTTAACCCCCTACTTCGTGCCAGGCTTGCCCAAGACATGCTCCTAGAGCTTTCCATTTGATTCCCATAGCCATGCTCTGCTGTACGTGCCGTTGTCTCCTGTTCGTAAGCCACAGAATAAGAATCAGGGAAGTTAAGCGACTTCCCAAAATGACCTGTATCAGAAGAATGTTTTTGTCCCCTGATCTGGTAGGTCCGATGGCAGGGCTGCAACGGGCTTGCCTTCTGCCCCAGCTCGGAGCCCCAGAACCCAGGTGCTTTCTGTCCCCTCCCAGGACTCTGATTTAGGATCTCACATCCAGGAGATCTCCGTCAAGCCTGTTAGCTTCTGGTCACGTTTTTTTTTCCACCTTATTTCAGACAGTGGATTTGTCTTTTGTTAAAACAATAGAAAGTGTGGTTCTTTTTCTGCTAGTTTCATTTGCAACATTTTATGATTCTCAAGATTTTCTTTTCTTGGTCTTTAGCGAATGAAGTAACAGCATATGGCTAAAAGGCCTAAGAATAAGCTAGTCCTCCAACAAAGGACAATTAGCCCTCAAAATTGATTCTGACCCCTCCTAACAGATCTCCATTCCAATTTTAAATTATCCTCTTGACCTTAAAGACAATGCTCTGTGGGAGTGAGACACCTAAAACCACTGCTCTTCATAACTCAGTCGAGTTATGAATTTAAAGTTTCCCACAAAATAGCAATAAATCCAGATCCATAGACAGTTTAGGAAAGCTACAGGGAAAGTATTGCTCTCATCTCAAAGACTTTTCAGTACTTAAAGAATTTAAATGTTGAAAATCTAGGGTCTTGAGCTTCTAGGACTTTTTTAAATGAGCCAGATAGTTCGAAAAATCTGCATTACAACCTTAGAAAACATCAAGGAAGGGTCAGACATGGAGAACATGGAGAACCCCTCCCTCTGTGTGATCTTGATACAGACCTAATCTTGAAGACAAAATGGTCCAAACTTTTGATGGGATTCAACATAGGAAGTCATGTTGAAGGGGAAGCAAATGCTGAAGTGAGTGAAATAAAGTCAGCATCTATCTTAGCTTCAGCCCTGCCAATGACACAGACTAAGACCAGGTATTTATTGCTTTGTGGTGTTTTGGTGCCTCACCTGAAAAATGGAGGGCCCTCAACTAAGGTATTCACAAACCTCACTTTACAATTTGATTTCAGAATAAGCATAAGTACATTTATCCATCTTGGCTTCACAATGGAATTATCTAATACTAAGTTCTCAACTCATTCCATTCTGAAAGCCAGTTAGAAACTGCTTGGAGTTAGGATAATTCCAGCGAGGTCTTTAGGACAATATGGATCATAGTTCTGTTAGGAAAACATTCCTTTCAGGAGAATAAGTTACAGAATTTTATTTAACAGCCAGAGCATGACTGGAATTACAAAGTTCCTTTGGGAGGAAGAAAGGGCACTATCATAATAATTTGGTGTCAATAATACTCTTCCACCATGTACTGGATGTCGGGGGATGATCATGTTGGATAGACATGCAGTGTGCTGAGACATCAGACAGCTTTAAAGCCAGTCTATGAGTGACTCATTCTCTACTGTTTTCCCAGGAATTGGACAATACCTACCATAGTAAGATCTTGGCACATATTTAATAAATGAATAAATAAATGAACAAATGAATGAATCTGTTTCAATTTCTTCATTTTATAGAGAAGTCCCCCCAAATTTAAGGAATTTGTCCTGGATGACTAGCAAACAGAAACTAAAACTCAGAGTCTCTAGATTTTTCTCCTATCACATTCTGACTTTCTCTGATTTTAGCCTGTTTTGTTTTCAATATTTAGAAAATTTAAGCCTGTATGGAGCAAGATGAGTCTACTGAGGTACTGACTTACCTCGAAATCCTACAGTATGGCGCCTTCCAAATGCGCCTAGTTATGGAAATCACCTGGTGTATTTATCAAAAATAAAAGTTCCCAGTGCTCTTCCTGCATATTCTGATTCAGTATTTATCACCAGGTAAATACAGGGAAAATTATCAGAGCCAGTTCAGTGGAAAGAGAAGACATCTCCCCTTGTTATCCATAAGCACACCCTTTTTTCCCCCAAAATATGTTTATTTTATTTTTTCAGTATTACAAGATTTATTGTTCATGCACCACACCCAGTGCTCCATGCAATACGTGCCCTCCTCAATACCCACCACCAGGCTCACCCAAACCCCACCCCCACCCCTCTTAAACCCTTAGTTTGTTGCTCAGAGTCCACAGTCTCTGCCCTCCATGTTTTTCTTTATGCTCAGCACGAAAGTGAAACCATAAGGTAATTGGTTCTCTCCGCTTGACTTATTTCACCCCACATAATATCTTCCAGTCCCATCCATGTTGATACAAAAGTTGGATTTTCGTCCTTTCTAATGGAGGCATAGTATTCCATTGTGTATATGTACCATATCTTCTTTATCCATTCATCTATTGAAGGGCATCTTGGTTCTTTCCACAGTTTGGCAATCGTGGCCATTGCTGCTATGAACATTGGGGTACATGTGGCCCTTCTTTGTAATGCATCTGCTTCTTTGGGGTAAATACCCAGGAGTGTGATGGCAGGGTCATAGGGTAGCTTTATTTTTAATTTCTTGAGGAATCTCCACACTGTTTTCCAAAGTGGCTGCACCAGCTTGCAATCTAGCGACAGCAATCAGACAACAAAAAGAAATAAAAAGCACACCCTTTTTAAACCAAGGAGGAGAAGGTAAGGAAACTCACTGATGGATGTCATTGGCATGCAGGAATGCCTGATGTTTTGTTTATTGCTGGTGAAGCAGAGCACAATGATCAGAGTAATGAGGGAGGTGATTTTGAGGGCAAGAAAACACCTGGGAGAGACAGAACTCACCTCTGATTCATTAATTAAATTTGTAGAAAAGCAGCTGCCCAAGAGGTCTTGCAACTGCATATGCCTCACTCCATCTTTTTATGAAAAAGAAGCAAATGCCCTGAAGGCAGACTGAAGGTAGGGTGTTCTTTTTCCAGAAACTGTTTAACACCCCTACTATTCTAGTAGTCGGCTGTGTCTGTGATCCAGGTGCCCACTCACAAGGGCATTTTCACCATAGCTACCCTCGATCGGAAAAGCTTAAAATATATTTGCTTGCTGAATAAATGGAAAATTCCCTAATATATGAGAGTTTATCTGGATAGTCCTTTTTCTGGAATCAACATCACCTTCTTTCAGGAGTAGTTGAACTATAACTACATTCTTATGGATATTAAAAGAAAAGATGACAGAAGAGTCAATGACACAATAGTAAATTAAGGATTTTGCAAGCAAATGCTGTAAGAAAAATAAAATAAAATGAGAATAAGTAGACTTAGGCATTACGATTGCAGTCTAGTTGCTATATCAGTGAGGAAGGAGTGTATGTAGATGGAATCACGTCCTTTTTGCAGTTTTCACAAAGTACACTAACATAATCTGGACAAAGTTCATGAACACTGTACATACTGGCTGGAATGCAAGTTTCACAGCAGCCACAATGTCTGCTTCACCTACTGTATCCTCCAAGCCTAGCACAGAGCCTGGCACATGGTAGCCACCCAATAAATACTGGATGGATAGATGGATGGATGGATGGATGGATGGATGGATGGATGGATGGATGGTCTCAGATATTTGAGGGGTAGACAGCGACATACCTACAAAATATTCTGACCTCTTTTCATCTTCAAGAGCCAACCTGTTCTAAGTCTCTGAAACCATGGTGAGTTATGGAAGAAGGGACCTACAAGGCAGAAATTAGTAATCCTCTTCATAAAATGGTCCAGGCATGAAATGTTGATGGAAGACCGTATATTAATTCACGAGGGCTGCCTAGCAAAGTACCACAAAATGAGTGGTTAAAATAACAGAAATTTATTGTTACAAAGTTTTGGAGACTGTAAGTCCGAGATCAAACTATTGGTTCCTTCTGGGAACTGTGAAGAAGATTCTGTTCCATGTGCCTTTCTCCTCTTCTGGTGGTTTGCTGGCAATCATCAGCATTCCTTAGCTTGTAGTTGTGTTACCCTAATCTCCACCTTAAGGTTCATATGGCATTCTCCCTGTGTGTGTGTGTGTATGTGTGTGTGTGTGTGTGTGTGTGTGTGTGTGTATCCATGTGTCTGTGTGTCTCTGCATTTTTCCTTTTTATAAGGACTCCAGTCATACTGGGTTAGAGCCTACTCGAATGACCTTATTTTAGCTTTATTACCTGTAAAGACCCCATCTGAGATACCAGGGGTTAGGACTTCAACATGAATTTGGTGGGATGGGGTTGGGCAGTGGGGTGGAGTTGTGGGGGAGACGGACACAATTCAACCTGAAACAACTAGTTAGAAAAATAAGTGCCACCACCTAGAAAGCAGATTATCTGCAACAAAATAAACCTAAATTATTATTTAACCTTCACTTTGAAGGAAGGAACAAAGATGGTAAGCAAAAAATTACTACAAATTACCCCTTCTTACTTAACATTTTCTAAAACATGGATATTCTTTTAATTTAATAGCTCTCTATTGGTTTAGTGAATATCAAATTTCTATTGGAAACAGTGAATATTCACTCACTGTTTAAACAGCCAGTTCGAGTGTAAAAATGTTTATAAGATCCTCAATAGATTTACTTCCAACATCAGTTCTCTATCATTCTCTTTTACATTTAATGGTTAAATTCTTCCAATGCAGTGTTTTTAAAGAAGTTAGCCACAATGGTTGGAAAATAAATATCATATATAGTATTGTACACATTTTGGAAAGATGTCAATCTAAAATAAATGTAAAGTTCTGACCCTTGAAAAGATAATGTCTTCAGAAAATTTACTTCCCCAAATAGCTTGTTTCCTTACAATAATGAACCAGTGAGATCATACTATTTATAGAAATGATTTAGGGGCACTTAGGTGGCTCAGTCAGTTGGGCATTCGGCTTTTGATTTCAGTTCATGATCACAGGGTCATGGGATTGAGCCTATGTTGAGCTCTGGGCTGGGCATGGAGCCTGCTTGAGACTCCCACTCTCCCTCTCCCCTTTCCCCCCATTCACTCACTCTCTCTATCTCTCTCTCTCTCTAAAAATAATAATAATAATTTAAAAAGAAACTATTTAGCTAGATATATACCAATGATAAAGTACAGTTCATTTTGTGTGATAACAAGTAACTTTCTGGTAAAGGAAAGGGAATATTAAAGGAATATCCAACAAAAACTTTTAGAAGCATAGGTATGTTGTATAAGTTATATCCATTGGGAGTCTGACCAACATCAAGAGGAAAAGATCAAATTCACTGTTACAGTAACAATCATGGAATTTGGCATTTTTGCTCTCTGAAAGAGGCATCACATATATCCTCTGAGTACACTAGACTCAAAGAAAAAGAAAATTAAGAGAGCTAAATGTTAAGTCCTACATTCAGAAAGTTCAGGGGAAATGTAGTTATGATCAAATAGACATGGATTCTAACTGGGAAAATAAACTAAGAGTGAAGAAACTCCAAAAAATAAAATGTATTTCACTGCCCAACAGTAATGATTGGTCCTGAAAAAAGAGGAAAAATATTTTAATCAACAAGCCTTTGACATGAAATCAAGGACCCATGTGTATTTGAATTAATAATAGTGTTCTACAAATGATCAGATAAGTGAATATACTAAAAACAGTATATTTCCTAAATATCAGCTATATTCAACTAGAAACATAACTCATAGTTGCATCAGAATATATAAAATATCATGGAATAAATTGAGCACAAAGTATATAGATTTATATGTGGGAAAATACAAAATGTGTTTGAGCAAAGAAAATAAAGAAGCAGGGCCAATTATGGAGATGATTTAATACAGCATAAATGTCCATTCTTTCTTAATCTACAAAGTCAGGATATTTGCATTGAAAACTCCAATAGAGTTTTTTGCCTAAATGAATCTAAAGTTCATCTGGAAGAATAATGTGCCCATCTAACCAAGAACATTTTTAGAAAGAAAACTGCATGGGAATTTGCCCTGGCAAATATTAAATGTATTTTTGTAAAGCTACTGTAAAGTCAAAATGATTACATGAATTCAATGGACCACAATCACACACTATGACACAAGTTACTATATGGCTGGCAACAAAAAGCTCCCATAAACTTCAACTGCAGTTTCAAAAGAGTAAGGGGAATGCTGACAAGGGTCGAGTTTAGGATGGATGAGTGTGGTAGTGGGTATTAAGGAGGGCATGTCTTGCATGGAGCACTGGGTATGGTACATAAACAATGAATCTTGGAACCCTGGAAAAAGAAGATTAAATTAAAATGTTAAAAAAAGAAAGAAATGCTGTAAACTGGACTGCTTCAATGGTAGAAATTTGTCCTGGGGGTAGATTTCTGATGTCCCTTCCCACTTGAGGACTCTATGTCAATGAAGTGGAATGGGTACAGTTGACTGTGACTCCAGTTGTTTTTAGAATGTTTTCATCAGAGCCCATGTGTTTTATCGGAGAGCTTTAGGAACACCTGTGCTGGGGAAGTAGGGTGATAATGGGTTCCTTCAAGTCTGTAGATCTGAAGGATCATTTGGAATGACCAGCAGGAAGACCAACCTGATAATTACTATAATAGTCCAGGCAAGAGGGTTGGAGGAGCGGAGGAGCGGTGGGGGTGGGCAGGGAATTATTTCAGCATTATTTTACAAGTGAAATTATCTTAGGGATCAGTGGCATATCAGATTACGTATGAATGAGAGTTCAAGATCATTCACAGGTATTCAGTCTTAAGCAACTAGGTAATAAGGAGGAAAGAAAGGTGGGTTTCAAGAGGAAGACAATTCAGTTGCTAGGGCTTTATTTTTAGGAAAGAATCAGCATTTTTACATGTTTCGTATATTTGAAACATTTATTTTACACATTAGGGTCCACCATAATTATATTTATAAGATGATTCTGTTGCTTTAAAAACAGCTTGTAAACTTCTGGATTTGAATGAGAGTCTTTGCATAGTTATGCCAATTCGCATTTTTAAAAGGGGAAAACTGAGCTTATAAAGGTATGTGATTTTTCACCCCTATACGGAATCAGTGTCAAATATGATCATTTCACTCTAAGTCTTATGATCCCAGCATGTGCTCAGGTAACCAGAATACGTGTGGTACAGAACATCAAGCACATTGAACTGCTGACCTGGTAAGAACCTTAAAGTTCTCCTGCTTCAGCCCTTTGATTGAACCAGATTCTGAGCCCTGGACATTTCTGTCCCAGTGGGCACAGCAACTGGAGTAACAGAACATAGATTAGTGTCCAACAGAGCAAATTCTAATGGAGGATAGAGCCCACTGCCTTATTCTGCCTCACCACTGCATGCAGTCAAATCAGGCAGTAGAATTGCTAGCATTTGTTGACACTCCGAAAATAAATTGCATTTTCTATTAACAAAACAAACTAAATGTATTATCTTATTCAATCCTCACAACTCCATGTATTAAGAAGAAGATTCCTGGGGCTCCTGGGAGGCTCAGTTGGTTAAGCAATTGACTCTTGATTTCAGCTGAGGTCATGATCTCAGATCATGGGAGATGGAGCCCATGTTGGGCTCTACACTGGGGGTGGAGCCTGCTTAAGAGTCTCTCTCTCCCTCTCCCCCAACCCCTCCCCACAAGCTCATTCTTCTCTCTCCCTCTTAAAAAAAAAAAAATTCCTGCTGTACAGATGAGGAAACAAAAGCTTATGGAAAAAAGTAATTTGCTCAAAGTTGCACAGTTAGTAAGTATTAAACAACTCAGATCTCAGAACTATAAGCTCTTTTTCCCTAACGCCCCCATTTCCAAGAGATATGAAATTACTCTTGGAGGAACTAATGCAAATTTCATATAGATCCAGGTAAGAGATGATGAAAAATAAACAAATACACAAGCTTTGTATATCCTATTAAACTCAGGATCTTAAAAACTGCTTACCTAATACATTTACCTTGACATCATAGATTACTTTTAATACTACCCTTGCCCTGATATATTTGACCTCTATTCATAGAAAATGAAAGGCAGCTGTAAAGATTGATTTTTAGATCTCTTTATTCAAAGTAAAAGATGAGCCAAAATCAAATTTCAGTATGTCTAATATTTATGCTTGCAACGGCAGTCTAGCAAGTGTCAACATTGGGTGTATATTAGCATTATGGAAGATCAGCAGGTATAGGGTGAAAAAGCTATCATCAGTAAGAAAGTCCCATATAACAATAAACACAGCTTAAGGGTATTGTTTTAAAAATATGCACAGCCCCTCATTTGGACTCAGTTATTTTTTAACAGTATTCATTAAGTTCATTTTTCTAAAATGTACAAAACTAAGAATTTTTAAATAAAATTATAAATAATGATAAAATTTATAAAGTAAAATAATTGTAAAATAAAAAGAGACACACACAAGGAAACAGACAAATATAGAGAACAAACTCATGATTGTCTGAAGGGAGGCAGGTGGGGAGGACGGGTGAAAAAAATAAATTGTACTTGGAAAAAGAAGAAATTTAATAATTTTCCATGCCAGATTCCAGAGAACTTTCTGCTTATTCACAAATTGAAGTTATTGACCAATGCAGTAGAGAGAAAAATGGATGAAAATCCATCGTCCTAGATCCCTGTGCCAGGTAACATGGCAGAGTGATAAGAACAAAGACGTCACCAGCATCGTGTGTTCTAATCCTGACTCTACCACTTGCTAACTAGGTGACAGTGCCCCTGTCACCCAACTTCATGACAGTTTCCTCATCTGCTAGTGCACATAACTCATAGAGTTATCATCAAGATTAAATTAATACTTACAAAGTACATAAAACCATGCCTGTCACAAAGGAATACTGAATAACTTTTTGTCAGTGAAACAAACTGTGTGAATTTGGACAAGATACTTCACTTGTCTGGGCCTTGATTACCTTCCCTATAATATGAAGTGACTGCACAATCTTTAAACTCCACTTTAAAGTTTGATGAGTCAAATGCTTAAAACTACAGAATATCTACTTTTAAATTGGGCGGCAAGATTTGATTCCTGCATAGGTGGGTTTTGAGTCCCTCTTTTCAGAGACGGTTTGAATAGGAAACTGCATAATAGAAGAAAAGAGGCAGTAAAAGGGAAAAAACAAAAGCAAAACCAAAAACAGGCTCCTTGGGAATTAGATCCCGGGAAACTGCTAGTGGGATTACGGTACTTCGGAGTTTGCACTTGGGAGGTAATTAGACCTCGGTCAGATCCCAGCTTCTCCCTTACCAGTGTGTCCCTGATGGCGTCCTTCACATCTCTGAGCCTCACAAGCCCCATCTCTATATGGTTTAATAGTCCTCCCTTTGCAAGTAGTCGGTAATGAGACTGTGCATGTAAAGCTCAGGTCTGGCACGAAGTGAGAATGTAAAAAGTAGTGTTCTGGGGGCGATGGGGCTAATGATGAGCCCAATGTCCATGAGGAATTTTAGCAATGGTATAACTAACTCTCCTATCAATTCACAAAATTATTATAAACTACAAGTATATTAAATGCACAGTGTGACCTATATAACCCAGCAATCACACTACTGGGTATTTACCCTAAAGATACAAATGTAATGATCCCAAGGGGCACATGCACCTGAATGTTTATAGCAGTGATGTCAATAGCCAAACTATGGAAAGAATCTAGGTGTCCATCAACAGATGAATGGATAAAGAAGAGGTGGTATATATATACAATGAAATACTATGTAGCCATCAAGAGAAACGAAATCTCGCCATTTGCAACGACATGAATGCAACTAGAGGATATTATGCTAAGTGAAATAAGTGAATCAGAAAAAGACTTATCATATGACCTCTCTGATTTGAGGAATTTGAGAGGCAGGGTGAGGGTCATGGGGGGAAGGGAGAGGAAAAATGAATCAAGATGGGATTAGGAGGGAGACAAACCATAAGAGACTCTTAATCTCAGGGAACAAACTGAGGGCTGCTGGGGGGTTGGTGGAGGGATGGGGGGATAGGGTGGCTGGGTTATGTACTGATGATTCACAGACCTGTACCCCTGAAGCAAATAATACATTATATGTGAATTAAAAAATAATAATAAATAAAATAAGATATGGCAAAAGCTCACTCTTTGCCTGAGTGTAGGCATTAAAAAGAAAAAGTGCACAGTGTGAGACTTAGCTCAACTTCACTCCTTCTTTTAGTGGTCAGGTGTACCATATTTAATTTATTAAAAAAATATGAAAGTAAAGAACTTTTCCATCAAATTTCTCTCTTTCATTTAAAAATGTTTTATTAAATATCCACAACTTTAAAGTTTTCACATTGAATTTTTTTAAATAACTAATAAGACATTAGATGACTTAGTTTTGAGTTTGAGGGAAGCAGTACGTTATTAACAACTGAGGATGGACAGCCATGGAGTTGTTCCCAATGGAAACCTAGTGTAAGTCATCCTGTCCTGCGGATGTGAAGATGTTTCCATGGGTGTCATTATCCATGTCATTTATCCTAAGTAAACAGAATTCCTAACAATTTTGCAGGCTGAGTAGATTTCAGTAGACCAAATTAAATTTTAAACTCTTTTCAAGACTACATATATACATATATATCAAATGCATAGAATTTCTTTGGAGGAAAAAAATATGCTAAGTATGAGTTTTATGTTTTCTTTTTATTTTATTTTATTTTTTCATATTTATTTGTTTATTTATTTATTTATTTATTTATTTATTTATTTGACAGGAAGGAGAGAGATCACAAGTAGGCAGAGAGGGGAAAGCAGGCCCCCCACTGAGCAGAGAGCCTGACACAGGGCACAATTCCAGGACGCCGAGATCATGACCTGAGCCAAAGGCAGAGGCTTTAACCCACTGAGCCACCCAGGAGCCCCTATGTTTTCTTTTTAAACTTTATAAAATGAATAAATAAAATCTTTAAAAAAAAACTTTATAAAATGTCTAATGTTTTCTATTTGTAGTTTACTGCATTATTGTTTCAGTAAAATGGTGAATGTCATTGAAAAATTAACTAATGTACAAAAGAATATAAAAATCATCCAAAAACCTGCCACTCAGAAATAATTTCTGTTAATACTCTGGAAAATATCATGTTAGACCTCTTTCCAAACCTATATACACATATGAATTATGTACATATGGTGTTACATTAATTACATCATGCCAAATGGCATTCCTTAATGTGTTTCTCCCTCAACAATATGCTGTGGTCATCCTTTCTCTCTCCGTAAATGTGGATCTACATCATCATTTTCATTGCCATATTGTATTCACTAATACATACTAGCAAATTTTACCTTGTCCATCAATGTGAACACTCGCAACATTCTCATGTAATCTGTTTAAGGAACATGGGTATTTTCTCCGGCTGCCAATCGTTCTAGCCAACGAAAAAACATTTTTTAAGAAATAAAAAAATTTCTTAAAAATAAGATGCCCGGGCACCCGAGTGGCTCAGTCGTTAAGCGTCTGCCTTCAGCTCAGGTCATGATCCCAGGGTCCTGGGATCGAGCCCCACATCAGGCTCTCTGCTCGGCGGGGAGCCTGCTTCTCCCGCTACCATTCCCCCTGCTTGTGTTCCCTCTCTCGCTATGTTTCTCTCTGTCAAATAAATAAAATCTTTTAAAAAAAAAAGATAAGATGCCCATTTGTAAGCAATTTAAACATTTAACATGTTGTATATTAATATATATTTTAAATGTTTTTATTTCCAAAAACATAGACAAGGAAATATGTAGGTCTTATAATAAGAAAACTATGAAACTCCACTGAAGGACAAAGGCAACATTTGAATAAATAGAAAGATAAACCTTACCTTAGATATGAAGATTTAATGTTGTGATAAAGGTAGTCTCCCTCAATGAATCTGTATATTTAGTGCAATCCCATTTAAGATCCTAGAGGATTTTTTAACGTTTCTAAATGTTTTCTAATTAATAAATATGCAAGACTATTAAGAATAATCAGGAGAATTCTAGAAAGAAATAGGAGGACACTGGGAGGAGAAGAAGAACAAGGAGGAGGAGGAGAACGATGGTGCATTTGAAGATATTGGAATGTATTATATAGCTATTGAAATTAAAACAACATGGTAATAGCAGAGAAGTACGCGATGAGATCAATGAAACAGAAAGCCTATTCCAGGAAGTACATAAGTGATTTCTCATATGATAAGGTATCATTTTAAATCAAATCTGAACTATTCACTAAATAGCACTAGGACAAATTGTCATTGTTTGTAAAATATACATATAGATATTAAAGCTCGATAATGACTTCAGTCCTCACACTGTAACAAATTCCAGATGAATCAAATATTTGAATTTCTAGACGAAACCTATTAAACTTTAAAAAAAAAAGACATGATGAACTGTAATACAATTTTAAAATAGGAGAAAGTCTTTTAAACATGTCACAACAAATGGAAATCATAAGGACAATGAAAGTATCTGTTTGACCATGTAAAATTTACATTTTCTGTAGGATTTTTTTTGACATGCATAATGTTAAAAGTCAAACCACAAACTAGTACTATTTTTATAGCTTTTTTTTTATTTGAAAGAAGTTTTTTAACTTAATACCATTGCCTAAAACATTGTTTAACAGTGTCTCAGCTACCTCAATACAGGATGGATCCTTGACCCCACAATAACTGTATAATTGATATATTTTTTAAACTGCTCTGTTTTCTCACTTCTTGCAAATAAGCATCCATCTGTAGCCTACAGATAATGAATTCTGTTTTAACAAGTGAATAGCCATGTAAACCTATTCAATCACAGAATACCCAGGTATAGCCTTATTTCATCATGCCGCTAAAGTGCACATTTATTCCTCACATCTTTTTTTTAAAGATTTTATTTATTTATTTGACAGAGAGAGAGAGATCACAAGTAGGCAGAGAGGCAGGCAGAGAGAGAGGGGGAAGCAGGCTCCCTGCCGAGCAGAGAGCCGGATGCAGGGCTCGATCCCAGGACCCTGAGATCATGACCTGGGCCGAAGGCAGAGGCTTTAACCCACTGAGCCACCCAGGTGCCCCTATTCCTCACATCTTAAAAAGGTATCTCTTCAGTCTCTGAAGAAGTACTGGAGAAGGATTTCCTTTCTCTTGCCTGAGATAAGCTTCCTTAAAGTACAAGAGTCCCCATGGCAGTTATCACTAACTGATGTATAATTTTAACGCAAAACACTTCATGAGTTGACTCTATTATAATGGAGGATGCACAATAGAGTTATCATACTTTAGCCTAAAGTAATTTCTTTGTATATTTGTCCCCCTTTTGATGCCAGAAAGACAGTATGGTAGGAACTTAGACAAATATCTATTCTCTATATTTTGAGGATTAAATAAATTATCATTTAAGACAGTCTTAGCACCCTATTTAAGTGTCCAATAAATGTGAGTTGTTATCATTATAATATCACTACTATGTTTCTTATTTCATCCAAATAAAGCAGGAAGACCTTAGAGACAAAAGACTATTGTCTATGTGTCCCACTAAATACACAGCATATACATATCTATCCTTTATCGGAACCCAAGTGAGGAAACACATAATGATTTTGAGCTACAGGCTGCAGGAGATGATTAACGGTGTCCCACTAGAAGTGCCATGACACCTTCCCGGGGAATCAGGAGTGGAAGCAAGGAGCAAGCGCCCCATCAGTCTTCTTACCAAAGTGTATGAGAATGGTTTTTCTCACACCAAATACATTACTAGGCATGAAAGAGGGAGAACACAAGAGAGAGAACAGACACTCGGGTTGCGGAGACAGCCCAGGAGCTGATGGGTCTGGCAGCTAAGACTTTTGAACAACTTGAAAAAAGTGCAACTTTAAAGGGAACTTCCAGCAAATGGAGCCGGGATTGGTGAGCTGGGGTGGGTGGTATGAGGCAAGAGCCATGTCGGACTCTGTGAAGGAATTCCAGGCTGGACTGGAACAGAGACCCTTCCCCTTGCCATGCCAGCTACGGATTAAGGGTCCTCTCTGTTCTTTATAGTAGAAGGACTCGAAATTGATATCAGAACCCACTGTATTTCCTTTAGTGTCGATTGTACATTTAGTAAAAACACATGTGTTCTGTTTCAGAACATGGCTTCGGCCAGTCTCAACAAATCCTATGATCTTAATCAAAATTTCCTGAATTAAAAGATAAATAAAGATCAAAATTCTGGTAACCGAAATGGAAAAAAGCAAGAATAAGGACATATTTCCAAATGGTATGTTAACAAATGTATTGCAACCTGTGTACCCCACACATCGGGTAAGGATCCCTTTAAAGCCTAAGACACCTAAAAATTCCTGATGTTTTGGGTCCTACATTTGCTTCCAACTCGGCTTCTATACCATAGAAAAAGGAAGTTTCCAGCACAGTATTTCATCAGTACCTAATGAAGAGCATCAACACGATAAGCAATGTATGTTCTGGCCCCCGTGTTTGTACCTGGATATGGGTAAACAGTTTCTAGTGAGTCTTGGCTCTCTGACAGCTCTCAGCTGTCGTTGGCACTACAGAGCCCGGGGAAGGTGCTGACACTCCTTGGCAAGTGTACACTAGCAAACATTCAAAGCAGTTGGAAAAATCCAACCGCACCAACTAAACTATCGAAGAAAAAACATGGAGTCTGGATATGGCAACATACTTGCATGAATATGCCTCATGTTGAGCCGGAGTTATTATTTCAGTCATTTGGAAGAGTACATCCACTCCTTCCACACTTACATGAGGTACCAGCTATTCCAAGGGTATCTTCAGGAATATCGTTCACCCGGGGGGAGTTGGTACAACTGCCAGGAGCCAACTATGCATCTGATGCAAGTAAAATCCTCGATAAACTGCAATTACCAAATTGACTTGCCCCTGGGGAGCAACCTGCCTTATGCCAAGCCACTAAGGGAGTAATGTCACTGTATATCCAGAAGTACCTGAGATTATTCATCTTTTTTGCCAGTAGGCAACTCTTTTGAAAAGGAAAACTGGACGAGTGAGCTTCTTGTACTTTGTTACTCACTAATCAATTACATGACCTTAGACTCACCATTGAACCCTTCCGGTTCTTCATTTTGTCACCTATAAATGGAAGGGATTAGCCTGCGTGCTTTCTATGAGCTCTTCAATTCTAAAATGGTATGGTTTGGTACTGCATATTTATACCGCATATTCCTTCTGCGGATTTCTAAATCTCCCAAGAGACTCTCATTAGTATGCCCAATATTGCTGTGAGGCAGGCAGGTGGCAAGGTTTATTATCCCCATTTTTTTTTTAAAAAGGAGACAATGAGACACTTTGCTGACACAGCCCTCTTGACCAAGTAAAGACGAGAAGTTAGGTGTCCTGATACTAATCAAGAACTCTGTTAAACCACTTTGCTACTAAACTAAATGGAAGGTCTCTGATGAATAAAATATCCCGTACTCATGGGGGGAAAAGTGTAGTTTGATCATCTTGCAGAGATGTAATGGTTCAAAACAATGATTTCCAAATTGTGGCCCATATCATATTCTAGGTGGTTTCTCTCAGTTCTTGAGAGAACTGAGTTCTCTCAGTTCTTAGCATATCCCCATGCATAGTTTCTCTTTTCTGATACGAATATCAAAATATGAATCTGCTAAAGTAAGAGAGTATTAAAGAATGTACATAGAAAAAGAGAGAAGACAGTCTGAGGTAGGAATAAGTAGATTTGCAAAGGAAAATTTTCAGAGAATAAACTGTATAATCTATATTAACATATGGAAATTATAGCTCAAGTTTGATTACACATCTCAGTGAAATGAGATTGTCATCTAAGGAATAACCAAAATAGCTTTCAATGATTGAATGTACTTATCAAGAAGTATAAAGGACCAAAGGTGTTACCCCATTTGCAAGCTAACAAGTTAGCCCTCCATTGGGCTTGCAGAAGACACAACACTCCCAGTTCAGAAAGAAGGGATGCTATTACTATCAGCAATAGCAGCAGCCAGATGATAACCAGTATTTTTGCTTTGTTCCCACAGGGTGATGCACAGAGGGCCAGGTGCTGTGTGCATGTGCCGTCGGTGACAGAGAAGAGAGAAACCCTGAGCTTAGGAAACCTGAATGGCTTTGTGTAATGGACAGCAAGCACATCTGCTCTTTCCTCCCGAGGGAAAAAGCTAGCTCTAGCTTCCAGGGCTATTCACTGCATACACACGCCTGCAAAGACAGCCGGAGCAAAAACACTCAGCACCCCTCCTGCAAAAGGTGCAGAGACACAGAGACCCAGACCCAGACCCTCCCAACAATTGCATGTTCTGATTTCAGCTCTCTGTGTACCCTGTGTTCTGGGAATTCTTAAGCCCTCAAAGCAAACAATGTAATGATATTGATGAAGACTAGGGCATTTCCCCCAGCCTGAACTCCTACTGGATGTCTCTTAGTTTCTGTCTCCATCCTTGTAGTGTGACAAGTACAAAGCAGAAAAATAATGTATTGGTTCACACTTCCCTGCCTTATCTTCATGCCCTTCCACTTCTTAAAGTGGGTTCATGGCCTCCCAGAAGTGAGAAAACGCTGAAATGTATAAAATCCCACATGAACATAAAGGTGGGATTTCAAAGTCCTGTCTTATTTCCAAAATTTGTCTTATATGCAAAAATCCAAAATTCCCCTTTCTTATTTCACAGTCACTTGAACTCCCTTTGTTTCTCCTTAGCTCTGAGCCTCAAGTTCTAGTTAAAAATCTGCTATGGCCACATGTTTAGAAAACAGAGAAATCTGCTGGAAGCCCAGCAACCAAGAAGCCACATATGCGGGGGTGAGCAAGTGTGTGCTGGTCAGATGAGAGCCATCCAATCCTGGAAGTGAGGCTCCCTAGCTAGGGGACCTTGCCTCGGTTATTAGAGCTCTGTGCATCTCAGCTTTCCATCTGTAAGATGAGAGTGATAACACCCACCTCTGAAGATTTGGGGCCTGGCCCATAGGTGTTTGATGAGGGTTTGCTGATGAACCAAGTTTCCTAGCTAATGTGGGAACCATCTCACTGAATTGCCAATGTTAACTGCATTATTGCCAAAATACTGACATTGATGGAAATATGTAGCTAACAAATAACACATTTTTTTCAGAGCCTGTATATCATTTCTAGTTTGTTTTTATAAACTGGATAGCAGGAGGGTGAAGAGATGTTAATCTACACGTTAAAAAAGAAAACTATTTCAAAATAATCTTATATGTTAGATCTCATTGATTAGTAAATGAGCATTTTCAGCTGTACTCAAGATTTAACATCAAACTGCTAATTCGGTTTCTTAAAAAATTATGGAATTATGATTGGTGAACTATGACCTTCCCCTCTGTATACAGAAAGTTTGGTTTCGTGTAAATAAATATGTTGTTATTTTAAGTGGAAAGGTGAAGGTCTTAAAATGGCAAAATAAAGAATTTTCATTCCATACAAACTAATATAGAACAAGAAGAGGTAAATAAATGGCAATGACATTTTTAACATGACATTTTAGAATATTTAAAGGGACCACAAGAACAATAAGTGCATCTTGTGTGCAACTGTCTTTGAAGTTCTAATCTCAGTTCATGCCACTAAATCATCAAGGAAGGTTATTTTTAACTTGTTATGTAAAGTCTTTAGAAAAAAATCAAGGAGATCTCTTTGAGTACGAAACGTCAAGCAGAAAGAGGTTTTTGTACATTCTTAGTGTACTAAGGTGATATATGTATGGATCAGAGAGAATTAATTTCTCCCAAAATTTTCCAAAATAGTGTGAAAAGATTTACAGAATGGGAATGATGTATTTTCCTAAACATCGCCTTTGAGATACTTTGTAAGTGGAATATTTGTGTGTGGCTAAACCACAGGACAGATTTAACCAATTAACAAAATATTATCCCTGGAAACTAGATGTGAATCTGATTACAAGGTCCCTCTGGGAAGAAGACCAGCATCCCAGTAGTTGCAAAAAAGAGCTGTAACCCCAAGGAAGGAGACTTCCATCCAGTGAAAGCCCACTCCACTCACTCTCTGTGAAAAAAAGAAAGTCTTGTTCCCCTTTCCATACCCTCCTCTCCTTCCTTTGCTCTTTTTCTGTCCCCTCTCAGGCACACAGGCAGGCCCCCATGATCTCAGCTTTCTTAGTCCATTCCATCTCTTTATCAAAAATTAAAATTTCACCCTATCTTCCCTCTACCTAAAATAAATGCCAATATATATAATACGTAATGTTTTCTCACGTACTGACTCTTGCCAAATCATTGGGTAATATCTTGGTGGTAAGCACTCCCTTACTTTGGGTCAGCCTGAGAAACCTGCATTCATTCTCTTCCTTCCAAGAGAATGAACTTACTCTTTCAGTGCACTGTCCACCTTCTTTTAATCATGTCCTGAAATTTTTATTCTGAAAATGGGAAACATAAACGGTGCCATCTCTGCAGTTGGGGAGAAAACGGAAAGGTCCAAATTTCTCTCGCACTTTAATGTGGGTGAGCCATGATCTACTTGTTAAAATTCTTGGATTGCTAATAAAAGTCATAATATACCAAATGGTGGTAATTTGGATGAAACAAGCATATCAATCATTGAAGAATGGGCTCATGGCTCTTTATCTGGGCAGAATCATTAAGTAGAATTTATGATATATAATGTATACTATTAAGCAGCTTCCATTAA
Source organism: Procyon lotor (assembly GCA_028646535.1). Lineage (NCBI taxonomy): Eukaryota > Metazoa > Chordata > Mammalia > Carnivora > Procyonidae > Procyon > Procyon lotor. Next base: position 137,824,933 of record CM053605.1, read on the forward strand.
ACTTGCCTGCCAAACTCATTCTATATAGAGGGATGTTTCTGAGAGCAAGATGTGTGCAAGAGCGCCACCTATAGGAAAACTTCCACATTTACTCTGCAACACTAAAAAGCCAGAAAATAAGTAGGTTTTGTAGGAGAAAACTTAAATATGGAGAAAACGAGATGTTTTCATTTATAAATCCAAACCACCTCAAAACTTAAATTGTGTAGAATTTATTCTAATAAAAATGCAAGTATTTTAAGACATCACTTTTTCAAGAGAAAGTTCTGATTTTGCAGATATTTTAAAACACACAAATAGCTTTTCTTGTAATTTAAATAATAATTCAAACAAAACCATTACACGTTTTGCTCTTCTTTAAACAGTCTTCTATTTTGCTTTTCTGTTAACTACTTTTGGCAACCTGCCTTTTCGAAGCCTGGAAACAATAGCCGTTCAAAGTACAAATAAGTAAACTTCTTTGTGATGTTTCATCTTTCAGAAAACACGTTGTCCAAATACCTTCCTTCGGCATAAATAGGAGATAAATGAAGAATGCGAAGGAAAATGGGGCTGGTACCGCTGCAGTGAAATGTCCTTTAGGAGTTGATATCCACAGAAATTTAGTCTTAAATACTTGTTACTTTGACCTAGAAGCTAATTATGAGGGAGTTGAGCCAAAAAGTGAGATGGATAAAAAGAAATTTCATTGGTATTACAGAGATAGTTGCCAGAAACAGCTTACAAATCATGAATCTACGCAGAGATGAAAAGTCGAGTCTAAATTATTATTCGACTGGGTCCTTAAATCAATGAAGAGCAAAAAATGATTACAGGGGACCTTTAATTTTCAACTATAAAAAGTCAACATGGTGGCTTGTTCAACAGTGTTTTACTGCAGGCCGTTAAGAGAGCCTTTTGTTTTTTCATTTCCAAAAAGAGTAAGGTTTGGGTTTTAAAAAATATAACAATAATAACATAAGTTCCAGTCAGTCCCTGGTGCAGATCACAGAGGAAGCCGCTTGGCTCTCTGAACAAGTGTGGTTTAACAGCAAACGAACCAGGAGACCACGATGCCCTGGAGGGACCCCCTCATTATCTCACACTCGGGCCCTTTTGCTTTTCCTAGGCCCGTGGTGCATTTTGGTGAGGCCGGATTTTAAGCAGATTCAGGGCACTCGTCAAGCAAGGTGCCAAAGGCAGAGCCCTGCAAACTGATGTCCTCTGTTTGCAGAGCCCGGGCGGCGGGGACAGCAGCCGCTTTCCCACAGTGCACCGCGCCGGTGCTTCATCTCGGCCCTGGGAGGCCCACTTCTCGGGACGAGAGGATAATTCACTCGCTATAGCCCATTCAATCTTCAGCCTCTCCGCTGACGCTGCCAACAGAAGTGCCAATTAATGCCAATTACAATGGTGACTTTTCTGATATGGGCACCTACTCCTATAGGCCATCAAACAGCCATCATATATTAATGACTGTCAGTCATTACCAATATGGGCGAAGTTTGAACTAGTGACCTAGAGGAGAACTGCTCTTTATCGTACTTCCAACTCCCTGAACCGTCCAATTCCCCTCCCCCTTTCTTGGCCAATGTTCTTAATTATGGTTTTGTACCTGAATAATGAATGTGCTGCATTTTGACAGTGACGATTGCTGAAGCCGTGACAGCAGAAGTGCAGCTCCTGCCTGCCATTTAGCGGTCCCTGTCACAGCCCTCAGGCCGCTGGGGTCCGGCGCAAACCTTCAGGGGGCACTACTATTGCCTTTGTCATGCAACCCAGTCTGGTTTTTTTTATTTGTCTTTACGACTCCTCAGAAGTAAGGAGAGCATTCTTATGCAGATAAATGTGTCAGGGACCTCTATGCAGATGCTGCCATGAGGATTTCTCATCTGCTCATTATTTCATCTAGCCTTATGAGACACAGACTCCCCATACAATTAATATGCTGCGGCTTCGTCGTCTGGAAAGGCACTTCTCGGTCTGGGAAAGGGAAAGCGAGTTCAACACAACAAACATTCTAAGTGAGAGGAAAGTGTCAAGTTCCTTTTGTGAAACACACATCGTAACCCTTCTTTTCTTGAATATCATTTTAAGACACAATTTGGGGTTAAATCTCAGCTGGGGGCGCAAGCTCCCCGAATGGCCAGTCGCTGTCTGCAGTCTGCCCTGTAGAGTTATGTTTTCTGAGACCCTGAGATTCACCCCACTTAACTCTCAGAAGGCATGTCAGCCTGCAGCAGTCAGGAATATTTCTTTCAAGCTTGAATTATTCCTGGGTTTGGGGGGAAAAAACTTTAGGAGGAAGAAGTTAGGACTAAGCCCTTCACTCTACCTTCCCGGGAGCTTGACTACAGACCCAGCAAGTGCCTCACATTCCTCACCCATCAAAAGGACAAAAGAACAAATTGAATGGTGTAGAAAGTATCACACTTCCAACTCTTGACTCTCTGAAGGTGACACCAAAAGACAATTTGTGAAAAATAGTCTGGAATTTCACTTCACTCCTCTACATCCGTGATATGTTTCCCCCTAAACGTGACGCCTTTCAGAAGGCTTCATTCCAACACATCAATTTAGAGAACAAGGTTCAATAATCTGTCCCAGTCACCTCCTGAGGTGGTGGCAAAATTAAGGTTAAAACTCAAACCCACGGGGGTTTTTTCACTCTTTTTTGAGGCCATTTATGCTTACAATCCCAGCGGCCTCCTCTGGGTGCTACCCATACACAATTCTATGCAATGGCACCCTGGACAGGAAATACAATTATCGCCATTTTGCAGATAAGGAACCTTCCCAGCTCTGGGAGGATAAAGCAAACTGCTTAAGACAGCACAGCCTCTCAGTGGCGGCACCAGGACTGGAACCCAAATATCGCTAGCTCCAAAGAACATCATCAGTCAACTCTATCACATGACCTTAGTCCTATGGAGATTTATTCAAGAAATAGGTCAGGGTTCCTAAGGCCAATTCAATTTGCTGTGCAAGATCCTCAGGCAGTCTATGAATCTTTGAGATTTCAAGTCACTTTAAGTTACCATAGAGTAAACCTCGACAGGCAGCTTCCTATTCTCAATAAAAGTGGCAGAAAACACCACGGTTTCCATTCTCGCTCATTGATGCCGATACCATAAAACGAGACAGCAAGATAAGATGCAGGACATGATTTTTCTTTAACACTCCAAGAATGTGAATCCCAAAGGGCACTGTCTAATGAGACTTTAAATAAAAACACAACGATTTTATTACTCTCACTAGTGACCATTCACTGAAGTCCGCTGCAAGCTTTCTGTACATTATATACTACATAATCCTCACCATGGGTGTTATTATGCCATTTAGTACATGAATAAAGTGAAGCTCAACAAAGTTTAGCAAGTTACCCAAATGCACCAGGTTCGAACTACCATCTGCACCCAGGATTCTCAAACTCCAAAGCCAGAAGTTCTTTCTCACCACTGTTCTTCAATAAGATCTTTGATCCCATGGCTTTCAGCATTGATTTGTTGCGGGGGGGATGGGGGTGGGGAATAGGGTCCTGGGAGGGTATTTCTAAATAAACTAAAACTACCCTTGCCTCCAGGGGATAACAGGTGGAAGAATGTGTGGACAAATATTTTTGAAAGTATCAAAAATACCCTTTATCTTGGTAGGGTATTTTAGATGGCAAAGACCTTTCCAACTTTGGGTGAAGATTGGAAAAAATTAGATCAGTGTACACAGCAGACAGATTGTAGAAGTCTAGAATATAAATAAATAAAGCAATCTTCTTCCATTTTCGCCATGCTTTTCAAATAGTAACTACAATAGTTTGTCCATGATACAGAAGAAACTCTCTTAAAGACACAGTAGTCACGGGCTTTTGAAAAATACACATTGAGCTCTCCCTCTTACTTTGGTAGACAGGCTCAGACACAGAATATTCTTTACACGAAACATATTAAAACTCAAGAATTCCTCCAAGTATTACATAAATATATATGTGAGATATTAGAAATAATCTCGGGGCTGCATTTCTCCTTAGGACTAAAATTCTAACCCCTGATGTCACGGATCTTGAAAGGGCAGAGAACTATGACAATATGAGACCATTCTGGACCAAACACAAGGAAATGAGCCTGGATGATAAGCAATTTTAAGGTCACAATGAGAAAACATCTAGGATCCAGGGATAATAAATATTACAGGGGTTGAAATGCAAAGTCATGAAAGATTAAAAGAAATAATAAAATGTTTGTGACTTCAGGAAATCTGACTTAGAGGAAACGTGTCCTACCCTGAGGAATTCACTAATAGAAAATCCATGATTGGAAAGTAGGCACAATTTGTTGGGACAGCTGAAATGAAATAGCTTCTGGTTCTGGGGAAGACTTATATGGGACGCAACAGCACAAATTTTTGACAAGCGTTGTGCAGAAACAACTGAGTCTCTCTTTAAAAGGAACAAATGTTTCAATGTTCTACTGTTGAATCCGGACAGAAAAAATAAATGTAGGAAACAAGAAGAAACATGAGGACGGGAATTTTTTTTTTTTTTTAAAGAACGTAATGAAAAGATGGGAACAGCAAGAAGGAGGAAAAGAGGAAATAAGATACTGAACCTTAAATTTAGGACAAGATTAAAAGGTGCAGATAGCACTGTGTGTGAATGGCCCTATGTTCTCTACGCAGGAACTACAATTCTACATCTTTTAATGCCTTGAAGCCTTTCCCAGACTTCCACATTTGAGCTGACAGCATTTTTCTTTCTCGCTTACTTTTTTTTTCTAGGTTTAGCTATAATTTCCTTTCTCTGACTACATTTGGAACACCACTATTTCAACTTCCAAACAGTTTGTATGCAAGATGTTGTTTTATGTAAAGAAGAGAAAAGATTGACAAATCGAAACCAAACAAGGAAGAATTATAAATATTTTGCTTCACTATTGCAGCTTCCTCCATATGCCTCAAATAAAACATTTCCAATTGAGCCCTACTTCTGCAGAAAACCTACCCACAAAATAGGTCTTTATTAGTATGTAACATGGGTAAATTGTAATCAGTGCTTTTTTAAAGAAACAATTGAAATATGATGTTTATGGAAAGGAATGAAAATCTTTTTTCTTTTCTTTTCTTTTTTTTTTTTTTCAAATGAAACCCAAAACTGCACAAGCTATTGACAGACTGATGGCTGGGTCTGTTGCCAGGGCTGGTTAGGGAAGTCAGTATGAAGGTCACTAATTTCATTCTGTTTTATTTCAACAAGACCTTCAAACAAAGAACACAGCCTTTAATAGACGGTGAGGAGGGATGGGTGACAAAACTAGTGCTTTACTATCAGTTCTGTGTGATTTTTAAAAATAAGCAGATAGTATTTTACCAGCATCTATGTTCTAAATTTTATTGTAAAATGACTGAAAACGAGGGTAAGGAGATAATATTTGTAGCAGTGGCTGATTTTAATTTTTCCAATGTTCCCTGCATTTCCCTTTTTATATCCCCCAATTATTATAATTTGAAGCAAATCAGCTAACACTTTTTTAAAGTGAATTTCTGGGTTGTTTGGAGCGTATTCTTTGCGATATTTCTGGACTTCTCCCGTTTATTTTAATGGTCTCAATGCAGAATTTGGATATTGACTCTTGTGAACCTCATTCTTCCCGTTAATGAACAATGGAATCACACATTAACAATGGAAGCAAGAGAAACCCATGTTCCCACAATGGCCACTCTTAAATTATTCTAATAAGCTTAACTTGCTTAGAAAAGAGAAAGGGTATCATACTTGATGTAACAACAAAAAAATGTATTTGTTTTGCTTTTGTCTACTATTAAATACCTCCAAGTAATTTTTTGTGTCTACAAACCCAACAGATAAATCAGAAATGAGTCATCAGTATCAAACAGGGCCCTCAAAGCCCTGTGAGTTTCAAGTTCACCTTGGTTTTCTTTTTTGTTTGTTTGTTTGTTTGTTTGTTTGTTTGTTTTACATCAACGTGGATGGTGCTGGAAGGTACTAATGCTAATTGAAATAATTCACATTGGTTTTCCGTTACTTGAGTTGACACCAGATCTGAGCAGTGTCAGGAACCCACTTCACCCATGGCATGAGAGCTAGGCCCAACTTTTCAGACATAGTATGACCAAGTCAGGCTCTAGGATTATGGTCCACCATGTTTATCTGCCCCAGGGTGGAAAAGAATATGTTTCCTTTGTGGGTGTCAGCTACAGAAACTCTTCTCCATTAAACAAATCCTTCCAAAACTGCCAGTCAGAAGACACATTACCCAGGGCTATGGACTGAATGTTCATGTCCCCTCAAAATTCTATGTTGAAACCCTTAAGCCCCAGTATGATGGTATTTGGAGCTGGGGCCTTTAGGAGGAAATTGGGTCATGAGAGTGGAGCCTTTACGATGGGGCAAGTGCCCTTATGAGAAGAAACAGAGAGAGCTTTCTCTCTCTCACCTCTCTCTCTGCCATATGAGGATGCAACGAGAAGGTAGCTGTCTACCAGCCAGGAAGAAAGCCCTCACCAGAAGTTAATTGGGTGGGCACCCTTATCTCAGAATTCTGGACTTCAGATCTATGAGAAGTGGATGTTTGTTGTTTAAGCCACTGAGTCTATGGGATTTTGCTTGTAGCAGTTGGAGCTAAGACACTTGGTTTGACACACCAGTGCCGGGCGCATTTCTTACACATCTACAATATCCTCCTCTGCCTGTGCTTTTGCAAACACTAGCTGAAACGCCTCTCCTCGCAGCTGCCAGACCTGTAGGGTTTCTGGAGTTCGTGGGGCTGAAGGCTGAGAATCAGGGTTGCCCATCTCTTCGCTGAGCTCCAATTTCAGCTCGCTTCAAGTTGTCTCAACTCCATAGTGTAGTGCCTCTCAGCAATGCCTCTGAAACAACACTACCTTCCTGCCTTGCAGCGAGCAGACCTGAAAGGTTCCTGACATAACCCTTGCCACATTACAGTGGAGTGGATACATTTCTATAGGGTTTGCTTCTTGTGCTAACTCCAGCGAAGTCATACACTTTCTTAGCTCCTTCTTCGTCCTGTCTTATTCTGATCCACTTCAAGAAGCCAGAATCCTCGGGACGCATGGGTGGCTCAGTTGGCTAAGTGACTGCCTTAGGCTCAGGTCATGATCCCAGGGTCCTGGGATCGAGTCCCACATCGGGCTCCTTGCTCGGCAGGGAGCCTGCTTCCCCCTCTGCCTCTGCCTGCCTCTCTGCCCGCTTGTGCTCTCTCTCTCTTTAACAAATAAATAAATAATCTTAAACTAAAAAAAAAAAGAAGAAGAAGAAGCCAGAATCCTTAGTAGCCCTGCCTTCTTTATGTCCAGCCAAGGGGGTTTTGATGCCTCAAAGGCAGTGGTGGGTGAACAGCTCAGCAGGACGTGCATATACAAATTCACCACCCCACTTCTTCTGGCTCTTCAATCTTCAGATAATGATCTTCACCAATGTACTGCAATAAGGACAAGTCTTTCCTCATGTTATCTGTGGAGTACCAGGCCCCTTTGGCTTTCTGTAACAGACCCCCGAACTCTCCTTGCTCCTAAAATATATTTTTGTATGATCTCTAGAGGGCCCAGCCACCAACTCCCCTGATCACCTGAGACAAGAAGGCAGACACACTGTAGACGCCCTAGAATTGGAAGCCCTGGAGCACACCAGGTAATTTCTCTTCTTGTTTCCTTCCAATACGGACTGATACCTAACATACGCATTTAGTTATCAGAAAGCACATTTTTACATAGGAATTTTAATGAATTAATTATCCGAAATGTCCTTACATCCCTACTCCCCGACAGTGGAGGAAAAATCCTTTAAAAATTTAAAGAATCCCAGTTCTAAACAGTTAATAATCTGTTTGGCAACTGTGTGATTGTGCACACGCACACACACACGCACACACAGAGAACAGTAACGATGCCAATGACTGGAATCTATCATCAGTGTTGATAATCTCTTAAACTTTTTGTTTGTTGCATGTCAACGTCACAAAAGACTATTACAGTGGAACGGTGTCTTCATGAATTTCACAGATGAGGCATTAGCTTACATATCTTGCTTTTCAGAATTTCTGATTAAATGTTTTAATTTAAATGGAAAATAATATTTAATGTAATATCTAGCCTAAAGTGTCCCTGAAGCTTCAATTGCAAACAATCATAATAAAGAATGTTCTTGTTTAATCTACAAAATAAGTACATTTGATTTTAATTACTTGGATAATGACTAAGCAAGTACATCAGGCACATCCCTTCCAAGAGATAATGAAAGACACAGAGGAGCAAACAATATTCCTGCGAACAGACCATCACATTCTGACTCCGAGGATGACTCCACTAATGAAAATCTGTCTTTGCAAATGACTCATCTTCTGAAGACTGCTCTGAAGATGTTGGAAATCAGAATGATGCATGTGAAAATGAAATTAATCAATATGAAGATGGGGAACAGCAGTCTATCACAGAAGGGCTGTTTGATAATAATGAAATTGAGGAAACAGTCAGTGGTAAAGAAACAAATGAAAGCACAGGAAATGTCAATGATAATAATGAATAAGTAACTAATTCTTAAAATCCAGGAGGAAGAGTTAGCAAACAAAGACAAATCATCATCCAGAAAATGACAGAGACACGAAACTACAATTACTTTTAAGGTAACTCCAATTTCCTAAAAATATGAAAACACTAAGATGGTAGTAAATTTAACTGAAAGAAGGATCTGAAATTTTCAGAACTTAGTATCAGGAGTAAAGCTGTAAGTTTTACTGCTCAGTTTGGCTAGAGCAATGACACATAAGAGCATAGCAGGAGACTATAAGACCAGAAAGTTCTACCAGACTTACAGGAGGCATTGGGAAATGTCAGCGTGAATCTTCTTCAGTTGACTTTGCCTGTTTGTTAATCACATTGTTCCAAGTCCACAGACAGACCCTAGTCCATTTCGTCTGTCACAGCAACATGACAGCTCTCAGTCTCTCGGTCATCAATCGCTCTAGGTTCAGTCTTTAGGGGGCAGATTTTTTGGTCTCAATTTCATGCTGTTTAGCAACTCCATTTTCCTCATAAATGCTATTCCTTGTAATACCAGTGGGGAATTCAGACGGTCATGGAATGACTCCCGGAACAATCGCAGTTCCCTTGTGCATCTAAAGGGCAAATGTCTTCTGCTCCACTTTGAATACTGTCCATAAGAGTCTTCCGCTGTGCAAATAACCTGTTCTCTATACCCTGACTATTGTCTTTTCTCACTGCCAAACTCCCCAGCCCAAAAGAACCAAAGCTGAGTTTAGCTATTCCTAGTAATAGCTAAATAGTAAGCCATTATAATAATAGGCTATTATTTAACTCAGTCAAGTTCTCTAAATATTAGGCACATTTGCAAGCAGTTCATATTTGTTCATTTTTCCTAATTCCACATAAACCTTAGGTTTCTCCTTATCTATTTATTCTGTTTTTGTTTGTTTGTTTTTATAAACTTGACACATTATATTTAGATGTTATTTCTTCTTGTGGTAACTTGCCAGCAATGTTTCCCTCAGGCTGGACCTTTGCCTCAATCCCAGCATTTGATAAGCATCAAGGGTTTAAAAATTAAGGAAATGACTTTAAATACTAATCCTGAAATCTATATACAAATCATATGTATGGCTCAGAAAAAACTTTTTCTCTCTTTCTGTATAATTCAACAAATCAGCAAAACAAAAAGGATACTGAGCTATCAAAAGGACAAAATATTGCCTCATCTAAATCAAGATACCTTCCTGGCATGGAAAGGACACTTGATACATGAAGTGAATAGATAAATGAATGAATCATTATGTTATTTGACCATGTTTACTGTGTCACAGAAAAGATAAGAAATGAGAAAAATTTAAGATAAAATAGTAAACACTATCAAATGCTGTGAAGAGGAAAGAAATTATGAAAACTGGGAAAAAGTCATTGACTATGGAGATCATTAGTGCTTATTAGAGATCTTTCTCAAAGTAAAGAGAGCTTATCCTTTTGATTTTGCTCCCCTAAATCTCAGCGAGAATTAAAGATTAATGGATCTGTTGATGTGCAAAATATTAGAAAAAATATCATATCTAATCCTTTGTGTTATAAAGGAGAAAACAGCAGCAGAGCAAAGCACATACTCATGGAAGATTTTCAATTTTTAGATCATAGTAGATCCAATATAAGCATGAAGTGTATGAGATTATGTCACGGACAAGTAGTCCCTGGTAGACAGAATCCTGTGCATCCAGAGAGCTGACATCACAATGAAATAAAATTAACCAAGAATAATTCCAGTAAAACATGGCAAATTTAAAACATAATGTCAATTTCAATTTCTTCCCAAACCACTACAAAAATGACAGTAAAAGAATTGTTTAAGGTATAAAACTACAAGGTCAAAGAGAATGGGAAAGGAGAAAAACCAGACAAAGGATGCCTACAAATTTGGAAACAATGGAAATTTGAGACAATGAGATTTTATTATAAACCAATCATTTTGGCAAAAATTAATAGTAAGGCAAGGGTATAAAGGAATGAGAGTTCTCATATTCTGCTGTTGGAATTAAAAAATGATTCAACCACTTCAGAGAACAGTATCAGCTAAAGTTGAGGGTGTTCATGCAAAAAAAGAAAAAACCTAGAAGTGATACATACATATCATATCATTGTATCATTTTATATATATATTTATATATACAATTTATATATAAACATTTTATATGTTTATATATTTTATATATACAATTATATATAAACATTTTTATATATTTTATTATATATAAAATGATACAGATAAATATATCTGCAAGAAATTCTCACACATGCGTATAAGGAGGCATACGTGAAAATGTCCATTGTACACAATCTGACATAGAAAAAAAGAAAAGGAAAAAAAGAAAAGAAAAATTAAAAATACATGTGTCAAAAATTGGCAAATAGAAAGGAAATAAGAAAATATTGATATATAACAAAGTAGGAGTAAGAAATAACTATTATGGATGGACCAACAAGTAAAAGCATATTTCTTAAAGTTACAAAAGCAACAATCAAAGAATCAAAAAATAACAACCGAGAATAAAAATATAACTGCTTCGAGAGAAATATGAGAAGAACTTTGGTTGATTTTATTTCTAAATTATGCAATAAGAAATAGCAATTTATGCATATTATCGTTAGATACAGAAGTTATCACTAGAAGAAATTATTGAAAAACTTGAAGTCAGTCCCTTTTTGGAAAAAGGAATTGAGCTGGAAAGGAATAAGCTAGAGAACTATTGTACCATGCACAAATATTCCTTTAATTCAATTTTTTAAAATATAACAGATGGGTCATTTAAAATAAAAACAAAAACATTACAGTTGGATTCAGGATTTAGATTATTTGTGAAATCTTCTAGGTCATTTCTGTCAGGTTTAAGAGCATAAACCAGGTAACAGGATGTCGAAGTTTGAAAGAGAAATGAAGAAGTAGGCACAGCAAATGTGGGCAATTCTTTCAAAATTTCGGGGGCAAGGCGGAGGAAAGAGCCAAAGCTATCTAGAAAATCAAGGGAGGAATTTTTGCAGAACAGGCAAGCATTGACTGTGCATATGGGCTGATGGGAAGAGGTAAACAGGGAAAGAAATATTGAAGATATAAGGTAAGGGGGCTCACTTGATGGAGCACTTCCTCTGCTCCAGTCCCTGGGATGCGTACTGGCTATTTAAGATGAATGAGACCCTCCCTGTCTTTGAAGAGTCCATGGGATGAGAATTGCAACAGATAAGATAGTTCTGCATGAAGTGTTAATAAGAGCATGGAGGGGATAAGACTCAAGAAGAGTGTTAGGGGTGCCTGGCTGGCTTAGTTGGAAAAGGTGTGACTCTTGGTCTCGGAGTGGTGAATTTGAGCCCCACATTGGGTGTAGAGATGACTTACATAAATAAAACTTGTGGAGCGCCTGGGTGGCTCTGCCTTTAAGAGCCTTTAGGGTGGCTCTGCCTTTAAGAGCCTTTAAGGTGGCTCTGCCATTAAGTGTCTGCCTTCAGCTCAGGTCATGGTGCCAGGGTCCTGGGATTTAGCCCCTCATTGGCCTGCATCTGTACCTGCATGGGGCCTCACAACGAGACCCACATCAGGCTCCCTGCTCAGCGGGAAGCCTGCTTCTCCTTCACCCACTCCCTCTGCTTGTGTTCCCTCTCTCGTTGTCTCTCTCTCTCTGTCAAATAAGTACATAAAATCTTTAAAAATAAAAAATAAAACTTAAAAAAAAGAAGATTTTAAATTCTTCCCAGAGGAAGTTAACAAGTATAGAAAAAGTGAATGAAAATTCCAGGCAAAGAAAATAGCAGGTCGTACACTTAAAAATGGTTAAGATAGGGGTGCCTGGGTGGCTCAGTGGGATAAAGCCTCTGCCTTCGGCTCACGTCATGATCTCATGATCTCACGGTCTGGGATGGAGCCCTGCATCAGGCTCTCTGCTCAGCAGGGAGCCTGCTTCCCCCTCTCTCTCTGCCTGCCTCTCTGCCTACTTGTGATCCCTCTCTCTCTGTCAAATAAATAAATAAAATCTTTTTTTTAAAAAAATGGTTAAGATAATCAATTTCATGTTGTGTGCATTTTACTACAATAAAAAAGAAAGAAAACAGCAAAGGACCCAATAGTGTGCAAGTACACATCTGAAAATATATTTAATGGAAAATAATCCATGTGAGTTAATGCTGAAAAATGGACTGAAATGATTAATTGGGGCCAGATAGTAAAAGAGCTTACATGTTTTTCTAAAGGGTTCAAAACTAATCTTGTCTTCACTTATTCTTGAAGCCTTTTGAGGAGTACTTTCACTTTCCATTTTATACACCTTTATCTTATTTTAATACTCACATTGATTATGAAATATTTATGTAATAAAATGGAAAAAAGAAAAAGAAAAGCATATATGGAATGCTTACCATTTGCTAGGCACTGGGGGAAAAATATAAACAAAATGAAGTCTGTACCTTCCAGAAATAAACAACATGAAAGAAAGATAGGCAGGACCAAATGATTTGCTTTGGCCAAGCCAGTTTAGGTGGAAGAGACTTCCGATACATGTCCACATGCAGACAGTTAATTACTGGTGCTTCGTTGTCTGGCCTGCTCGTTCCCTGCTATGGAAGCCATGGGAGAATATTTAAATAGGGAAAAGTCATTAACATCAAAGCAATATGGAAGGTTAGGCCAACTCTTGTAGGACAATACATTTTGTGTAAGTGAGAAAGAAACTATAGTGAATTGGGTCATGGAGATTGAAGGTTTGGTCACTGCAGCAAAACATGACTTATCCTGACTGACGCAATGGTCAGCATCCCTGTCTCAGAAGAAATTGCCCAGTGATGTTGACATCAAGATTGTTAAGTGTTTGATTAGTTTTTTACCAGATATAGGGTACCCTGGATTTTTGACAAAGAAAAATTGGAAGCCAGCCTTTTTTTAATGAATAAGCCCTCAGTGCATAAGCTTTTCTCAGACATAAAAACTTAGAAATATTGTCAGAATTGATAGTGTCATAAGGTGATCCAGGGGGCACTCCCCTTAACGCTCCCACAATTCTTAAACTTCCCTCTGACCTTTTTCCTCACAACTCCTACCATAAATCCTGTGCCCAGAGAAAGCAAACAAGCAGATTTTCCCTCATGGAATCTCCTGCCTCTATTTCTTAATATGTGCTGTGTCCTTTGCCTAGAATATCTTCTACTCAACATCTTCTAAAATCCAGATCCAGTAGATCACTTTTTTATAAAGTATTTCATTGCTCCTTTACATATATACATACATTCGCACAACCATAATACACAGAAGGTAATCTTTCCCACTAGCAAAAGGAAGGGAAAGAAACTAAATTTTATTGAATAGCCCCCTTAGCGTGTGCTTGGCATGATGTGTGGTACTTTGTCCATGAACTCTGAGAGCACTTTATCCACTTCTCTTTTATGACATATAAAACTCTATACCTTATTGTGTATTATTTTTATCATTAGTAGAAGTATTACATAATTATGTATTTTTATTGCATTTGAGAACAAAATCAATATCATTTACAGGGCCCAGCCTGGGGACTAGCATATAGTAGATGCTCAATATATTTTTTTAATGAATAAACACTTTCAAATATCTTTTGAATGCCTTCAACATATAATCACATTTAAAAGAGTTGTGAAGGATAAAAATATGATTAGAAATCAATATTATTTCTTGTCTCCACAATTATGCCTGATTTCCTAGCTTACAGACATTTCAACGTCAGGCTGTCCAGGGGCACCTGGGTGGCTCAGTCAGTTAAGCAGCCAGCTCTTGATTTCGGCTCAGGTCATGATCTTGGTATCCTGGGTTAGAGCCCCACGTTGGGCTCTGTGCTCAGTGAGGAATCTGCTTGAGGATTCCCTCTCTCCCTCTCCCTCTGCCCTTCTTCCTCGCTCTTTCCATCTCTCTAAATCTTAACAAAAATACAAAAAAACAAAAAACAAAAAAATACTTTGTCCAAAAAGAGGTGCAGGGAGCCAGGATGTGCTAAAGAGAACTTCCTTGTAAAGACATTAAGAGTTTTTATCTGTTACATCTCATAAACACGATTACTTAACTATCATAAAATAAGACACACTATAACCACTGACCAACCAATCAGAAGACATGGGTAAAATTGTGGGAGGAAGCCCAAAGAAATAGTAAAACAGCTTTAGGCTTCACAGGACACTAATTAATCATTTTGGCTAGAAAGCCCCTCTCCCCATGGAGCTTAATGGCTTCCAAGGAAGGTTTGGATGAAACATTTCACCAGATGGACCCAGTACCTACATTAAGATTCTGCCACCCACACCCTTATGTATTCATTTATTTCTCCATAAAATAGTTGAGAGTGTTTTAAGGTAATAGGGTTCATATTAACAAGGGACTAAAGAAAATATTGTATGACAACTGACCTTCAATTTTTCATAGCTGAGTGTAAACTGAAATGGAGACTTATAATTAATATTATGGCATCAAAAACTTAACATTTTAATTTTCTTCTTTTTGACTGATGAACTAGGATGGCAGGATGACAGTGGTATACTGATCCTGCAAAAAAAAAAAAAAAAAAATCAGAGTCTTTGCACTGAATTACTCATATGTAGAGAAATAAACTGTCTGATTGACCTCAAAAAAAAAAATTATGGTACATGTTCCCTTTAGCTATTGCATTTAAATATTAAGTTATAAGTATTGCAATTTTTTGAGTGCCTACATGACGGATGTTATTATCTTATCACACAGATGAGGAAAGTGATTAAGAGTAAGTTTAAGTTTGCCAAAGTTATTTGACTGGTAATGGGCAGAGCCCGTATTAAAACTTAGGTCTTCTATATCCAAAGCCCAGGTTCCTTCCAGAAATCTACTTTATCACATAGCATAGCACTTTATCAGAGTTGGTTTTATTTTTTTAAGATTTTATTCATTTATTAGAGAGAAAGAGTGAGAGAGATCATGAGAGAGAGAGAACAAGTGGGGGGAAGCGTAGAGGGAGAAGCAGATTCTCCACCGAGCAGGGAGCACAATGTGGGGCTTGATTCCAAGACTCTGGGATCATGACCTGAGCTGAAGGCAGATGCTTACCTGAATGAGCCACCCAGGTGCCCTATCAGAGTTTTTATTACAAAATTATGTACACGTATAAATATATATATACGTTGGTTGGACTTTAGTGAAAGACACACATAGGGAAAAGGGATTTCAAGAACTTCACTTTTGCTAAGAACAGAGTGATACAATAACTCAGGCACAAAGTATTAGTTTTGTTTTTACCTAAAAATTAATAATGATTATCTTTATTTTCAAGGATTTACAGCAAAGGTTAAAATAAATGTTGATAAATTAAGATTATTAACACAGACTGGTAATAGTCTAAATAGCAATTTAGTGACATTGCCATCTTACGCGTTAATGAAATGAAAATTTGAATTGATTATATAAGGAAAGAATCCCTTGTTTATTCTAATCTTAATATTATGGTTGATAATTTCACAAGCAGTCCTGATGAAAATATACCTGATAGAACAACACCACAGGAAACTAATGATCATAATGAATCTACTTGTCACTGAAGTACAAAGATAGAGACTCATAAATCTTTTAAAAATTACTAAAAGCAAACAAGTGATCAGAGCAAACAAATGATTATTTTATCATTGTTTATATGTGTTCTCTACTTCATAGTTCTTGCCTTATTTCCTGGGAAAATGGTCAAAATGCCTTTTAAATATTAGCGTTTAACTGTAAAGTTTCCTACTGCACAGAATCTCCCAAAGACTGGACTCAGCAACCTTTATTTAATTATCATTATGAGATAGCGATTTAATCTTTTCTTCTTCATCAAAAAATAATCAGTAGTCAGTTGATAAATAACATTAGTATTCACCTCTCAATCAATGTTTTGCTTATTTTTAAGACTTTACAAGTTGATTGTGATTATTCAAACTCAAGGTATGCAAGGAAGCCCATTTTGTTCCAAAATTGTGTCTAAGAATCACAATATATACTTTGTTATTTATTTTATCACTCTAAGTTAGCATTCCATAAATGAAATTAAAAGGTCAGTAAATTGCCCAGAAAGTCCTATTGTTCCCATCTCTGATGAAAGCAAACTAAACAAACAAACAAAAAAAACACGACTCAAGGATAGTTGCAATCATTCAGGTAACTGCTTTCCTCCATGGGAAAGGTTCCGTTTTCTGTAGTAGATGGTCCAAATATGACCAATTTCTCATGAACAGAGACTAAATCCACGCATGATGGATTCTGATAAATAAAAGAAGGAGGTCATCAATCTACTTTAAAATCTGGCCATGCCGGTTATTTAGCTGTGTGACACTGATTAAGTCACTTAATCTCTCTGAGCCTCGGCTTCCTGGTCTGTACAATGGGAATAACATATGCACCACCCTCAGAGTGTGTTATGTAGATGAAAGAGGGAAGGGTGTGCAGGGGGCTAGAGCAGAGTCTGGTTCATATGAAGCACCCAAGACATATTACTGCTGTTGTTCTTGTTGGGACACACATAACCACGTGTGTGCACACACCAAGGGCTCCAAACAAATCAGAGCCCATGTGCATTTCCATCATCTTTGTCAAACCCATCTTAGTCTATCAACTGAACTATTTTAGTGTCCTTCTAATTAGTTCTCCAGACTCCAGTATTACCTAGCTCTGGTCCATTCCTCATTGCCCCTTAAGAGTTCATGGTCTAAAGTCTCAGTTTCCTCCTCTCAAAAATGGATTGCCAATCTAATCACTCACAAGATTATTGAAAAAATCACAAGAATTAGTTGATGATGAAAAAAATTCTTAAAGATATATAACTCCACAAGTATTCCTTACCATTAGAAAGACTTCTGATCTTAGCCAGGAATGACTTAGTTATTCAACAAAAATGTATCGATGCTTATTAGGTGTGTGTAAAATAGTATGTAAAGTGCTAGTGACAAAAATATCAATGAAACATGGTCTCTAGCCACGAAAGAGCACAAAATCAATGTAGTGAAAACCCTTCCAAGTGTCTGCCCAGCTAAGGCCCTGGTTTGCCCTACCCTGAGAACTGTTCTCATTCACAAAGGGGGCCCGGACGGCTAGACACAGATCGTGTGGTTCTATTCCCCTGGACACAGATCGAACCACCAGATATGCTTCTGCAGAGAATTTGAAACAGATTCCATTTCAAACAGTCTCTGTAGGTAAGGAGAACTGCAGCTTGTATAAATTCTGAGTTGCCATGAATCCCACTGGGGGCAACGAAACAGAGACACTGGTCTGTAGAGTAAGAGGAATAAATCTGCCAAAGACAAAGAGGCCTGTGGAAAGAATAGCAATGCCCTTCAACAGAGGAATGGATGAAGAAGATGTGGTCCATATATACAATGGAATATTACTCAGCCATCAGAAAGGATGAAGACCCAGCTTTTGCATCAACATGGATGGAACTGGAGGAGATTATGCTGAGTGAAATAAGTCAAGCAGAGAAAGTCAATTATCATATGGTTTCACTTGCAGGTGGAACATAAGGAATAGCATGGAGGACATTAGCAAAAGGAAGGGAAAAATGAAGGAGTGGGGAATCAGGGGAAGACAAGAACCATGAGAGACTATGGACTCTGAAAAACAAACTGAGGATTTTAGAGGAGGGGGGGATGAGTTAGCCCAGTGATGGGTATCAAGGAGGGCACAGATTGCATGGAGCACAGGGTGCTACACGCAAAGGAATCATGGAACACTACATCAAAAACTAATGACGTACCGTATGGTCACTAACATAATAATAAAAAAAAAAATAAAAGTAATTTTTTTTAAAAAGAGGCCTAAATTACTGATGACCTTTTATTTTTTCAAGTCCCTGCCTGAGCTTAGCTTCATTTCCAACTCATGAGGTCCTCAATTCCCTTCTCTTCCCACCCCGGTAAACTTAAAATAGTATCTTTTACACTCACAGTCCCCACTGAGGTTTTCATTCCTTCCAACCAAAAGAACACTTAGAACATACAATATTCATGTATTGAATACCAGCCTCCTAAGACAATGACTGCTGTAACAGAGGCATAAAGAACAAGCTTTGGAAGACGAGAAGTGACTACAAATAACTGACTTGGAGATTGCTTTTCAGAGGAGACAACATTTGAGTTTGTACCTATTGCCATGTCTTCTAGATTAACCTGGTCTTCCCACCAGAGGGCTTCCTCTAGCACCTGCGCTCTGCCTGTGGCTCACCCTAGTGAAAAGGATTCATTCCAAGCCCAGAGCTAGTGTGCCTGTCACACTCTAGTTAACAGGACCACACCAGCTTGAGCTCCAACACGCAACTCTTTTTTTTTTTTTTTTAAGCAGAAAACTAGGTCACCAACTTTGTGTTTCAGGGATTTTCCCAAGATCCTACAAGACCCTTAAGAGGTTTTGAACACAAGCATCCTAATTCCAGTTACTATGCCTTTTTTCATAGTATTGAGACAGTGCAGAGTTCTTATGAGGAAGTCAGGTGACTCCAGAGATCAGTGAGAAATCCTGCAGAGACTCACTTCCTGTAGACCCTAGTCCAAACTCCTTGGCCCGGCATTCGAAACCCTCCACGATCTGGTTCCAATCAGTCATTCTTATCTCTCTCCCCACATACCACCCCATCAGACTTTGAATAACCCCCACGTACATACTTCTCTTCATATTACTCTTGGGTGAGCATGGCCTTCAACCCATTCCTATCATCCATCAAGCCTTCTCCATCCATCCACAGACAGATTTCATCATCCACTACTCTGTCCAACTTAGCATCTCAGTGACCCTTCTCAAATAGTATCCAACCATTACATTGTCATCATTTGCCAAATTAGCATCCCTGCAGAATCACAGCTAGACATATCTACCCAGAAACAGAGAGGTGAGAGGAAGAAAGTGGACTTGATACAGGTGTGGCCAAAGACCATGCCAGCGGAAAATCATTCCCACACCAAGAACTGTGGTGCCTGAATAGTGCCCCACACCTTTAGGGATTTATTTCTTTGGGTCCAGCATTGCTTGATCTCCTATTAGTATGAAAATGTTTAAGTAACCTAAGTGTAAATTAATTTGGGATACATTTCCTCTGTGATGAGAGGAACTAAGCCATGAAAGAAGCAGGTGCCTAAGAATGAAGCATAGAAAAAAAAAAGGAAAGGTCAGAGGAAGGGGACATCCAGATAGCAAAATATAAATTTGGCAGGCAGTGAAAATCATGCATTTAATTGATGAGAAAAGCAGCGACCTACATCACTATCACTGATATCACTGGGATTTTGTTTCATTTACTGCAACTGAAAGTTGAAATATTATTTTGATTGATTTTTAAACACGACAACTTACATTTCCTTTTGCCATCTCATTGCTGAAATTGAGAAGGTGCTGGCTGAAGCATTCAGAGATGAAAAAGTCCAATGGACCCATTTCATAAAAATGATTTGATAATGTAGTCGGAGTCAATGCAGGTTTTGGTCGGTTGGCACAGCGAGGCTAAAAGCCCATCACCCATTGGGACAAACTCCCTACTTTTTTCTTAATAGGAGCAACATGAAAAGTAACAAAGCTTGTGAGATCAAGGGAAAAAAGCAACTCAACTCTATTTTTGTTTTGCCACTGAGTCTGGAATGTAATATCAGTCACATTGTATAACCTGCATATTGGTTTTTCCAACTATAAAATTAGGATAATAATGCTACCCCTTCTCAGAGAGCAGAAAATAAGAATTATTTCAGTTCATTAAACCTAGAAATCAACCCATTTTATAATAAGGTGAATAAAATACATCCTTGATAACAAAATGGTCTCCCAGTGAAAATTACTTTATAAATAAATATGTATAACCATCTTTAATTTCTCATGCACTTAAAAAAGTGTATCAAAAACAGTTTTAAAAGCAAACACACTTCAAGACCTCAGATATAGAATACAGGTTTCTTTTCATTTTACCCTTTTTTAAAAATTTTATTTTTTTTTAATTCCAGTATAGTTACCATTCAGTGTTATATTAGTTTCAGGTGTGCAGTATAGTGTCATTCAACAACCTTATGCATCTTTACTCAGTGCTCATCAGGACAAGTGCACTCCTTAATCCCCATCACCTATGTCACCCATCCTACCATCCACCTCCCTCTAGTAAGCATCAGTTTTTTCTGTAGAGTTAAGAGTCTATTTCTTGGTTTGTCTCTCTTTTTTTTATCCTTTGTTCATTTGTTTTGTCTCTTAAATTCCACATATGAGTGAAGTCACATGGTATTTATCTTCCTCTAACTGACTTATTTCACTTAGCTTTGTACCCCCTAGCTTCATCCATGTTTTGCAAATGGCAAGCTTTTGTTCTTTTTTTATGGTGAATAGTATTCCTTTGTATATATCTACCACCTCTTCTTTATCCATTCATTTATAGATAGACATTGAGCTGCTTCCATAATTTGCCTATTACAAATAATGCTGCAATAAAATTGGAGTGCATATATCCTCTCGAATTAGTGTTTTTGTGTTCTTTGAGTAAGTACCCAGTAACATGATTACTGAATTGTAAGGTAGTTCTATTTTTAATTTTTTAGGAACTTTCATACTGTTTTCCACAGTGGCTGTACCAGTTTGCATTCCCACCAATGGTGCATGAAGGTTCCGCTTTTTTCCCACATCTTTGCCAATACTTGTTGTTTCTTGTGTTTTTGATTTTAGCCATTCTGGCTGGTATAAAGGTGATATTTCGTTGTAGTTTTGATTTGAATTTCCCTGACAATAAGTGATGATAGGCTTCTTTTCACGTGTCTGTGGGCCATCTGTATGACTTCTCTGCGGAAATGTCTTTCCATGTTTTCTGCCCATTTTTAACTGGATCATTTCTTTTTTGAGTGTGGGATTATATCAATTCTTTATATATTTTGGATATAAACCCTTTATCATTTGCAAGTATCTTCTACTATTCAGTAGGTTTCTTTTTAGTTTTGTTGTTTCCTTTGCTGTGCAGAAGTTTTTATGCAGATGGAGTCCCAGTAGTTCATTTTTGCTTCTGTTTCCCTTCATTTTCTCCTTTTGTGTGGAATGCATGCTATTATTTTGGCAGTTGCAATTAATAGTCTACTGGTAGTAATTCTCTTCTATGAATGTAAGATCTAGTCTTATTACAAAACAACAACAGTAATAATGAAAGAAGGAAATAAGTTACTTTCCTTACATGACCTCATTTAATTCACAGTTAATTTTATAGGTGAGGAAACTGGGAGTTAAAGAATTTAAATGACTTGGTTACAGAGTCACACAGCCAGTGGAATGACAAAACTCAAAGCCTCACTGTGTCCATCTTTGCCACAGTATTTCTAGCAATTGTGGGCTTTCCTTTTGTCTTAGGGTTGTTAGGAAACACACATGGCCTGAATGTTTGTATCCCCCAAAATCCGTATATGGAAATCCTAACTCCCAATGTGATGGTATTAGCAGATGGGGGCCTTTGTGAGGTGCTTACGTCATGAGGATGGAAGTTCATCAGTGGAATTAGTGTCTCATAAAAATGGCTGCAGAGGGGTCCCTAGACCGTCCACCTGAGGATCCAGGGAGAAGGCACCAGCTAGGAGCCAGAAGGAGAGACTTCACAAGAAAGAGGCCATGCTATAATACTTCGGTCTTGCACTTCTAAGCCTTCAGAACAGTGACAAATAGATTGCTCTTGTTTATAGGACATCCAGACAGTATCTTGTGTTAACAGCAGCCACAGCGGACTAAGACACATCCCAACCAGACTTTGGAGCACGTTCTAAGAAGCAGGTAATGGGGTCTCATTACAACAACGGTAATGACCTAGCCTCCATCAGCCTGCGTTGCACACCCAGGTTTTGCTGTGTTCAATTCCTTGGCTGGCCATTGACTCCTATTATGAGCATTCGTAGTTCTTAGTTTCAGGCACTACTCTTTTGAGATCTACTTGAGATCTTTAGACTGCAAAAGAATATGGACTGCTGACTATATGCTTATGGGACTTAGACAAGATCACAGGTATGAATATCAAACAGAATTCCAGGTGAAATATACTTCAAGGGGGGAAATATGCACATATTAACCATCTGCACAGAATTACAGCCTTCTTTTCTTTTACTAGGTTGGCTGCTATAACTGACCAGCTGTGTTGCCACAGTATTTAAATCCTGTAACGTGCTAAGAACAAGCTCCTTTGCCCATTAGGTCCTCCTCATTTTTTGTTTCTGCCAGCACACTCCATGTCGGTTAACAGCTATACTCTTTATAATTCTAAAATACTGAACTGTATGCTAAATAAGTAAAATATTTTAAGATAATGTCCTGAGAGAATACCATGTCGTATTATAACTCAATATGCCCTAAGGTAATTATTCAGATATCAATATGCAAAAGAGCAGTATGTTGTAGTACCCTATATTTCTTTTTATTTTGCTTCTTTGTAGCAAGCAATAAATTTCAAGATGCAAAGGAAAAAATATTAAAGGAAAAGTTTGCAGTTGATTTTCTTAACAAGATTGTTTGCCTAGGGAGAAGGAAATTTCACTTGGTTCTTTCCTAATTATTCATGTAAATTAAATTCTACAAGTGAAGAAAAATTCATGAAAGTCATACTTACTCATCTGAGAGGGAGATATGGCATATGAATTGGGCCCATAACCTCGGAAGGTGAAATGTAGAAAATATCACAAGCAACTCCCCCATTAAGTGAAGTGAACCAAAAAAAAAAAAAAAAAAAAAGAGGGAGATTCTTGGTGTGAAGGAGACTTCAAGGATACCCTCCCTAATCGCCTCTTAATAGTCTCAAATCTCTGACACAGGAAACAAATCAAGAATTCCGAGAACATAGAATTATTAATCACTTAGATTTGATACCAAATGTAAGCACTACTAGACACATTTTAAATTTTAAAAACCTTTTAAATATAACATTTAAAAAGCACAGAATGTAATTTACATTTTTAAGACATTAGTATGTGGCACATCCCAGGAAAAGTTCATTGTACATTCTTCATATTTTTCTGAAACCTACACTTTCCCCCCCCCAAGCCTAATATATGTTAAGATGAAACATAACCGTAAATTACCACAGACTTGTATGCTGACTAAGGTTCAATAGTCAAAGGGAACTGAAAGCATTTGGCAAACATTTATTGAATGTCCCGTGTACATGGCATTGTGCTGAACAACACAATAGCACTTCTCACGTCAGATATAAACAGTTTAATCAATCCTTTCACAAAAGAAATACCAAGTAAATAGAAAGTGTGTCCACCAATCAT